>CANTUQ010000150.1:9370000-9970000 GCA_947683425.1 Excoecaria cochinchinensis | reverse complement strand
ACCCATTTATAACCCATATATTTTTGACCCATTTATGACCCAACCCAAACCCGCCCAACCCACCCATTTGCCACCTCTACTAGTATTATTATTAGTTATCAATCTAATATTTCTATTTCTTATTTATTTATAATTTATCTATTTAAATATTTATATATTTAGTTATCTATCTTAATTTATTTGTTTGTTCATATGTATCCATGTATATACATTTATTTAACATTATTATTTACCTTTTTATTTAGATATACTTATATTTATTTATTATTATCATTTACTTGTCTATTTAAATATACATGCACATATATAAATCTTTTATGTAACTAAATTAACCAATATTTAATTATATAATTTTTTTAAAAAAATTATATATATTTTATTTTATTTATTTATTTATTTGTATATATAATTTATTTAGTCAAATTTGTTAATTCAAAATTCAAAATTTTCTTTAGTAATATTAATTTCAGATCATCTATCTAATATTTTCATTATATTATGGAGTATGCTTTGACGAGGTTATCCTACTAGGGAAAATTGGAACATATAAGTTAAGATATGTTTGATGTAGAAGTTAATTGATACGATGAGTATGGATCTGGTTAGTTGATATGATGAGTATGGATATGGTTTTTATTTATGAAATGGTTAGTCCTGCATTTTCTATTACTTATTTGATTATATCAAAATTAGTAGAAAAATGTTTTCCTATCACATGATAACCTTTTTTTTTTCTTTTTTCCTTCTTACGTCAAGAAAATTTTATGCATGGTATAATCCAAAAGAACCAAATCATCAAGTATAAATGTAAGGCCCCAACTCGTACCCACATAGTTTTGGGCATATTTGGGTTATATGAAGTGGTCTAAATTGTTAATATTGTGGACCTTAAGATTTAATTGCATGTTTTAATAAGTTAGAAAGGTATAAGTGTGTGTTAGTTTTAATTATATGATTTGTGTGTGGATTGAGAAGAAAAGAAGGATTAGAAATGAAATTTGCAAAATTTACCACAAATGAGTGACGAGTGATAAGAGAGAGAAAAGGAGATAGGGATTGACTATAAAAGTCAAGAGAGAGAAAATGTGAGGGAGCAGATTTGCCCCTCTCCTGTTTTTCCCTTACGTCTTCTTCTTCTTCTTCTTCCTCCTCCTCCTCCTTCTCCTCCTCCTCCTCCTTACCTTAAATCTTCCCTAAAGTTACTAATTAGTGTGTTAGTTTGGCAAATTTCAGATTTTTGTGTAAGTGGCAAGGTTCTTCTTCTTCTTCTCATTCTTCTCTTCTTTTCCTTATTTTAGTTGATGTGTGTGTTTGGGTTTTGAGCAATTAGTGTGGTTTGGTGTGTTTGATCAGAAATTCTAGCTAGAGAAGCCAAGGGGAAGGAGAAAGTAGGCCGCTGTTAATTGAGTTTGAGGAGTTTAGGAGCCAAGGTTTGGGATTTATGTATATTTGTATAATTTTGGCTTTTGAACAATTGATTTGAATTTCTAGAAAATTGAGCAATCGAGCATGTTTTCATGTATGATTTTAGGTTTTGACAAGTTTAAAAAGAATTTAAAAGTAATTTTGTGTGAGAGAAGTTAGAGTGATTTTGGTGACATTCTATTGATTCTTGGCGGGTTTGAAGTTTGAGTGTGCATATTGTTTATTTTGCCTAATTAGTCACTTTTAATTAGTGTAAAACTTTGATTAAATGTGTAGAAATAGATGTGAGTGCATTGTAATGGTTGGGTTGGTGTTTTATGTTTGATTGTATGAGTTTTGAATAAGAAGAGCTGTGGAGCTCGGTAGCAGAGTGAAGAACACGACTCTATCGCGCTCGCGACAGAGTGTGCAGCACCCAAGCTCCAGCCAAAGAGTCCTCTGTCACAAGCATGACCTCGGTTCCTAAAGTCAAAATAGATACAAAATTTCCATTCTTTTTTAATATAGGTACCATATTTGCCAGCCACATCAAGCAAGGTTTGAGTAACCTTTCAATTTCCTCTTTGACTTTTAATTCCACTTCTTTTGACGTCCTCCTAGGTGGTTGACACAGATACATTGACTGAAATAAAATCATCTCCCGTCTTTTCTAAAGCATATAACATTTTTTAAGGCATAATGTGACAACTGATCCATTGTATACCAAGATTTTAAAAGTAGGCCTCCCATTAAGGTGAGCTTTTAATGTATAAGGATTTGATGTGCTTAGTCATGCTTTCTGCAAACTTTTTAAACACTACTTGTTCTGGTTCCCTATGTCCTTTGGTCTGAATGGTAATGCCACTGCACACCTCTGTCCTGTTAAAAGCCTGATTATTCAATTTTAGTGAGAGAATCTCCTCAACTTCTTTCTTTTTTTTAAAAAAAAATAAGAAAGCAACACAATTATAGTTGCATCACACTTAAAAGTTATGGAATTCTTACCAACCAAAAATTAGCTATCCTCTCTGTCATTAATGTCAATACGTCTAAAAGATTTATTATCCTCTATGGATTTTCTTCTGAACTCGCTATTTTTTTTTCAGAACTCTCCTTCTTTTCTTCATGTACCTCCTCAGTGTGTTTTTCTTCACCTTTGAGTTTCTCAGCCAGCCATTTTCTATATAGCCTCTTTTTATGTGTATGAGACAGTGGCTAAGGAAACTTTTTTTTATGATAAATGATGTGCCATTCCTCCTTTGGTGCAACTATAGGAAGAACAATGAACCTCGGTTGAGTTCTCTAATTCTTAAGAGATGGCTTCTTCCAACCTCCAACTTTCACCTATTATAGTTTATTTCTCAATTGGTCTATTTTTTGTGATCATCTAGGTACCCACCTTTGATGTTAAACCATCGTGGCATGTACATCCTTAGTTCTTTACATCTTTTTCTTGTTAATCATAGACCTAAAATCTACAGTGGCAACATTGACTATCACTACTCGTTGAAACGGGTCCTCATATGCCAACATAATCTTTTTTTTCTCTGATAACTTTAAAACTCCCTTATCAATTATATATTGAGTTACATTCTTGAATCTCCCATCATAAATTAGTCAAATGACTCCATGAATGATGGTACTTGCAATAGGCCTTTCCTTTCAACTCCTCATTGTTAGGAATCCTGTGATCTGCTGGTAAAGAAATCAGTTTCTTTTTAACGAGAAAGTCAAAAATTTCCTCAATTTCCCCAAATAAGTGACTAATGGTTATTATTTGGCTATTTTTTTCTCCCACTTCTATCACCAATAAAGGACATGTAAAAGATCTACTAGACACCAAATCTGTCACTACTGCTTCTGAATTATGAATATCTCATAAATAAGTTCCTATAGATGCCTTTCCCCTTTAATTATCTTCCTTTAAATGCTCCGCATTTTTAGAAACCTTTATGGCCATGTCATAGAAATCTCTAATCTCCATCCCTTGATACTTCTTTCTCAGTTCAATATCCAGTCTTCTTTGTGCCATCTTTATAAACTCTATCTCTGGTGAAAAAGCTTTACATTGGTTCCTCATCTTTAAATCTCATGATAATAGTATATATTATTTTTCTAGTCCTCTAGGTCACCCTTAACAACTGTGCCATATACCTCAGGTTTTGCTATGAAGAACTAAGTATGAAATTGTCTTTCCATTTCTTGCTAAGTATGAACTGAGTTTCTGGGCAAACTAGAAAACCATGTGAATGTCGCACCTGTTAGAGTATTGGGGAAGAGTCTAATAAGGAATTAGGGAGAAGTCTAAGTTTAAAAAAGTTGAAATTCTCATAGTTAGCCAACTCTTCACATGTATAATGAACCTAGCAACATGTTTCACAATGGAATGGCCATTCTCCCCAAAGAATAAAGAAAAATCTAGAATTTTGTATCTTTTAGGATAAGGTTTTTCTCTATCCACCATATTAAGGTAAAGCTTGTATAACTCTACATGGCTATTTGTCTCAAGCCAAGTCCATAAAGCTCCCGAACTACCTCCCTGATAGCTTCCAAATTGACCGACTGATTCTCGGGGATTTGAGTAGCAAAATCTCTTTCACCAAAATTGCCTCTCGAGATAAAGTAACATTGAAACTATTAAAACCATCGATATCATACACAAAGGGATAAATAATAAGATTAGTGGTTATATGAAAGTGATTCATAGGTCAGCCATTAAAATGGCAGCTTTTTACCCCCGAGTTCCCTCTAAGGACGTTATTAGGAATTGTTACCCCTAGAGTTACCTCTAAGGAAGTTGGTCCCTTGAGGAGCCATCTTCATCATTCCTTATAGGCACATTCATTGTTATTGCCTTACAAGTTCTTTCCAGAGCCTTAGATAACTACCCAACCATTTTTTGGAAAGTCTGTGTCAAATCTTTGATGCTGACTTTCACCACTTGCAAAAAAATATTTTTCACATTCTTCACATTTTAAGGAGCATTCACTTCCCTAGTGACACGTACGACAGAGGGTGCTTATGCATTATGGGGAACTTCCTCTGCCTAGGGATTAATATACCTTTTTATCTATTCTACCATTTGAGATAAATTTGGAACATATATTATAGCCTTTGTAATAATAATGGCTCTTTCTAAATCCTGAGACTCAGATACAATGTCTTTTCCTAATAAACTTTTGTGATTTTGGCGACATCCTTTAGAATATGTCCTACTGAGCGTGCTAAAATTATTGTTTAATCATTTTTATGAATCAAACAATACATGCATGTGATTGAGAGCATGCTAGAGAATTTAAGTATTACCAAACTAATTAATGTGCAGCTATCTAACTTCTAAAGAGACTACGAGTTCTACTAAATTATTGCTCCAGCAAAAAGCTCAAGGAATTCTAAAAGATTGTTAAGTGTTTAATTTTGCATATTTACACTGGGATTTTTTTTTACTTTTATGCATTGATTTTTAGTCAATTTGGGGACTTTTTACTTATTTTTGTGATTTTTTTTCTATTAAATGGTTTAATTCATAAAAAAAGAGCAATTTGTGGATAGTTTGAATTGTTTTGGATTAGCTCAAGAAATTTGGAATAATTTTGGTGTAAAAAGAGAAAAGCTGGAGAATTCTGTCTTAGCATTACCCAAGGCTAAGATGGAAATAGACAATGCAAGGTATGCAAATCCATCTCTTAGCTTTGCCCAAGGCTAAGAGAAAGTTAGGATAGTATGGGATGTAATGGCCCAAATACCGGTTTAGAAGTGTCAGAGTGTAATTTCAGTGTTATCATGAGAATCGCGGTGTCAAACAGTGTATGCAGTGAGTTTGCCAGTGCTAAACTTCTATGCTAAGTGTGTTAAAAATATAGTGGTACCGGGTCCGGTGACGCCGGGATGGCTATACAGCGAACCCGGCTGTCCGGTGCCCGAAAAATTCTAATTTCGCAAAAATGATCTATGAGTGATAAGGAATCTAGTGGTGAAATTGGAACTGAAAACGGAACTAAAACGGCATCCGAAAGTCATTTTGAAGTTGGCCTCCGGTTCGGTTCAATTTGAACTGAGATTTGACCAAGGGATTTTTAGGGGTTTAATTGACCCAATATATGTTGAGTGTGTAGAATAAGATAGTGGGAGTGTTATTTGTGAATTTTGACAGCTTTATAATTGTATTTTACAGCAGAAGAAAAATTTGTCGAATCAGACCAGTTTAAGTGAACCGGTGCCCAAATGAGCTCCGATTGAGTTGAAATTTTTGAAGGAGCCTATTTTAGATGTTTTAAAGCCAATGGAATTAGATAGAAGTGAAAATAATGAGAGGAACAAATAGATGCTTAAGAAAAGTGTAAATGAACTGAAAACCAAAATTTGGTTTATTTTTTGTTGGACCGGTTCGGTTCAATTAGTGACTATTTAAGGAAGGAAATGGCTGGATTTCTCTAGAGAAAACCAGCACCCACCTCCTTCTTCTTCTCCTCTCAAGGCTGAATCTCTCCTCTCATTTCTCTTCTCCATTTTCTTCTCTCCTACTCCAATTTCTCCTCAAATCTTAGCTCCCTACCTAAAGTGAGCTCCTCTACAACATCTTGGAAGTGATTTGAGCTCATTTGGTTCACTAGAAGTGGAGAAATCAAGCAAGCAAGGTTTAGGGTGAGTTTTTGGGTATATGATTTAGGGGTTTAAAAATTATTTCATTGGTCCCTACTAAGGTTTTTGGGGCTGTAGAACACATTTATGAAGTTAGATTTTTGATTTGAGGCTTTATTTTGCTGGTATACATGCTTTTATATTCGGCCCATGTAGGAACACAAGGAGAGGAAGGTGTTTCTCACACCAAAGGGAAGGAAAAGCAAGTTTGAGGAGCTCTAGAGCTTGGAATAGAGGTTTTTGGTTACTAAATCTACCTATTTCCTAATTTTTGTGTTGTTTTTAGGTTATGTTTAAGGTTAGGTATGTGATGGAGATGTGTATAATTAAATCTAATTTGATATTCATGTTTATGGGACTAAATATAGTGTATAAAAGTGAATAGAACAAATTAAATCAATTTAGAATGAAAACCCTAAGAGTTGCCGAATTGAACCTAAGGGATTTAATTGAGTTTTAAGTTGATTTAAGGCATGGAAATGATGTTTATAATGTATTTAACAAGTGTAAGGCATGATGGAGTGAAAGAAACTAAGAAAAGAAATTAAATGGTATGAGTGTGTTAATGGCCGAATGATATAATGTGTGATAAATTGGAATATGTGATGATTTATGGTATAATAATGGTATATGAGGCATGTATAACATGAAATAAGTATGATTGAGTGATTAAATAAAATTATAGTGCATTGTATGAAAAATTGAATGTGTGGCCGAATGGTGAACCTAGGTATATACATGTATATTTTGATGCTATATGAAATTTAATGTTATAAAATGATGATATATTAATAAATGAGAGCATATGTAAAATGGTGAGTGAAAATGAGAAGTATGATAAATTTTACATGTTGACATAATGTGGTATTTATATGAATTTTGAGAAAATATTGCCATTAGTAGTTGTCTGGTAGTGAAATTTAGTTCAGGATATAATTGGTTAGCCATAGGGATTCCACACCGCGGTATGAGTCATGGCGACTCATTATAGATAGGCCAATGACGGCTCATCAGTGTTTCAGTGATGTTTCAGTGATGTACAGTGATAATCAGAGTTCAGTGTAGTGCAGTGAAAACGGTCCCACTGGGATCATTATATAGTGAAATGGGTTTGTGGGGCCCATGTCTCGCATATCCGGTCAGTAGATTTTCTACTGGGTCCATACTAGGGGCATAATGGTAAATATGTGATAAAAATGAAAAAAATAGAGAAATTGGTGAAAAGAAGTGAAAACAGGACTAAAATGAGGTAAATAGAAAGTTTAGGTGTAAAACGGTAATTTTACTAAAAGTTGATAAAAATTGGTGAAAATAAGTTAAAAGTATTAATGGAAGGGTAAAATGGTAATTTTGATAAAATATGGTGCTAAAATAGTGAAACAGTGAAAAAGTGATAAAATAGTGACTAAATTGTAATTTGGCTAAGTTGTAAGTTAAAGAGTGGAAAAATAAAGTAAAAAGGGTAAAATTGTAATTAAATAAGTTAAGGGAGGGTAAATGTGGAAAATGAGGTTTAATGAGGTTAATAGCGTAATAATTGAGTAAATGAGGGTATTTTGGTAATTAAGTGTAAAATAAGGACATGATTGTAATTATAGTGAAAGAAGGATATAAATGGTGTTTATGGAATTGTGGGGACATAATGGAAATAAATGAAAAAGGAAAGACATAAATGGTATTAATAGAAAAGATTAGGGATAAAATTTGGAATTAAGTGAATAAGAAAATAATGGATTAAATAGAGTAATTAATTAATTAGTGTAATTAAGTGATTAAATAATAAATAGGGGATTAAATTAAGTGATGAATAGATTGAATATGAGAAATAATAAAGTGGTATAATAAGTGAGTTAAATATAAATAATAAATAATAATAGGTTAATTTAATAAGAATATGTAGATTAAATTATATTAGGTTAATATATTTAATTAGGAAATGCTTAGATTGGTAACCACCACTGGGCATTCTAATGCTCAGAACGTAGTTGTTTTTGACTGCGTGTAGGTAGCCCGTAAGATTGGAGCAGCGTACATTAGATCTGGGAGCAAGCCAAGCGAAGAGTATTTATTTTGGATATGTATGTGTAATGGAATTATTTGGGCATGTACATATTCTTACTTAATAGTTGTGGATGGCATGTAATGTTATAATATTTATATTATTTGTGTGAAATTATATTAAATCTATGTGATGAAAGGCAGACGTGATGTATGGATATAGGATGTTATTGTTGTTGTGCCCTTGCCGGGGCTGTGATTTTCAAACTTGCAGGTTTGGGTAGTGAAAAATATAAGCCGTTATATTGCAGAAATTTATACCAAATGAATAGTAAATAACACAGTTATAGGTCATCGGCAAGTTAACATAGTAAATGAATTAAAGGTCATCGGCAACTTAACATAGTAAATGAGTTAAAGGAATGTAAATGAGATAAGTAGATAAAGAATTAAGTAACCTTGATGCATATTGTAGTGAGTGTAGGAAAAAAAAAAACGACCCGTAAATTCATTAAGTGAATAACAGTGAAACAATCATGGTAATCGCACAGTATCACTAGGTCGGCAGTATACGTATAGGGTATAAGAGTGTTATATGCGATTTTAATAGTTCTATTTTGAGTGCAAGTCAACCTAACCACCAAAAAAGTTTCACTCGAATTTTAAGGAATATTAGCCTATTTTTTAGGGATTAGAAGGTAGTTGTTTTAGGAAGTTTAATTTGCAGTAAATATTTTGTTTTATTTTCCTTATTTGGATAGGATAAAACTAATTTCCTAAAGTTTAGGAATTCGATTAGTAGGAGGAGAAAACGTGCGTTGGAGCATATCTTTTTCTTCCACTTTGTTTTCAATTTTATAATAGGAATTCTTTCAGGAGTTCAAATCATAGCCATGAGTGGCTTAACTCTTTAGTAATAATTAAAGGTTAATTCAACGGTAGGATTTAATCAATTACTGTGAGATTGTTCATACTTATTTTTATCTTTCATTTTCTATAATGTTCATGTATTTACTGTGGTTTATAGAAATTCCATCTCTATTATTATTTATTATTTGCGCAATAAAAGCTTATTGTTCATTTAAATAAATAGCATAAAACTAATTAAGAATATCAAATTCGTAATTATTTAGTAGATTTAATAATAAGTGGTAATTTGTATAATAATACTGAAACAGGTTATTGTATCAAGTGAATGCATAATTTGATTTGAATCAATCTCGCTTGTAGGTTAGTTGGCTTAGGTATAATATTTCCAGTTCATAAAGATGTCAATAAATTGAATTCTTTCGCTTATAAAGGGTTATTTATTGGTTATGCATTAATTACGGTCTTACTTGAATATCTTGTTAATACAGAAAGATTGGTCAAGAGCGCTAAGCCAACGATTAAAACGATCTATTACATGGTTTTAGAGTTATTTTTTCATCCGTGATCATTAAAATTGAATTATGGGTCATGAATGCCTTTAACTGGAGTTTCTCATCATTAATTCCATCTTTACTTATTTTTTTGTATTTTTTTTATTATTATTTTAATTTTGTATTCTTGATCTTTTATTTATAAATTGCCCCTCATTTTATTTTTATTTGTCTATCTTCTAGTTATTTTCAGAATTAAAACTCGACCAATCCTTATGGATTCAGCCATGCTCATCACTAACTACAAGTTAGTTTCAATTAAGAGTAGAAATTTTATTTTTGTTAGTTTCGACATCTATTAAATTTTGGCACCTTGCCGAGGATTAGTATCTGTTAAATTTAATTTTTTTAAATGGCAAGATATGTGTGTTCTCTTAACTTTAAAATTTCATAGCTAACATCCTTGATTTGGAATTTAGCTATAAGAAATAGGCAATATGTTGGAGCTTTTTACCAAGATAATTCTTATGAACCTAAAGGACTTTAAAGTCAACCACAATGGGGTTATGACCCACATACGAATCCTAACAGACCATGGTGGATGGGTCAATCAAACTTCGTTCATGGGAGAATACCACAAATTTACCATAATTTTAAGCTTATATAACCCATTCTATCACAATAAAATTCTTCAAATTCAGGTATGCTCCTTGCAAAAATTATTAATTCAATTGTTACTAGCACTTTAAAATTTCAACAGGAAATAAATGCCAGTATTCAAAACTTAAAGAAACATATAAGTCAAATGATGATTTCAGTAAGCAGATTAGAGGCTTAAAGGAGATTGCCTTTATAATCAACTATTAATGCAATGCAAAATGTGAGTGAAATCACCTTGAGGAGTGGAAAAAAGCTGAACACCCTACCAAAAAAGAGTGAACAGAAAAATGAGAAAGAAGCCAAAAAAGTGTTGGTAATTATGAAAGATGGACAACCCAAGGAGAAAATTTCAAAATAGCACTCCACTTTTGCCATTTAGACCCCCTTTTTTGGAAAGATTAATAAAGCCAAGAAGAAAAAGAAAGAGAATTATAATTTTGAGATTTTTCGCAAAGTTAAGGTAAATATTTCTTTACTTGATGCAATTAAAAAAATACATCGATATGAAAATTTCTTAAAGAGTTATATGCTAATAAGAAAAATTTGGTTAGTTGTGAGAAAATAATTATGGGTGAGAATGTCTCAGCTGCATGCCTTAAAAATGTAAAGATAAAAGTATGTTTATTATTTCTTATAAAATTGGTAATATTAGCATTAATAAAGTAATGTGTGACTTGGATGCATCAATTAATATTATGCTTAAGACTATTTATTCTTCTTTAAATGCAGAACCTTCAGAAGAAATAGGAGTAGTACTTTTACTTGCTAATAGGTCAATTATTTATCCCGAAAGATTATTAGAGGATGTTTTAGTGCAGGTTAATGGTTTAAATTTTTAAGCTAATTTTTGTATTATAGATATGGAGGATGGTGACAAATCTTTTGAATTATCTAAAATTTTGTTAGGAAGACATTTCCTTAAAAGAACTAGAGCTAAAATAGATGTGCATAAATGACCACTTACTATGGAGTTTGATGGTGAAGTGGTAAAATTTACTGTTTATAATGCTATGAAATATCCTAGTAATGTATCATTTATTTGTGGTATAGACATAATTGAGCCTTTACCTCAATAAGTGTTCAAATTAAGCGGGGATGACAAGTTGTAGGTGGCTTTGAATGAAAATATAAATGTGGTGTTAGTGGTTATACCTTAAGCTAAATATTTTGACTTTTATGTAATGTCATATTTTCATTTATAAAAGGAATTCTCCCCGTTAATATACTATTGGCATTTTACATTATTGTAATGTTTATGAATAACTATTTAATGTTATTCTAATTATCCCTAGTTATTTATCACTAAAGGGAATAATGATAAATTAAGACTAGTATGAGTTTGATTGACTGTAATGATCTAAAATACGCCCTAGTCATAACTGGACATATTTCGAAGAAAGTATGGCACTGAATGCTTGAATATGCATGTTTCGATAGTGTATGTGTTAATAGGGCATAATCGGTATTGTTGTAAAAGTTTTAGATAAAAGTGACAAGTTAAAAATTGTTAACTAAGATTGGAGTTGCAATAAACGAATTAATTATGAGGGCCAATAGTTAAGTTCAATTTAATTATAAGACTAAAGTAAGAAATGGAAAAGAAGGAGGGATTAAGTCAAAAATTTGTACTAAGAGCCAATCAAAAACTAACATTTAATAGTTAAGTGAGTGGAGTATTTAAGGGGGAGGGTCAGTTTAGGAAGGGGGCACTTCTTCTTTTCCTCTTCGCATTTCTGTCTCTCTCTCCTTCTTTATGGATTGCTCAAGATTCGTTGAAACGAAAATGGATCCATGGGTGTAAATAGCTTGTAATTTGTTAGTCTTCTTATTCTTCATCCTATTATCTCTCTTCCATTTGATTTTGAAGTGAAAATAGGATATATGCTTTAAAGGATGTGAATTAGAAATAAAGAAAGAATATAAATAGTTTTTGAGTGATTTTAAAGTGGGTTTTGTCTATTGAGTGAAATAAGTCTATTTGAAGAGGATTTAAGTTAAAGATATGCTTGTAATTGATTTGGTTATGAATGTTTTGATAGTGAACTTAAATTGATGATATAATGATTTGATTGGGGAATTAAGAGTTAATTTGATTAAGTAAATGTAATTAAGGGTTTAGTAGAGTTAAATGATTGAGAAATGTTGGTTTTGGTAAGTTATTTGGGGTGAAAGAATTGATTTTGAATGTTTAATTTGGATTTTGAGCCTAGAACAGTGCAATGTTGTTTTTCCACAAAGACACAACTATGTTTTTCCTCAAAACATAGTTGTGCTATGGAAAAACACAATTGTGCTCTGGTATAGCACAACTGCGTTCTAGTGCATGTTGCAGAATTCAGTGTATTTAAGACTTTTTCTACCAAATGAGCTATGCTTTAGACCAAATTAATTATGATAATTATTTGATTATATTAAATGATATTTAGTTAGATTTTGCATGGTTTTAAATGCATATGAAGTGAATATCTGGATTTAATAAAATAGTATAATTTTGACATTATGCATGATTATTATATGAGTTTACATGATCTATTACTTGATCTGTTACCTGATCTGTATCTGATTTGTTATCTGATCTATATCTAATTTGTTACCAAATTTGTATTTGATCTATTACTTGATCGGTATCTGATCTGTTAACTTATTTGTTACTTGATCTATTAACTGATCTGTATCTGATCTATTTGCTTATTTGTATATAATCTATTACATGATTGTTATCTAATTTGTTACCTAATTTGTAGTTGATTGTGTCTAATCTGTTATTTGATTATTTGTATTATGTCTTTACACAGTACATTAGAATATGGAGAACTACGTGGTTTTGATTTTTAACTCTTGGGATACGTAGGAAGCTTGGAATATTCATTCCAAGTTCGAACCAAATTACTTAAATTGATATATGCCTAGAAATGTACATGTGCCTGCAAGTTTATACATGGACTATAATTCTAATATATGTTTATATTTGTATATTAACTTAAGATAAATGTTAAGATAGTTAACAAAGTGATATGTTATTGTGCTAGGATTGTAATTGTGATTGTACCTTCGGGTACCTCTATATTGTACCTTCAGGTACTTTTGTAATTGTACCTTTAGGTACCTCTGTAATTATACCTCTCTATATTGTATCTTCGGGTATCTCTATATTGTACCCTCAGGATCCCAGTTTAGTGCCTACAGGTACCTACTATTCTGCACTCCGGGAACGCAAGTATTTTTAATGTATGAGATAAATAATTTGTGTGTTACAATAATATACTCAGGTTGTATTGTAAATTAATAAGTTTGAGATACTTGATTATTATTTGTGCTTATGCATCTGTTAGATGTATGTAAGCTATGCTAATTGAGAAGTGCGATTTGAATGTTATAGAAATGTACTGTATTTCTGAAAGTTATGGAAAGAGATGTTAACAGTGGCATAGCTAGGAATTGAATTCAATGGGGTCAAAAATTTATAGCCAATAAAAAAAAAATTCATTCATATAAAAAAACTTATTAATATGATAATAATATATATAACAATAGTCATAATATTAAAGTTGTCCTCTATTAGTTTCTATATTTTTAAAGTATTGAATAATTATTTCATTGTCAATACTTTCAAATACATCATTTTCAATATAAGTAACTAAACAATCATTCAATATCTGATCTCCCATTTGATTTCGCAAATAACTTTTCACTATATTCATAGCAGAAAATGCCCTTTTAACAGTTACCGTCGCGACTGGCAATATCGGAGCTAATTTGACAAGCAAATAAACTAAAAGATACACCTATTTTTTTCCTATCTTAACTAATGACTGAGCAAGATTAATGATTCCTTCCAACATCAAAAATTCATCATTGGATAACATGTCAGTAATATAAGTTTCAAGCTGATTGTCAAGTGAAAAAAGTTGTATCCGTGAAATCACAAGGATAAAATTGAGCAAGTCGAATCAACATTTTTTTTGTCAAAAGAGAAAAATTCATTATTTGGACTTGAATAAGCCACACATAAAAGAAACTCAGTATTCATTTCAATGAAAAGATTGTTCAACTCTTGAAGTTATAAATCAATGACAGCATAGAGCAAATCCATTTGATAATGGTGCAAATTTGTAACTTATTGAATTTTACACCGCGATCGCCCTTTCACTTGAAACAAGTCACCTATATTAGAAATAGAGACATTATGTGAGTCATAAAAGAGACAAATCTCATTCAACAAAGAATCCCAACCGTCATCCCTCATCTTCTGCAGCCTTTTTTTTATAATGCAACTAATTGCATAACATTAACAAATTGAAAGCAAAATTAAAACATTGTATTGTTTCTAATAAAGCATAGGCTTTAGCTCTTTGTTCAGAGTTAATCCCATCCTTAACAATGTTATCAAGTACCTCTACTATAGATGCAAATATACTGATTAAATTCAAGATTGTACCATAATGAGAACTCCAACGTGTGTCACCTGCTCATTTAAGACTGGTTTATTGATTTAATCCTCGACCACTTGCCAATTCACCATTTTTTAATGCTTTAGAAACTTTAGCCGTTTGACTTTCTCTCAAAAGATCTCGACGTTTACATAATGCTTCAACAACATTCAACAAAGTATCCAACAAATTAAAAAGAGATGCAATATTGATATCATTTTTTGCAACTACGATAAGTGTTAATTGGAGTTGATGAGCAAAACAATAAACATAATAAGCATATTCACTTTCTCTTATGATCAAACTCTTCAATCCATTGAATTCTCCACTCATATTACTAGCCTCATCATAACCTTGCCCTCTTAATTGTGACATACTTAAACCGTACTTATCAAATAATGACTTGATCGAAATTCTAAGAGACGAAGCACTAATGTCATGAAGATGAACAATACTAAGAAATCTTTCAGCCACATCACCCTTATTATTAACATAATGCAAAACAACAATCATTTGTTCTTTCATTGATACATCATGAGATTCATCAACCAAAATTGCAAATATATTATCACTTAAATCCTTAATGATGGCATCAATAGTCTTAGTAGCACAAGCATTTATAATCTCATGTTGAATAGTAGGAGACGTTAACTTAAGATTATTTGGAGCATTTTCACAAACAACATCATCAATACTTTCATTGTGCTTAGCTAAAAATTTTAGAAGTTCATTGAAATTACCTTATTGTTTTGAACTATAAGATTCATCATGACCATGAAAAAGAAGCCCTTGTCGCAAAAGAAATCGAATGCAATAAATCGAAGCAGTTAATCGAGTTTTATATTTCTTTCGTACTTGATCCATATGCCTATTGAAAACAACTTCTATATTTTGGTCTTGTTTCATTAATACTTTATATTTTCTCCAAGCCACATTATGAACACTATTAGGACCTCCCACATGAATATCTAACCTCTCCTTTTTATTCCAAGCATTGAAACTATTTATAATAAATGAATCACCTCCTCCTTGCTTTCTAATCTTAATTCTAAAAAGATAACAACATAAGCAAAATGTTGTATCTTTTTGTATACTATACTCCAACCAATTAGAATATTCTTAGTACCATTTAGGATTAAAATGACAAAAAATATTTTCAATATTTCGTTGTTTAAAATAATGGTTTTGTGGTTGATAAGGTCATTTTTGAAGATATGCTCTTCTTATTTTATCATGATTATTAGGATGATATTTTGATATTTTAATTCTCAATCTAAAATTACTAGGAAGATTATCGAAATTAATCTCATGACTAGCTTTTCTTAATCTGCTTTTCTGATCTTTATTTTCAATTTCTAATTCAATTGGTTGCTCAAAGGGTGATTTTTTTAATCACAAATTTATCCATAACTGTTTCAAAAATTAAAAATGTCAGGTTTAACTACAAATTTACAATCCTATATTTTCATATATTGAAAATTTTGAATCCAACTCCAATTAAAATTGAACCTAACCCTATTTACACAATATCACACTACAATAAAATTAAATTTCTCATCTAGTTTTATAAAATAAATTATAATTTATATAATCTAACCTACAAGACTCAATTAAATCAAAGAATTGCAAACACTTAGGATTTTCATGCATTGAGTTTCGAGAACAAAACTACAATAAAAGGAAAGAAAAATTATACTATTATGTACCTGTGACGTGCGCCGAACCCCGCCGGATGGGATGACCCCAAAGACCCACTTTTAGGACATTCGGGAATGAGGTTTATGAAACTTGCAAGTGAAATTGCAAGGGCGTCTATTTTGGGCAACAAGGAGGTTTCATGTAGTCGCCACCCAATAAAACATTGGGAGAGTTCATCTAGCCTCAATGAGCCTAAGACGGCACTGCTATGTCCATCATAGGCAAGCCAGGAGGTGTCTTGGAGGTTTCCACCCTAATAATAGAATGGCCCTCTCGCCTTATGCTTGGGCAAACCAGAGGTGTCTCGGAGGCCCCACCCTAAAAGAATATTAGGATGGTCCTCTTGCCTCGTGTCGCCTAGGACTGTGCTAATTTAAGTATTTTTACAGGACATAAGAGGTGTCTTGGAGGTCCCATTCCAATGGAACATTGAAATGATCCTCTTGCCTCATTGAGCCCAAAGACTAGAGATGGTTCGGTACTTTCCATTTATTCATACCTTGGTTAAGTTAAAATTGAGTTTTGAATTTAAGATTTCATTCCTTTTCGCATACGTTTAAATGCAATAATTAGAGCGCATGTCAACCACTTAATAAAATAGAAAATAAAAGTGCGGTAAATAAAAGTGCGGTAAATTACAATAAAACTAGTGGCGGAATACAACTCTCATTATAAATAAAGCATAAATCATACATAAAATGGGTCATTCATTAAAAATGAGGACATTGGTCCTCGCATGCATAATTAGGGGAAACAATTTTAAACTTACAATTTTATTTGGATGGAAAATTAATCATACATAAAACGGGTCATTCATTAAAAATGAGGACATTGGTCCTCGCATGCATAATTAGGGGAAACAATTTTAAACTGACAATTTTATTTGGATGGAAAACTAGGACATTGGTTCAATTTTATTAGGAAAAAAAACCAATTTTTTTATAGAAATATTTTTGTGTGATTGTATTTAAGCGTGCATAAAATAAATGGTTTTATTAATTATTATATGCCAAATAAATCAACAAAACAAATAAAGGAAAATAACAAATACAATAAAAAATAATAACTCCTCGGTCTCCTTCTTCATTCGCACGGGTGCTCAAATAAGGGAACACAAGGATTTGACACAAAAAAGCACAAATAAACTTAATGTTAGTAATATATAAAACATAAAGTAGTAACAACAACAACAACAACAACAACAACAACAACAACAATAATAATAATAATAATAATAATAATAATAATAATAATAATAATAATAATAATAATAATAATAAACCAAATAAACTAAACAAGAGAAAGGAAATCAAATCATACAATATGAAATAATAACATTTAAACATATAAAAAAAAATCATAGGAAATAATACTAAAAGAGAAAATCATGCAAGTTTTATTTTTCACCTCCTAACATCATACATATTTATCCATTTTCATGCCAAGAATAAAGCAAAGATTGAAAACTCATGCTGAAAGAAATAAATCTTAACTCAATAAAAGACACACACATGCATTAAAAAGTAAAATAAAATAAAATGAAATAAATAATCATCAATAAAATGAGATGAGATGAGGTAAAAATGGATCCAAGAATCTTTATACTCAGAGTTAAGTAATATGGAAGCAAGATTTATCGATCTATTCTCCTTGTCAAGATCTGAGAATGAACTCGAAGAATTAATGTTCAAGAAAAATCTTGAGTTTATGTCTCAAATAACTTAAGAACACTAAAATAAAAAGGTGATTTGATTTTTTTTGTATTTGATATTTGATGAGAAAACTCAAGTTAAGGAAATTAATTTTCCTTTCTCAAGTTTTCAAGTTCAACAAAAATTTTTAGATATAAGAAAAACTATAATGGAATTAAAGAAGAAAATTTTTAGATTTAAGAAAAGAAAATTAAGAAGATTGAAGAAAATGATTTTAAATTTTAAGGACAAGATAAGATGAATTTCAAGAACAATAAATCCCTTCTTTTTCTAGCAAAATACTCTCTTTTCCTTAAGAACACCTTCCTAAAAGTGCCTTAAAAAATCAATTCCTTAGAGAAAATTTTCCTTACTCAATATCCAATTTTTTCCTTCTCTCTCTCTTTCTTTTCAAAAATGTAAAAAATCTCCCGTAAAAAAACTCAAATGCTCTGCCCCTCCACCCCCCTATCAGATTTTTCAAAGATGTCACCTTCCTAATTTTAACAAAAAAACACTCAAAAATTCAAAATAAAATCTTAAAAGTCAATTTTTTACAGTTAATATATTTATTTATTTTTTAATTATTTTTGTTATTTTTTGAATTCTAATACCCACAAAATTTGACTAATATATGTCAAATTTCAACAAAATCTAAAAAAACTCAAGAAAAAAAAATCATTTTTACCCTAAAAATACCAAAAAATTGAATTTCGGTGGAAAATGGCAAAATCGGAGGAAACTGGGCGGAGCTGGCGAGATTTCTCGCAGCTGGGGGGGCAATTGCGTGGATCAATGAGAAATCTCGCCGATCGGGCGAGATGCTGCGCGGAGTTGTGCACGCCAAAGCACAACTATGCTTTCAAAAAAGCACAGCTATGCTTTTCGAGCAGAAATGCATCCCGCAGCGCAGTGCGCACAAGCACAGCTGTGCTTTCAAAAAAGCACAGTTGTGCTTTTCGAACAGATTTTTTCAGAAAATATAATAAAATAAAATGCAAAATATGGATAAAAATAAAGATACAAATAAAAATAAAATAAAAATAAGAATAAACATTTTAGAGGAATTTTGAGACAAATAAAAGAATTTGACAAAACGATGATCAATTCATATTTTCTCGCTTATGAATTAGTCTTTATTTTCATCATCGGATAATCCTGATTTTAGACCGCCTCGGGACCTGGTGTCTACAGTTGCCCTCAATTTTGGGGAACCTAGAACTTAGGTACCTAGGTGAACCAAAATTCAGAAGAGAAGGGGAGATGCGTACCTGAGGTGGTCGCTTTCCCAGACTAGATAGTACTGTTGGAGTGATTATTGCCATGTTGTCGGCATGTTGTCCTTTGTCGAAACGATAATACCGTGATCATGCAAACCATCTGTGGAGTGGTAGTGCCGTCATCGTGCTAAACTTTTTGAAGTGGTGCGAAGTGGTAGTGCCGTGATCGTGCAATCCCTCTTTGGAGTGGTAGTGCCGTCATCATGCTTACCCTTTTGAAGTGGTAGTGCTGTGGTCGTGCTAACCTTCCATAGAATGGTAGTGCTGCTATCGTGTTAACCCTTCTGTGATTCAAAGTGATAGTGCCATGGTCGTGCTAACCTTCCGTAGAATTATAGTGCCGCCATCGTGCTAACCCTTCTGTGATTTGAAGTGGTAGTGCTGTGGTCGTGCTAACCTTCTATAGAATGGTAGTGCCGCCATCGTGCTAACCCTTCTTAGATTTGAAGTGGTAGTATCGTGGTTGTGCTAACCTTTCGTAGAATGGTAGTGCCGCCATCGTGCTAACCCTTCTGAGATTCGAAGTGGTAGTGCCGTGGTCGTGCTAACCTTCCGTAGATTGGTAATGCCGCCATCGTGCTAACCCTTCTATAATTCGAAGTGGTAGTGCCGTGGTCGTGCTAACCTTCCGTAGAATGGTAGTGCCGCCATCATGCTAACCCTTCTGAGATTCGAAGTGGTAGTGTTGTGGTCGTGCTAACCTTTCGTAGAATGGTAGTGCTGCCATCGTGCTAACCTTCTGAGATTCGAAGTGGTAGTGCCGTGGTCGTGCTAACCTTCCATAGAATGGTAGTGCCGCTATCATGCTAACCCTTCTGAGATTTGAAGTGGTGCCCCCTGAGAGGTCTTAGATTTAATGTGCCCCCTGAGAGGTCTTGGGTTGACATCTGCTCCCGGAGAGGTCTTTGGTTGATTTTGCCCTCGAAGAGGTCTTCGGTTGGATTTGCCCCCTGAGAGGTCTTTGGTTAATTTTTGAATCGATGATTGAACTGATGTTTTGATTGTTGTTGTCTTGGTTGTTTGGATTAATCTTTGTACTGATATCATCACTCGTCTTTTGTTGGTGTCCGCATCGAATCCCCCTCTGCGAAACAGGAAAAACCAAATATGCAGGAAAAAGTGAGCATGCATGTGAAATGCAAGTGTCATGCAGGAATGCAGGGTAAGAATTCATCTATGTGTACTTGGAGATGATAGCCGGGCTAGTTGCAATTTGCGATAGGATCGATGCCTTTTGAGGCTGCTTTTGAATTTCACGCCTTTTGGGATTACAAGGTTCTCATCTGATACTTGTAGTCATTTTTTTGAAGGTAGTGTGTCCCTTGTGGATTTTTACACTAGCTTTTATTAGCGGGAAATGCGTCATTTGCGGATTTTCATATAACCCTGTGCCTTATTTTTGCTTGGAATGGACCCAACCCAATCCAGTGGCTTTTATTCTTTTCATTTTTTTTAAGGACAAACTGCCTGTTTCCAGGTTTTCACCCTACCCTTTGGCCTAACTTTTGCTTAGAGCGTTAATTACTGTTTTCATCTCTAATGGTCTCTCCTTTTTTTTTTGTTCTTTTAGATTGCTGAAGCTGTTAGCAAAAATCTTTCTGGCATGATCGGTATGTGCTTACGTTTTAGTTATAGTTGTATGGACTTGACCCTTCTCATGATGACGCTGTAGAATTGCATCCGTTGTTTGATAGCAGGGTAAGTTGATTGAAGGACCCGAATGGTGAGAGTAGCAGAGGGTAAACAGTAGATGATTCCGATCACACAAATTGGACTGCTCTGATCACATTGCATAAACGCATGTTCTTCAATTTGATTTCATCAAACAAGATCATTGTTTGGCATTTATCTCAAAGAATATAAGATCTTATCTAATCCCAGGATAGATCCTGAAAGCATCCAACTCCTGTTATCAATCCGCCCTCTCGGGTTTTCATGATTGAAAATTTTCTCTCAACCATCTTTTTCTTTTTTTTTTAATTTTATTTTTTAGCCTTTGCCATGGAACCCCTTTCAGTCCATTGGTATTGATTGAACTTGCTTTCATCTTCGTTAGCTGGGGAGGCTGCTCCTTCTGTCGATGTTCCTTCTTCGGCTCCAAAGTCCCTTCCTTGGTCCTTGTGCAAACTAGCTGAGATGACGAGTTCCTTATGTCGGGCTTAGATGTGAGATCTCACACTTTACGTTTATCGGGTTGGGTAGTTCAAATTCTAAGATGGCTTTCAATGGTTGAGATTGTGGAGCAGGTTAAGCTCAGATGGTCTGGGGCAAAATTTTAGTTTTATTTTTTTTTTTGGTTTTTGGTTTTATTTATTTTTTATTTTTTTTGAAAGGTAAAGAGCTATTTATAGGGGTCTTGGATGGTTAAAGGTCAATCTCAATTGGTTTTGGGGGTACATATTTCAAATGGTTGGGAGGAAAGGGATTCTAAGGCTTGGTTATAATGAGCTATATATTTCTTGTGAAGATCTAGGGTTTCATTCGTCTAACTCCTGATGTAACCCTCGGAGTTTGACTTTGCTCGGCTGCACCATATACATCTTGAATGTTGAAGGAGCAAAGGAATAGCCTTTGAAACTTTGCTTGTTGTTATGTCAGCATATTGAAGCAGCGTTGACCCAACAATGTCCTTGTCAATTATCAACATGTCATTCCATGTCCAGGCAATGGCTCTTTTATTTTGTTTTTTCTTCTTTTTTTTTCATATCTCTCAAAAATTTCCTCTCTTCAGAAGTTGTATTAGTTGCTATCAAGATTTTGTTTGGATTTTCTAAAATTCTGAGATTAGATGCTATCGTATTAATTGATTTAATGTCAAAATGAATGCATCATGATCATGTGAAGTGAAATCACTAGAAACATCATACAAATAAGAAAAAATTGTTCATTTTATTGAAAATAACCAAACTGTCATAAGAAGTTCTTGAAATAAAAAGAAACAAAACATTTAAAAAATATAATCTTCTTCCCCACTCTCCCAATGAGTGACAGTGACTTATTCATATCCAGGTAGCCCCCGCAAAATATGCCATCCAAGTGAACCGGACCCGATCACATATCTGGTGGAGAGACTACATTGTAGCCTGGCTTCTTCTTTTTCTCCCTCTTCTCGGGATCTGTGATCTGCTTGGTGTCAATAAGATCTTAAATCTTATTCCTCAAAGTTCGGCAGTAATCTGTCAGGTGCCCAGTGCTAGCACAGTACTGTTCATCCCTATGTCCTGGCTGTCTTTGATTCGCAGCTGGTCTAGGTGCTAGTGGTTGTAACTTTCCCTCCTTCATCAACCTCTCCAGTACCCAAGATAGAGGGCAGCTTAAATTGGAGTAGTACCTCTGGCCCTACCCAACTCCAATAGCTGAAACTTCTATTGTCTTGCCATTTTTACCATTATTGCTTCCATCTCCGCCTGATCTATATCCTAATTGGTTCCCAAAACCTTTCCTAGCAAAGTTATTTTGGCTTGCTTTCTTTGCTAGGTAAGCTGCCTCAACCTCTACAGCAATGTCCTTAAACGACTCCCAATCTTTGAGCCCCTTAAAGCTGAGCAAATCTTTCAGGTAAGGGTAGGAGTTCCTAATAAATAGCCTGATCTGGTCAGCAGTGTCAGGCTTTCGCTTCATCTCTATGACCCAGTTGTGACGCGCATCGGATCCCCACGGCCGCCCCTTCGGACCGCCCGCTCGAGGGCGATCGGGCAATTGTGGGTCCGTTGATAGCTTGCAATAAATCGCAAGTGCGTCTATGTTGGGCAACAAGGAGGTTTCATGGAGTCGCCACCCAATAGAACATTGGGAAAGTTTCTCTCGCCTCGGAGAGCCTAAGACTGCGCTTAGTATCCATTTTGGGCCAGCCAAAGGGGTCTTGGAAGGTAAACCTCTCGCCCTAAGGAGCCTAGGATTAACGCTAAAGCCTCGTGACCCAAGAGGTGTCTTGGAGGGTAACCTCTAGCCTCTCGAGCCCAAAGACCAGAGCTGGGTTCGGGATTTCTCATCTATTTCTACCTCGATTATTTTATGATTAAATTTTAATTGTCATTGATTCGCTCTCTCTTCACACGATGCAATTTAAATTAAAGCGCATTCATTCATTTAAGAGCATAAAATAAAATAGCATTAAAACATGAAATAAATTTACAATAATACCAAGGGCAGAATACAACCCTCGTTCGTAATTGTGCGATACATGCATAAAACGAGTTATTCATTAACAATGAGGACATTGGTCCTCGCATGCATTCATTATGGAAAATAATTTTTATGTGATGATTTTATTGGGTAAAAATAGGACATTGGTCCAAGTTTTATTTAGCAAACATTCTATTTAGTAGAAAATATTTGTGTGGTGGTTCTTTTTAAGAGCGGTCGAAAATCATTTTATTATTACAAACCACAAATAAATAAAATAAAACAATAATTGCATGTTTCTAAATGAATAAATAAACTAATTACATAAATAATTGCATAAATAAATAACAATAGTAATAACAATAATCAATAATGATAATAATAATATTAAAACATAAAATTAAATAATCACAAATCAATTAAATAATAACATCAACATAAAATTAACACAAATTAGACAATAATAATAATAATAATAACAATAATAATCATATTAACCAAATAATAATAATATATTAACAATAATAACAATAATAAAATTAACACATCCATGATAATAATAATCAATAATAAAATTAACATAAAATCATCATGAATTAGCAAATACTAAAATAAACAAATAATAATTAAACAACAATCATCAAATAATATTCACAATCAATAATAACTTTAATAATAAACAAATAATTAACAATTAATTAACAATAATCATATAATAATAATATTAAAAAATCAGAAATTAAATAAATATTAATAATAATAATAATAAATAAATAAATAATAATATTAATTAATATTAATTAATAATATATTAAAATAAATTAATATAAAATGGACTTACCGGATTTCCTTCGCCGGAGATTGGCCGGAGCGGCGGTTGACGGCACCTCCCTCACCGCCTCGTAGATCGCCTCGCCGGGAGTCCAGATCCGGTGTCCACGCGCCGATCGGAGGTCCACCGTCGCCGGAAAACGCGATAAAGCGGTCCGGGTTCTTCTCCCTCACGCGCCGGCTTCCGGAGTCCGATGGGGAAACGACGGCTACGGCTGGGTGCGCCCGGATGTGGTGGTTCTTCCGGTGGGGCGCGTGCCTGAATCCGGCGTCGGAGGTGGCCGGCGGAGGCGACGCCTTCTCTCTCTCTCCTTTCCCCTTTTTCTTCTCTCCGGTCCGGCGTTTGGTTGGCCTGGGTCTGCTCTTCCTCTCTTCTTTCCTTTCTTTTTCTTTCCTTTTTCTTTCTTTTTCTTTCTTTCTTTTGCTTGCTCTCTTTTCTTTTCTTTTTCTTTCCTTTGATCTGCCGACCTCCCTCTCTTTTTACTCATCATTTTCTTTTTATACACCCTCAAACTAGGGTTAAGGGCACAATAGTCATTTCCTCAATTTCCCTCCTTTTCTTCTTTTGTTAATTAATCTCACTTAATTCAAATTAATACACACACATACTAATTTAATTAAACCAACACATAATATAATTAAACATTACATATTAATATAATTAATCAACTTAATTTATAATTTATCTAACTAATTAAACATTTAATCCATTTAAATTATCACACACATATATATATATATATATATATATATATATATTTATCTAATTAATTATACACTTTAATCTTTAATTATACATGCACTTTAATCACGCAATAATATTAATTACTCAAGTAACTAACTACATTAACTAATTAATTTTTAATTTCACACACATATTTATATTTAATTTTTTTTCGGAGGGAATAATCAAGGATCAAAAAATCACCATTGCCATTTTATGCCGGACTCGGAACCCGGTGTCTACAGTTGCCCCCAATTTTGGAAAAGCTAGGGCATAGACACCTAGGTGAGCCAAAATTCAAAGGAGAAAGTCCTAAATTCAGAGAGAGAAAGAGATGCAGAGACACCTACCTGAGGCGGCTGTCTTCTTGAATTGGGTGCTGTTGTTGTGATTGCAGAAGCGGCAGTGCCGTGATCGTGCTAACCCTCCATGGAATTGTAGTGCCGTCATCGTGCTAGCCGTTCTGTTGAGTGGCGCCCCTTGAGAGGTCTTTGGTTGAGATCTGCCCCCTGAGAGGTCTTGGGTTGAGAACTGCCCCCTGAGAGGTCTTGGATTTGATTATGTGCCCCCTGAGAGGTCTTTGGTTGAGATCTGCCCCCTGAGAGGTCTTGGATTGAGAACTGCCCCCTGAGAGGTCTTGGATTTGATTATGTGCCCCCTGAGAGGTCTTTGGTTGAGATCTGCCCCCTGAGAGGTCTTGGGTTGAGAACTGCCGCCTGAGAGGTCTTAGATTTGATTATGTGCCCCCTGAGAGGTCTTTGGTTGAGATCTGCCCCCTGAGAGGTCTTGGGTTGAGAACTGCCCCCTGAGAGGTCTTGGATTTGATTATGTGCCCCCTGAGAGGTCTTGGGTTGATTGTGTGCCCCCTGAGAGGTCTTTGGTTAAGAACTGCCCCCTGAGAGGTCTTGGATTGATTGTGTGCCCCCTGAGAGGTCTTGGGATGAGAATGCCCCCTGAGAGGTCTTGGATTTGATAACTGCCCCCTGAGAGGTCTTGGGTTGATTATTTGCCCCCTGAGAGGTCTTGGGTTGAGAATTGCCCCCTGAGAGGTCTTGGATTTGATTATGTGCCCCCTGAGTGATTGTGTGCCCCCTGAGAGGTCTTTGGTTAAGAACTGCCCCCTGAGAGGTCTTGGATTGATTGTGTGCTCCCTGAGAGGTCTTGGGATGAGAACTGCCCCCTGAGAGGTCTTGGATTTGATAACTGCCCCCTGAGAGGTCTTGGGTTGATTATTTGCCCCCTGAGAGGTCTTGGGTTGAGAACTGCCCCCTGAGAGGTCTTTGGTTGAGATATGCCCCCTGAGAGGTCTTGGGTTGATTGTGTGCCCCCTGAGAGGTCTTGGGATGAGAACTGCCCCCTGAGAGGTCTTGGATTTGATAACTGCCCCCTGAGAGGTCTTGGGTTGATTATTTGCCCCCTGAGAGGTCTTGGGTTGAGAACTGCCCCCTGAGAGGTCTTTGGTTGAGATATGCCCCTTGAGAGGTCTTGGGTTGATTGTGCCCCCTGAGAGGTCTTGGGTTTGATCTTGATTGATGTTTGGAATGATGTCGTCACTCGGTTTCTGCCGTTGTCCGCATCAAGTCTCTTTTTCTGCAAGACTTAAAAAGGCAGATATACAGAAAAAATTGTGAGTATGCACGTGAGATGCATGTGCATGCAGTAATGCAGTATAAAAATTCATCTAAGTGGATTTAGAGGCGACAGCCTATTTCATTGCAATTTGCAGTAAGATCCGTGCTTTCTGGAATTGCCTTTGAATTTCATGCTCTTTGGGGATCATGAGGTTCTCGTCTGAAACCTGTAGTCATTATTTTAAGGTAGTGCGTCCCTTGTGGATTTTCACACTAGCTTTTCTTGGCGGGAAATGCGTCCTTTCGGATTTTCACATGACCCTGTGCCTTATTTTTGCTTGGAAGGGACCCAACCCAATCCAGCGGCTTTTTCTTTTTTTCTTTTTTTTCTTTTTTTTTTAGGACAGACTGCCTATTTTCAGGTTTTCACCCTGTCCTTTGGCCTAACTTTTGCTTAGAGCGCCAATTACGGTTTTTATCTCTAACGGCCTTTTTTCTTTTTTTTTTTCTTTTTTTCTTTTGTTTTCTTTTTCTTTTTCTTTTTTTTCTTCTTTTTTGTACATCAGATGAACTATTCTGGTTACATCAATACCTTTGCATAAATGCACATATTTCAATTTGATTTCATAATATATGATCATTGTTTGGCATTAATCTCAAGATACAAAACCTCATCCAATCTCGGGATGGATCTTGAAAGCATCAAACTCCTGTTATCAATCTGCTCTCTTTTTGATTTTCATGATTGAATATTTTCTCTCTGCTCTCATTTAATCTTTTGAATGCAAATTCTAGAAGCAACGTCGGAGACAAGACTTAACTCGAATGCATGAATGCACTCATGGCTTCTCGCTTGAAGCTCAAGAAACACCATAGGCCTCTTCTTACGTACCAAACCTTACTAGAAGGTCATCTCCGCTAATTGGATAAGACTGAACCCATAATCAAAAGGTCTTACTTTGGTTGTAATTTCAGGTTTAGGTAGATGGCTGTCAAAGAAAGATCAGGTCGCTAGAGAAAAATGGCCGCGATATTTTCTCGACTGATGGATGAACCGTTCTCAGCTCAGTTGTATATACAAAGGATTTTTTTTTTTGAATTTGGGCTCGGTAACATTCTAGCTCCTTCAGATCAGAAAGGCAATCATTGAAACTAGTCAATTGGTCACCATTTTGAGCTCTCTTTTTTATTCTTCTTTTTTTCCTTTCGTTTTCTTTGCTTCTGTTTCTTTCATTTTTCATTCATTTTTTTTCTTTTTGAATTTTTCGCTTTTCGCTTTTCGTTTTCTTTTTCTTCTTTTTGCTTTCGCTTCTCTTTTTTTTTTTGAGCTCATGCCTTTCATGCATGACTAAACCCTCTTTTCAAAGTCTGAACTTGCTCTTATCAAGGCAATTTTTTAATAGTCCAAAGAATTGTTCAAATGTACATCCATCAGTTTTAGAGCGGCCACTCTTCTAAGGGGAAGCCAAAATCATTTTAGGTGAGGGGGTAGTTTTAGTGTGTGTAACAATAAAATTGGTACGCATTCAGCATACCAGCATAAAGGCTCAACGGGCTAGCAAGCGATTGCAGAATAAGGGTAGGAAATAGTCATTTAGAGAGCTATACAAAGAAATAGTGCCTAAATCATTTTCCAGGTTCTGTCTTATCCAGAGATCGCTTCGACGGGTAATCAGAAAGGTTCTAGTGCTCTTAGTGAGTTTTCATCCAATCTCCTAATTGCAACTAGTTTTTTCTTTCTTATTTTTATTTTCTCTCTGACTCTCTCTCTCTTCAGGAGTTATATCAGATGCTATCAAGATTTTTTTTTTTTTGGATTTTCCAAAATTCCAAGATTAAATGCAGTATTATTAATTGAATTAATGTCAAAATGAATGAATATATCATGATCATAAGAAATGAAATCATTAGAAATAATGTACGCAAAAACATTGTTCATCTGTCATCAGCTTTTATTTTCCCTTCTTCTCTGGGTTAACAATTTCTTTATTGTTGATAAGATCCTGAATTTAGTACCTCAGAATTTAGCATTGATCCATTAACTGGCCAGCGTTGGTGGGCTGCTATGTCCTCAATCTCATCTTCCATAAAATCCTTCTCGGGATTATGAACTCTTGCCCTTCTTGGCTCAATAAATGTCGCAGCTCCATGCTCATTGACAGGTTGACAGTAGCATTGCCAATAAAAAGAGCCTCTCCACCAGCAGGTGGTTCGGCTTGCCCCCAGCATGGGCTATTGGTTGTTGTGGATCAACAGGTAGTTGTGGGATAGTAGGTGCTCGTGAATCATGAGGATGAGGTACTAGATGTCGAGAATGGCTCAGGATCCCAATCGAGCACTAATTCGAGCAATCCAAAAGGCGAGTCTGTCCTTACTAATCGACCGTCGGGACCTCTAACCCACTTGAAAGAATCTATGATGGCTAAAAATTTAAATTGTTAGTATGATGCGTGTATAATAATATACAATGCATGATCGTGAATTGTGCAGATGGTCCTTGGTGAGTGAAAAAATCAATAAATTGTAATTATGCGATGCAATGCATGAAAAAGTTATATACATGATGGTATATGTATGAAAAAATAATATGCAGGCAAAAGGATATATACACAAAATGAAATGCGTTTTTTATTGATTTTTTTTTTGACATGAATGACATGTGATGTATGTACATGTTGTGCAGTATTCAAAGTCACATGCAAGCAAGTAGATCCTTCCAACCTTATTTCTTCCACACACGGGGTCGTGCGGTCTATTTCCTAGGTGAGCTTTATCCAAGGGTTAACAGGGAACCCAATGGACGCGTATAGTGCACAGTGAAAAACCGGCAACATAACAACTCTTACTTTAAAGCACATGCGCATGGATGTTTGGCCATTATATATTTAAACAATTCGATTAAATCAAGATACGCCCACCGGGGCATGAAAGCCTTTAATGAAAACCATCTGATTTGATTGATTTTGTTCAATATATGACAGCCCAATTAGCAAGCACGATATTATGGTACATGTCACCTAGTGGAAGTTTCTATTGCCATTACATGAGCTTTGGTCAAAAGGTGGTGTTACTTTGAGGCTACCCAAGCATGATCCCTGCCGACGGGTCTAGCTCATCACGAGCGTAACGACCGATCGGGTCACCATTTTATATACCACGATGGTACGAGACTTGGGCTGGTGATTATCCTTAACACTTCCCCAAATTGAGTGAAAATGGGGTCGTGCTTCAGAAACGCACCGGGGCTAATAAAGGGACCAAACTAGCATATTCTAAAAGCTCTAATGAGATGTAATGCAAATGAGAGAAAGTGAATTTATGAATTAATTTTTAACCATAAATGTTAAACGAGGTATTTTCAAATTGAAATCTCAAACCATATCGTCCCCAGTGGAGTTGCCACTGTGACGCGCGCCGGATCCCCACGGCCGCCCCTTCGGACCGCCCGCTCGAGGGCGATCGGGCAATTGTGGGTCCGTTGACAGCTTGCAATAAATCGCAAGTGCGTCTATGTTGGGCAACAAGGAGGTTTCATGGAGTCGCCACCCAATAGAACATTGGGAAAGTTTCTCTCGCCTCGGAGAGCCTAAGACTGCGCTTAGTATCCATTTTGGGCCAGCCAAAGGGGTCTTGGAAGGTAAACCTCTCGCCCTAAGGAGCCTAGGATTAACGCTAAAGCCTCGTGACCCAAGAGGTGTCTTGGAGGGTAACCTCTAGCCTCTCGAGCCCAAAGACCAGAGCTGGATTCGGGATTTCTCATCTATTTCTACCTCGATTATTTTATGATTAAATTTTAATTGTCATTGATTCGCTCTCTCTCCACACGATGCAATTTAAATTAAAGCGCATTCATTCATTTAAGAGCATAAAATAAAATAGCATTAAAACATGAAATAAATTTACAATAATACCAAGGGCAGAATACAACCCTCGTTCGTAATTGTGCGATACATGCATAAAACGAGTTATTCATTAACAATGAGGACATTGGTCCTCGCATGCATTCATTATGGAAAATAATTTTTATGTGATGATTTTATTGGGTAAAAATAGGACATTGGTCCAAGTTTTATTTAGCAAACATTCTATTTAGTAGAAAATATTTGTGTGGTGGTTCTTTTTAAGAGCGGTCGAAAATCATTTTATTATTACAAACCACAAATAAATAAAATAAAACAATAATTGCATGTTTCTAAATGAATAAATAAACTAATTACATAAATAATTGCATAAATAAATAACAATAGTAATAACAATAATCAATAATGATAATAATAATATTAAAACATAAAATTAAATAATCACAAATCAATTAAATAATAACATCAACATAAAATTAACACAAATTAGACAATAATAATAATAATAATAACAATAATAATCATATTAACCAAATAATAATAATATATTAACAATAATAACAATAATAAAATTAACACATCCATGATAATAATAATCAATAATAAAATTAACATAAAATCATCATGAATTAGCAAATACTAAAATAAACAAATAATAATTAAACAACAATCATCAAATAATATTCACAATCAATAATAACTTTAATAATAAACAAATAATTAACAATTAATTAACAATAATCATATAATAATAATATTAAAAAATCAGAAATTAAATAAATATTAATAATAATAATAATAAATAAATAAATAATAATATTAATTAATATTAATTAATAATATATTAAAATAAATTAATATAAAATGGACTTACCGGATTTCCTTCGCCGGAGATTGGCCGGAGCGGCGGTTGACGGCACCTCCCTCACCGCCTCGTAGATCGCCTCGCCGGGAGTCCAGATCCGGTGTCCACGCGCCGATCGGAGGTCCACCGTCGCCGGAAAACGCGATAAAGCGGTCCGGGTTCTTCTCCCTCACGCGCCGGCTTCCGGAGTCCGATGGGGAAACGACGGCTACGGCTGGGTGCGCCCGGATGTGGTGGTTCTTCCGGTGGGGCGCGTGCCTGAATCCGGCGTCGGAGGTGGCCGGCGGAGGCGACGCCTTCTCTCTCTCTCCTTTCCCCTTTTTCTTCTCTCCGGTCCGGCGTTTGGTTGGCCTGGGTCTGCTCTTCCTCTCTTCTTTCCTTTCTTTTTCTTTCCTTTTTCTTTCTTTTTCTTTCTTTCTTTTGCTTGCTCTCTTTTCTTTTCTTTTTCTTTCCTTTGATCTGCCGACCTCCCTCTCTTTTTACTCATCATTTTCTTTTTATACACCCTCAAACTAGGGTTAAGGGCACAATAGTCATTTCCTCAATTTCCCTCCTTTTCTTCTTTTGTTAATTAATCTCACTTAATTCAAATTAATACACACACATACTAATTTAATTAAACCAACACATAATATAATTAAACATTACATATTAATATAATTAATCAACTTAATTTATAATTTATCTAACTAATTAAACATTTAATCCATTTAAATTATCACACATATATATATATATATATATATATATATATATATATATATATATATATATATATATTTATCTAATTAATTATACACTTTAATCTTTAATTATACATGCACTTTAATCACGCAATAATATTAATTACTCAAGTAACTAACTACATTAACTAATTAATTTTTAATTTCACACACATATTTATATTTAATTTTTTTTCGGAGGGAATAATCAAGGATCAAAAAATCACCATTGCCATTTTATGCCGGACTCGGAACCCGGTGTCTACACCAGTTCCTCCACCTGGTGAGGTATTCATGGAATGACTCATCATTCCTTTGCTGTAAAAGCTCAAGGTCCTTCAGGGTGACCTCTATCCTAGTGCTGCAATCATACTGCTTCATGAATTTATCAGTCAGAAGGTTCCAGTCCTCTTTGGATCTCCTATCCAGCCCGTGGTACCAGTTTACTGTCGGACCCACCAGACTAAGGCAAAAATACTCCACCTTTTACTTTTTGCTCAACACGGTGCCTTTCATTACCAGGGTATACTGCTTGATGTGTGCAGATGGGTTGGAAGTACCATCGAATTTCGGCAGCTCAGGCATTTTGAACCTTTGTGGCAACAGCTCTTCGTCTCCTAGATCTCTATCCATAGGGTTGATCCCTTTTCCAACTTATAGCATACGGGTGATGGCCTCAATCTACTATCTCATCCCTCTCAAAGTCTCATCCTCTACCTTGGGTGCTCTGTTCCACATAGCTTATTGGACTATTGGTTCCTCATCTTCCTCATCTTTTACCACAAAATCCTCATCAGGATTAGGGACCCTTGCCCTTCTTGGCTCTATGGGTGCAGCAGCTCTGTGCTCATTGACAGGTTAATGGGCAGCAATTCCAACAAGAGGAGCCTCCCGGCCAACAGGCAGTTCAACTTGCCCCCGAGGAGGAACTGCCGGCACTTGTGGAGCGACAGGCGGCTGTGGAGCGACAGGTGCTTGTGGAATGGGAGGATGAGCAATCCTTTTGGCTATAGTGCCCATCATGTCCAACATTCTCCATTTAAAGTCTTCCAATCTCCTGGCAAGGTCTTGAGTGGTCAAAACCCCAGTCTCTTCTGCCATGGAGGATGATTCACTGGTTATTATGAGTGACTCAGAATCCCAGTTAAGCACTAATTCTAGCAATCCAAAAGGCGAGTCCGTCCTCACTAGTCGACCGTCAGGACCTCTAATCTACTTGGATGAATCTATGATGGATGATAGGTTCAAATTATTAGAATGATGCATGAATGATATGTACAATGCATGATCGTGTGTTATGCAGCATTTACAACCACATACAAGCAAGTAGATAGATCCTTCCAACCTTATTGCCCCCACACACGAGGTTTTATAGTCTTTATCCTAGGTGGACTTGGCCCATGGATCAACAGGGAACCCGATAGGAGGGTATGGTGCACGGTGAAAAACCGACATCATAACACTCTTAATTTAAAGCACATGCGCATGGGTTTTGGCCATTATATATTTGAACCTTTCAAACAGACTAAAATAAGCCCACCGAGGCATAAAAGCCCTTGATGAGTGTCCAATTAATATGTTCGAATTGGTGTAATATACAAGGGCCCACATAGCAAGCATTGCATTAAGGAGCATATTACCTAGTGGAAGTTTCTATTGCTATTACATGAGCTTTGGTCAAAGGTGAAGACATTTTAAAGTTACCCAAGCATGGTCCCTGCCAATGGGTCTAGCTCATCACGAGCATAACGACCAATCGGATCTCTATTTTATATACCATGATGGTACGAGGCTTGAGCTGGTGATTATTCCTAACACTTCCCCACATTGAGACGTAGGGTCGTGCTTCGGGAATGCACAGAGGTTAAAAGAGGGACCAAACTAGCATAAATCTAAGGCTCTAATGAAATGCAATGCAATTTAAAAAGGGATGAAATTATTAACTTAAAACTGAATTATAATTTTTAACTAAGGTACTTTCGAAGTGAAGTCTCTTTTTATGTCCCCAGTGGAGTCGCCACTGAGACGCGCACCGAACCCCGCCGGATGGGATGGCCCCGAAGACCCACTTTTAGGATATTCGGGAATGAGGTTTATGAAACTTGTAAGTGAAATTGCAAGGGCGTCTATTTTGGGCAACAAGGAGATTTCATGGAGTCGCCACCCAATAAAACATTGGGGAAGTTCATCTAGCCTTAATGAGTCTAAGGCGGTGCTGCTATGTCCATCATAGGCAAGCCAGGAGGTGTCTTGGAGGTTTTCACCCTAATAATAGAATGGCCCTCTCGCCTCACGCTTGGACAAACCAGAGGTGTCTTCGAGGCCCCACCCTAATAGAACATTAGGATGGTTCTCCCGCCTCGTTGCGCCTAGGACTATGCTAATTTAAGTCTTTTTACAGGACACAAGAGGTGTCTTGGAGGTCCCATTCCAATGGAATATTGAAATGATCCTCTTGCCTCATTGAGCCCAAAGACCAGAGATGATTCGGGACTTCCCATTTATTCATACCTTGGTTAAGTTAAAATTGTGTTTTGAATTTAAGATTTCATTCCTTTTCGCATACGTTTAAATGCAATAATTAGAGCGCATGTCAACCACTTAATAAAATGGAAAATTAAAGCAAGACTAAAATGAGGTAAATAAAAGTGCTGTAAATTAAAATAAAATTAGGGGCGGAATACAACCCCCATTATAAATAAAGCATAAATCATACATAAAATGGGTCATTCATTAAAAATGAGGACATTGGTCATCGTATGCATAATTAGGATAAACAATTTTAAAGTGACAATTTTAATTGGATGGAAAACTAGGACATTGGTCCCATTTTATTAGAAAAAAAAATCCAATTTTATTTATAAAAATATTTTTGTGTGATTGTATTTAAGCGTGCATAAAATAAATGGTTTTATTAATTATTACATGCCAAATAACTCAACAAAACAAACAAATGAAAAAAACAAGTACAATAAAAAAAATAGCTCCTCGGTCTCCTCCTTCATTTGCACGGGTGCTCAAATAAGGGAACACAAGGATTTGACACAAAAAAGTACAAATAAACTTAATGTTAGTAATCGAATCAAGAAAATTAATTAAAGACTTACAATCATAAATAGACTAGTAAAATATGCACATTAGGTGATAAATAAATTAAATGACATATTAAAATAAATTAACATTTTAATGGATCAATATATAAAACATAAAGTAGTAACAACAACAACAACAACAACAACAACAACAACAACAACAACAATAATAATAATAATAATAATAATAATAATAATAATAATAAAAATAAACTAAACAAGAGAAAGGAAATCAAATCATGCAATATGAAATAATAACATTTAAGCATAAAAAAAATCATAAGAAATAATACTAAAAGAGAAAATCATGCAAGTTTTATTTTTCACCTCCTAACATCATACATATTTATCCATTTTCATGCCAAGAACAAAGCAAAGATTGAAAACTGATGCTAAAAGAAATAAATCTTAACTCAAAAAAAGACACACACATGCATTAATGCAAGAAAAAAAGTAAAATAAAATAAAATGAAATAAATAATCATGAATAAAATGAGATGAGATGAGGTAAAAATGGATCCAAGAATCTTTACCCTAAGAGTTAAGTAATATGGAAGCAAGATATCTCGATCTATTCTCCTTGTTAAGATCCGAGAATGAACTCGAATAATGTTCAAGAAAAATCTTGAGTTTATGTCTCAAATAACTCAAGAACACTAAAATAAAAAGGTGATTTGATTTTTTTTGTATTTGATGTTTGATGAGAAAACTCAAGTTAAGGAAATTAATTTTCCTTTCTCAAGTTTTCAAATTCAATAAAAAATTTTAGATATAAGAAAAACTATAATGGAATTAAAGAAGAAAATTTTTAGATTTAAGAAAAGAAAATTAAAAAGATTGAAGAAAATGATTTTAAATTTTAAGGACAAGAAAAGATGAACTTCAAGAACAATAAATCCCTTCTTTTTCTAACAAAATACTCTCTTTTCCTTAAGAACACCTTCCTAAAAATGCCTTAAAAAATCAATTCCTTAGAGAGAATTTTCCTTACTCAAAATCCAATTTTTTCCTTCTCTCTCTCCTTCTTTTCAAAAATGAAAAAAATCTCCCATAAAAAAACTCAAATGCTCTGCCCCTCTAACCCGCTATCAGATTTTACACTTAATATATTTATTTATTTTTCAATTATTTTTGTTATTTTTTGACTTCTAATACCCAATAAATTTAACTAATATATGTCAAATTTCAACAAAATCTAAAAAAACTCAAGAAAAAAGATCATTTTTTACCCTAAAAATACAAAAAAAATTGAATTTCGGTGGAAAATGGCGAAATTGGGGAAAACTGGGCAGTGCTGGCGAGATTTCTCGCAGCTGGGGGGGGGGGGCAATTGCACGGATCGGCGAGATGCCGCGCGGAGCTGTGCGCGCTGCGCACACAAGCACAGCTGTGCTTTCAAAAAAGCATAGCTGTGCTTTTCGAGCAGAAATGAGTCTCGCAGCGCAGCACGCATAAGCACAGCTATTTTTTTCGAGCAGATTTTTTTCAAAAAATATAATAAAATAAAATGCAAAATATGGATAAAAATAAAGTTGCAAATAAAAATAAAAATAAGAATAAGAATAAACATTTTAGAAGAATTTTGAGACAAATAAAAGAATTTAACAAAAAGATGATCAATTCCTATTTTCTCGCTTATGAATTAGTCTTTATTTTCATCATCGGATAATCCTGATCTTAGACCACCTTGGGACCCTAGTCTACAGTACCTTTATAAAATTGAAGTGAATTTTGTAGTCAAATTTTACTCCACTTTTAGTTTTGGCATTTTTCCGTGCTAGCTGTTGATTGTTATCCTTCTCTCATCTTTTGCTTTTATTGTTGGCCTTAAAACATTACCTTTGTTTTGCAGTTTTGCTAGCTAATTATCTAGCATTTCATATTCTTTACTATATTTTTCATTTTTGTGCTTTGCATTATTTTTATTATTTTTATTATTTTTCTTTTACGTTTATGTGCTTTGACCTTGACGTTTTACCTTCTTTACTTCTTTTGTTTTTGCTGTGCAACGGTACAACTCATGTTTCGACAACTTCTTTTTTTTCTTTTCTTTTATTTGTTTTTTCTTATATATATATATATATATATATTATTCAATTACACACTTTACTATCAATTGTCCCAAAATTTATTTTTATTATTGTTGTTGTAAAATATAAATTTTATTATGAGTAATTTTCAATGAAAATATCTAAATATATTAGTGGGATCAATTTTTAATGAAATTAATTGTTAGTGGGGTCATTTAATGGGTTAATTTTGAATTTTATTTTATCAAGAGTATTTTAATTTTTTTTAATTGAGTGGGATCAATTGACCCTACTCAATATAATGTCCCTACGCCCCTGTATGTTAATGCATTCTCTGTGTTATACTTTATTGTATTCAAAAGTGTTTTAATTACATGTATTTGTTATATGTATATAAGCTTTGCTATCTATAACGAATGGTTACAGATTTTAATCTATGTAGGTATAAAGTTAAAGCTGCTCTGAAGGGTCATTTGCTGACGGCTATGCCAAAACAAGGATAAGATAAAGTCATGTAAATTGTGAATCTGTGCTAGTAATTATGCTGGATGTCTATCTTGTCTATAAATTGTAATATTGCCTTAGTGCAGTAATGAAAAAGAAATAAATTTTATAATTTTAATTTGTAAGTTTCACATTTAGCTATGTAGCACTCTCTTATCCTCTTAGGGGGTATAAGGAGTTTTATGCTGACAATCATGAGATGATTATATATGGTGATATAAATTAAATTTATCGGTACTTGTTAGAGAATAAGGTACTAGATAGACCCGTTGTGAGATCACTACATAGGTTAGTGTCATAAGTGATCTTATAAAAGTTATGTTATTTAACCATTAGACCTGAGATTATCATAGTTTTCTACATGAGGAACATCATGTGACATAATCAAACATTATCTTTAATTGGATGATCATAAAGGCTATAATTGGACATGATGAGAATTTTACTGAGAAGAATGAATAATTAAGATGGAATTTGTCCATCTCTTATGAGAGAAATATCTATAAGGCCCCTCGAAGAGTAGGACTGATAAATGCATGGTCATGCTCAAATAAATTGATAATGTAATCAAGTCATTTGAATTTATCAGTCTACATAGTGATCGAGAAATTATATATTTGAACAATATAAGTTTGACATCTACCATGACTTATGTTCAAACAAAATATCATGTGACAAAAAGATTATAACATGTACTATTGGTTAGGGTAAAATCGAATTATCGATATTCATATTATTTCAATAGTGATAACTTATGAATTGTGGGCTTATAATGGGGTTGGGCCCATTGCCAATATAATATGAAACTATTGGGTCGCACATCAAGAACATAATGAATGGGCTAAGGTTTATTTGGGCATTTCAAATTTTAAATATGTTAGATATAAAATTCAAAATAATTTTAAAAGATAAAAACTAACATTTCTTATTATTTGAATAAGAAATAAGATCCATAAAATGATTTTACACATTATTGATAATATGTCGCTGTATATATGTGTGTGTGTGTGTATTTTTAAATAAACCTAATTATCAATTAATGTGCGACTATGTAAAGATATAGTCTAAAGTGCTAATAACCTAATCATCCTTTCTACCATTTTTAAAAAAAATACAGAAAGGCTCTCTGGCACTTTTATAGAGTAGATATAGAGAAAAGCAAAACCCTAGCCACAACAAAGGAGCTAGCACTCCTGCAATCTGTCCATCGCCATTTGCATATGGATAATAATGGAGGGTGTTTATTCTTAGAGCAACACTTGAGATTTGATAATTATCACAAAGAAAGGACATAGAACAACATAGAATTAAAGAGTTAATTTATGGTTTTTATGCATCAACAGGTCTGCTTTGAATCAATTTGATCGCATGGATCCTATAGGGGTTTTGGTTTAATTGCTCTGCACAATTTTAAATTATTTTTACACAAAACCCAGCAGTGGCATTAGAGCCACTTACTGATTCAATTGATTCAAATATTGTGTTTTATATACATGTGATGAATATAAAATCGATGGCATGTTTATGGATAGAATATATGATGACACATAATGAATCAATTTCTATTTGAATTGTTAAAGTGATATGTTTGTATGAGATATGAACCAAATAAATTGATTGATAATTTGAACGTTGTTTATAAAGGACACAAAATTAATGAATGTTAATATGATTAACATGTTTCGTGATAATTCTGTTGTAATATGATTAACAAATTATTTGAAAATGTTAATATGATTGACGTGTATTTAAATGGTTCTAGTGGTATTGTAACACCCCTATACCCCCCCTAAGAAAAATATGTAGGTGTTACACATTTTAAACATTAAGTATGATTATTTTAAATAATCCGAGTTGACCATTAATCAAATTATTATGACATGCATAAACACTATTATGTGATAGCCATGAGTGTGTGTGTGTGTGTGTATATATATATATATATATATATTTATATAGACACACACACACACATTATATATACGATTTTACTATAACATTTTTAACACCTTACACATTTACTAAAAGGCTATTTATCATTACATATCATATGCTTTACAAAACATTACAATATATAGTAACTATACATACCAAAAATAGACTTAAGTCTTCCCTAGTGGCTTGCAGAAATAGACTTTAAAACCTTCATGCTTTTACATTGATATGCCTGTATAGGAATAAATACCCGTGATGAGCAATGGCTCAGTGGGGATATAAACAAAGTAAATTGACTTCTAAAAAAGGTCATAACTATAAAGGATATAATTAAAACACATCAAGTAAAATAAGCAAAAATGTTCATTTCATTTCATGTTCATTTCATTTCATTAATAGCACAATTACTTTAAACAATATTAACATTCAATAAAATATTGCTAATATATTATTTTATAAGCATTTTATAGCAATGGTTAAACCTCTCAATAATATTAAGAGCTCTTATATTGCTTGAATTAATAATAGAAATGGATAACGAAAATATTATATACCAAAAACGGTATCAAACACTGGATACTGAATAACAGTATCATACACTAGAGACATGATGGTCTCAAATCACTAGATATTGAATAGGTATCAATACATTAGACATCATCAGGGTATCAACATTAGTAGCTGCAAATATTATCCCTTATAGTCATGCCTATTTATCTATGACTCTAAATAATTTAGGCACCAAATAACAATTTCATATATTAATTTATTTGTACATTACATGTATTTTAACATATATTCATATTAATAAGTCAATAAACTTTTAACATATAGTTTTGAAAAGGATTGGGTATGGAAAAGTAAGCAAATATCATTAATTCATAGTGCTGAAATTAAGGGTTTCACATCGATCAGGATTTCCTAACCACCATTTAAAGTGGTATAAAACTGTATATTCAAACCAAAAGCCATTTACATGGCGAGTAAGGATATCTACACGATGGGTAGACAGACTTACATGGCGATAAAAAATTCTTGACCGTTGTGTAAGGCAGATATTAGGCAATTTCAGTAATCCAGAATACGATTACATGGCAAAATGGAATCCTTAACCATCATGTAACTGGTAAAATGTAGACATAAATTCTGCAAATTTACAAGTCCATCTTCATTAGCTTAATTCATTTAATTAATGTCATTTGTATCCATACAACCTTCAAAACAAATATTCATATATCTCCTAAGTTTATCATAGAACAAAGTCACATCAATTAAACTTGACAAATGAAAATTAGGTCCATTAGAACACAATATGTTCCCTAAGCTAAATAGAATTATGTTTTAAACCTCTACAACAGTTTAGTATAACTTAAAGACAAAATTAAGCATCCATTTTTTCTAGACATCTAAAGAACTATGTCTAATAATTCTCCAACAACTAAAATCACCTTGTTTAGACAATTAGAGGCCAAATTACAGCCAAAATACAAAAACTACACTAAGAAGTTCAAGAAGAGTGTACAATTCAAATCATTATTAAAAGTTCTTTAAATCTGCAATCCCATCTCAAACATGATTTTTTTTATCTCAGAATGAATTATTATATTCTTCAAATAATCTATAATTCATACCAATTTAGATTTTCATGCATCAAATAGTAAACATTAAAATCCCAAACTTGGATTGAAGCTTTACCCTTTAGATACCTGCTTTCTCTTTTCCCTTCTTAGTTCTTTGATTTTCTTCCTCCACTAATTCACACAAGAAATTTCATATTATAAGTTGCTTGAACTCGTTTACAAAAACTTTACCCAATAATATAGAAAATAGAAAAAATAATAAAGATGAGAGTTCAACTTATTAAATTAACTTTGAATTTCACAACTTACGAGATCATCTACTGATTTCCTGAGATGGAGTTCGTATGAGGAAGAAGAAGAAAGAATAGAATTCTGTCTAGAATTTCACGTATCAATTCCCACTGAAATGGTTTCTCCAACTTTTACCATTTCAATGTTCTCTTTAATTATATATATATATATATATATATATATATATATATATATATATATATATATATATATATATATATATATATATATACATACATATATATATATGTATGTATGTATATATATCTTGTTTAATTTCCTCCTTAGTCCATTAGACTTTTATTTAATTCAATTAAATATAATCAAACTTATTTTATTCAATTTAATCCCTCATATTATCTTATTTATATAAATACAATTTAACATTCATGCAAATTACTACTAGGGTATATTCCAGGACTTTACAAATATTATGTATTAATTAAATAAATATTTAATGTGATTAAATGATCACTAAAATTATTATTATTCGATAATCTTAATACATCATTTTAATAAAAGTATATTATGTATGATATGAGATAACATTTTTTATTTGATGTATGTATGATGTCGTTGCATGGTGCATAGCATGGCCAATTGAACCTCATGTGATTTAGATTTATTTTATCTATTTTATGGGTTTGTAATTTTTTTAAATACAACCTGCATGTCATTTCTTTTATTCTAATTTTATTTTACTCAACAGTTGTAGTAAAATGGTTTATTTCATTATTGTAATGAAGATAAAGAAGTTCAACACATACAACAAAGGAGATCAATCCGATTCCATAATAATGGAGGTGCAAGATTGATATTGTTGATCAAGATAGTTCCATGTAAGGACACCTAGGATTGACCCTTTGATCTTCATATTGGCTTATGAGGATCCAAATAGATTTTGGCCACGCTATAACATGTTTTATATATATTATGCACATTATATCAGTATGAGATTAAATGAATGACAATATATACGTATGAGATGCCATGTAAGGAATGATGCATGATATATAAACAAATAGACGTCATAACTTAAAATTAAAATCCCTTACTATAATTCTAAATCTTATGCCTCCTGTGATTAAAATGCTTGTCAAGACTAAGATCACCAAAATATGGGTTATGCCATTAGATTATGCTAGTAACGTAGGATGGGTAATGGTACTACCCATATATTTAAAATGGTTTGACTTAATTAGGCTATCAAAACGGTTTTAGGCCTAAGGGTATTAGACGGATTTTTAACATGCCGGGACATATGATGTCAAAATCCCATAAAGAATCTAAGAGTTATATGAAATGTTATTGGTAAGGAGTTACTTACCAAAATAACTTAACTTTAATCGCCATGCCAAAGCTGACTTACAGTTCGGCGAAACATGGATCTTAACCTACTAAATTTTTATAATTTTTGTAATTATAATTGAGGGTTAATTTGGTTGGAGTTTTATGAGAAAACCTAAAATGAAATTGGTACTAATTATAATTATTTTTCATATTTGTAGATCAATGGCAAAGAATAACACTTACACATTATCATTGTGGTATGTCCTTGAGAAGGACAAGCTAAAAGAAAATGGCACAAACTTCCTTGATTGGTTCAAGAACTTGAGAATTATTCTCAAACATGAAAAAAAGCTATATGTACTGGATGAGCCTAATCTTGATGACCTGCCTGCTGATGCCTCAAGCGCAGTCAAAGAGTAATATAAGAAGCATGTTGATGATTCTGTAGATGATAGGTGTCTCATGTTAGCTACCATATGCCTAAAACTACAAAAGGATCTAGAGCATATAGAGGCTTATGAGTTAAGTGTTCATCTCAAAGAGACTTTCCAATAGCGGGTAAGGCAATAAAGGTATGAGACTACCAAAGCCTTATATTCTTATAAAATAGTTGAAGGTTCATCAGTAAATGCTCATATTTTGAAAATGAAGGGCTTTATTCATCACCTTGAAAGGCTTATATTACCCCTTCAATTTAAAACTAGCTATGGATTTGATCCTTAATTTATTGTCTGATAGCTATAACCAATTTGTAATGAACTACAATATGAATAATATGGAAAAATCTATTATTGAGCTGCATGTGATACTTAAAACAGCTAAGCAAAGCATTAAGAAAAAACCTGGTCATATATTGATGGTCAACAAGGGAAAAGGGATGAAAGGTTAAGGCAAAATTTGCTGGTAAGACTAAGGCACAAGCTAGGCCCAAGCCTAAGGCCAAAGCTCTAAAAGAAGGAATTTGCTTTCGCTGCAATAAACCTATTCATTGGGAGAGGAATTGCAAGCTTTCTATAGAAGAATTGAAGAAGAAGAAGAGGGGTAATGAGACTACATCTTCAGGTTTTATGCTATAGAAATTAATTTATCTACTCTACTTCCTAGGTATTAGATACTAGATATGGATCTCACATTTGTACAAATGTGCAGGGACTCAAAGGGAGTAGAGAATTGAAAAGGGGTGAAGTGGACCTACGAGGGGGGAATGGAGTAAGGGTTACTGCTTTAGTTGCAGACACTTATAAATTGACTTTAACTAATGGGCTTTTGTTAATTTTGAACAATTGCTATTATGTTCCTAGTTTTAGTAGGAATATCATTTCAGTTTCTAGCTTGGATGATGAAAGTTTTTCATTTTTATTGAGAATAAAAAAATATTTTATTTATCATGATAATATGCTTTTATGGTATTGCTATTGAGGAAGAAAAAAAGAATCGACTGAACAATTCTACACAAAAAAAACCTCTACCTAAGACAATAACTTTATTTTTATAGTTTCTAGCAATTTTAGCTTTAGTTAATCATTTTCTAATAGTGTAATCCAGTTTTCAATTCAATACAATTTTTTTTTTCATTTTACTGCATATTTGATGAATGTTGAAACCAACAAAAATTAAAATTTATACTTTTAATTAAAACTAATTTATAATTAGCGATGATCAGGGTTGAATTCACAGGAATTAGTCAAGTTTTAATTTTTCAAATAACCAGAAAATAGATAAATAAAAATAATATGGGAATTTTGTAAATAAAGGATTAAAAATACAGAATTATAATAATAATAAAAAATTGTAGAAAATGAATAAAGATGTAATTAATGATGATAAACTCTAATTAAAGAATTCATGACACATGATTCAATTTTATTGGTCATGAATGGAAATATAACTCTTAAACGATGTAATGAACTAGTTATAGTTGTCGACGTAGTGCTGTCGACTAATTTTTCCGTATTAATAGGCTAATCAAATAAAACTCTAATTAATTTCAAACCAATAAACAAACCTTTAAAAACGAAAAAAAAAATTAATTTATTAACAGTTTTATGAGCTAGAAAAACCAGATCTAAGCCAACCAACCTACAAGTGATATTTATCCAAACCAAATCATGCATTTACTTAATTAAACCACCATTTTCAGTTTTATTATGCTAATTACCACTTGTTATTAAATCCACCAAACAATTACGGATTTAATATTTTTAATTAGTTGTATGTTATTTAATTAAGTGAATAACGAGCTCTTATTACCCAAATAATAAATAACAACGGAGATAAAATTTCTCTAAATCACTGTAAATAATATGAAAATTATAAAAAAATAAAGATAAAAATAAGTTTGAATAATCTCATAGTAATTGGTTGAATCGTGCCCTTAAATTTACTTTTAACTAGAATTGAAGAGTTTAACCACTTATAGCCATGAACAAATCACAAAAATTCCAGTAAGAATTCTTATTACAAAACTGAAAACAGAGAAGAGGAAAAAGATATGCTCCAACTCATGTTATTTTTCTCCTACTAATAAAATTCCTAAAATTAAGAAAAGTAATTTTATCCTATCCATATAAGGAAAATAAAATAAAATAAAATATTTAATACAAATTAAACTTCATAAAACTACTGTCTTCCAATCCCTAAAATATAGACTGATATTCTTCAAAAGTCAGGTAGAACTTATTTGTTGGTCAGGTTAACTCACGTGCAAAATAGAACTGTTGAAATCCTATGCTGTTCTGACTTTCTCTTAGCCTTGGACAAGGCTAAGAAACATATTTGCATACCCTGCACTGCCAACTTTCCTCTTAGCTTTAGGCAAGGTAAGACACAATTCTCCAACTTTTATTTCTTTTTTTGCTCTAAAATTATTTCAAATTTCCTTAGCTATTTCAAAATAATTCCAATTGTCCCAAAATTGCTCCATTTTCATTAATTAAACCCTGTAATGGGCAAAATCACAAAAATATAAAAAGTTTCCATATTAGCTAAAAATCAATGCATAAAAGTAGGAGAATTTCAAATGTAAATATGCAAAATTAAACACTTAACAGACTCCCAATCACATAAATTTTGATTAAGCAAAAATGTAAGGAAAAGTACAGAAAAAAATCCAAAATAACTTCCCGCAAATTCATATCAAAGTATGGATTTCTCAACTATATTTTCAAACAAAAAACAATGGTATAAGATAGCAAATAACAAATATACAGATTAACGACATCAAGTGAGAAGTAAATGCAGTATGTACAATGAAGAGCATTAACTGGTAAAATAAAATGAAGAAGAGAAAGAAAAAGGAAAGAAGGAGATGGCTTATCCCAGTATTTATCCTTAGATATGATTTTCGATTTGCAAATAGAGAAGTGCTGGTTTCCTTGTTGATTTGCTTGAAAAGCAGATTAAAAAAAAGACTCAGAAAAGCTTTAAATGAAAGTTACGTTGAAGAAAAGATGAAAGACGATTGAATCTCAAATGTCAGGAATTAATTTTCCGGATTCAAGAACAATCTCAGAATACTTTGAAAACAAAAATCATTTTCTTGCTCTCAAAACGTTCTTCTCTCTTTCTCTTTTTATGGGTTCTTTCGCTATTTTCAAAAAACCCCTCTACTCAGTTTTTAACTTTTCCTTTTATATTCCCTGAAAAAACTAGGGTTTCCTAGGTATATTCTTTGTAAAACCCTTTATCCCTTTTTCCAAATCAGGTTTTTTCTTTTAAGAATCAGACATGTAGCCTGTGTCTTCCAATAAAATTCCGTGAAGATCGAAAAAGGTGGCGCTGGGGGAAATGCATGCGTGAGATATGCATCTCATCTGTGAGATGCGCCTCACAAACGTGAGGCTGCATCTCACGATGGTGAGATGGGCCTCACACCACAGGCCCCCCAAATTTTTTTTTTTTAAATGAAAAGCATTTTTTCAAGAAAATCATCACTTCTATTTGTCTTTTACCTGCGAACAGGCATCATTCTCATCATTGGATAACTTCAATTTGGGCTGTCTCAAGACCCAATTTCTACACACTTTATTTCCTCTACCTTTTTTGATACCTTAAGGTTTACTTCACAAGACAATGTGGATTAGTTTCATGCTCACCAAAATGCTAAGCTAATAGTTGAGAAAATAATCTAACCTGACATAGATAGCCAATTTAAATTAAGAGATGGATGTAAGGTATTAGGGTGGGAAAAGATTTTAGATTTTCGTGGTGCTTATTACCTTAGGCTTGTTAAAGAATTTTATACCAATTTTGAAGTTAAAAATGAGTATCAGAGTTAAGTCAAAACTTATGTTAAGGGCAAATTGATTGAGTTTGATGCTAAGCTCTTAGCTAAAATTCTTGATCTACCAGATCATGGGCATATCTATGAACCTCAAGGTGAGAAAATTTTATCTGACCCACAATTTAATTTGTGAGAAGCTAGACAGTTTCTTGGTTTGCATTTTATAGTGAGTATGAATTCATCAAATTTTAAAAATATTTTACCTATTCGTGGGATAGACATTAGAAATAGATTATTAATTTATCTCCTTAGCTCTAATATCTTTCCTGGAGCAATTGCCAGAGATGCTCAAGTTCATGATATTTACTTTGTATATAAAATGGTTGAAGGTTTGGGATCTTTGGGAACAATTAGGTTGCCTCATATTAATTTCAACTCCATGTGGGAAGTAGTACGCACCTGCCAACCAACTAAGAACTTTTATTTTTTGGTGCTATTAACCCATATATTTTGGAGTTGATTTGTAGGGAGAAGATATGCCTCGCACTACCTCTTCTGATGTATAGGATGATTTTTCTATGACACGAATAGGTTATGTTCGATCAACAAGGTTTAGTGCCCTTCCTCTAGGACATCACGTGCTCCAGGAGAGGAGATTCTTCAACATAATGCTATTTCGGTGGACAGTGCATCATTACCCCCTCTTTCAAGCTCACTCCCTAGCACTTTACAACCTATTTTAGAGTAACTATTGGCCAACCAACATCTCATTTTAGCATCACAACATCGTTTGGAGCAGACTTTGGATGAGCAATGATGCACTTTGAACAACCAACAAGTTCAACTCGATTAGATATGAGACTATCTCCGTGATGGGAATTTCCCTTAACGAGCATTTTCTCTCTTCCTCTTTGTGCATTTTAGGGCAGTTCCCTTTCCTTTATCTTTTATTCTTTTTGTTTTGTTCATTGGAGTCACTGAACATGTTAAGTGTGTGTGTGTGGGGGGGGGGGGGGGGGAATAGTGTATTTTGATGCTTTGTCAATATTCTCATTTGTGCTTTTGGTTAATCTTTTAAGCAATTTAATTGAAAATTTTTCTTGGTTATTTCAAGTATAAAGTCTCATGTTAAATTCTATTAATCATAGCCTAAAAATATATAGGAGTCTATGATTTTTGCTAAATTTTGCTACATCAATTCTAGTGTTATTACTTTTTACTATTGCATGTAACCCCGTGAACATGTGATTTAGGAACTCCTTCATTTTTAAGAAAATTGTACTTAATTTTGAGACTTTAAAGAAGTAACTTTGTCTGAAATTTTAATAAGGATTTACTTTTATTCAAATCTCTATCCAATGTGTGAATTTTAAGATACCTCTTTGAGACCATCAGTTATGGGGGAAATACATTTTATGTACTCATTTGAGATTGCTGGTTACTGGGGAAATACATTTTTTTTGTACCTCTTTGAGACCATCAGTTATTGAAGAAATACATATAAGTACCCCTTTAAGATTGATTGGTTACTGAGGACTTATCTGAAATGCTTTAATTTGCTTTCACTCAAGTAGCTTATCAAAGGTGTTATTTAAAAAAAATGAATGAAAGATGAAAAAAAAAGAATGATAAGTATTCTTATCTTAGTGTGGAATGCCTTCTTTTGATCGATGAAAAAGAAGGGAAAAGGATCCGTAAGATTGAGTTTAGGCTACTACTTATCGATCGAAAGATGTCATGCCGAGGCTCTGACCACTACCTCAAAGAGCCCAAGATTACATAGAATAAAAGACTGATATAGGCAGAGTTAAAAGTCCTTTGACCGGCTCTACCTCAAGCCCCAACGGGTGCTAGCCTTCGATTCCAGAATTGATAGGGGCCCTAATTCCCGAACTGTTTAGGAAAGAAAGTTCTTGTTTAATTTGAGTGAGGGGATAATCTTCAATCTTAGTTTCTTTAACTAGCATTACTTTCTTTAAATTTTGGATATTTGTGAATTTATGTTCATTTGGTTACATGATTAAAATAGTAGGAATTAATAATTCTAGTGAGTCTTGCATCTTTTGGCTAGAACATTGAGACTCTTATTTATTTTGGTTATGATTTTTATGAGTTTGGATGGTCTGTTATATTTGAATTTATTGAGAAATAATTTCTTTTTTTTTTAGGACAAGCAAAAGCTCAAGTGTGGGGGAGTTATTAGTATGTAATTTTATAGTATATTTAGGATATTTTTGTTTAAGTTTAATGTTATTTTGTTAATTTAATGTAGGTTTTTCTCATGTTTTTACATTTATTTTGAATAATTATGTTTTTGTGTTAATTATGTGTTTTTGTGTTAGATTTAGGTGACTTAAAATAACTTTTAAGTTAAAATGTGCTTAAGGGGACAGAAGCTAAGCAAAGCTGGGACCAAAGTTACAACCAAAGTAAGGACCGGCTTTGGTTGAGAGCAATTCTTAAGGAAAGAATTAACAGGAGAGGCAGTGGCTTACCAAAGATGGGACAAAAGCTAGAACCAAAGTAAGCATCAGCTTTAGTAAATAGAAAGTTACTGACTAAAGCTAAGAACAAAGTAAGACCCAGTTTTGGTGCATGATCTGATGTGTTTTTAACTCTCTTTTTGACAGACTTCTTTTTCTAAATGGACTCTTAAGAGGGACGACTGCACTTATATAAAAAAACATATCTCTTAACCTAAGAGGAGAGAAAAACACAGTAAAAAAACATAATAACGTGAGGATTATAATAGCAGAAGGAGAAAATCAAAGAAAGTGGAGAGATAATCTGTTGGTGGCTAACCCATATCCTATTCTTCCTCTTCCTCTATTCTGAAATCTACTACTGTCCTTCATCGTGTTTTTCTTCTTTCTTTCCTCTATTTTATTTTCTTTTGTTATGATGAATTTGATGGATTTTAGTTTTGATTTGGGATTTAATTTTATTATGAACTAAATTCCATAGTTAGGGCTAAGGTGGATCTTAACTTTGAGATTATATAATTTATTTTGGGTTTTATGCATAAGATTGATTTTATGGTTTGAGATTATGTTTTTATTGAGATTAGTGCTCGTTGAAATTGATCAAATCAACATGATTTTAATCAATTAATTTACTAAACCAATTGAATTAATTGATGGATCAAATGAAACATAACTTAGATTGAAAATATGAACGATCAAATTTATTTTTATCTTTATGGTTTTTGATTTTTAATCAAGGTTTTTCCATTGAACTTAATGTTTTCTAATTTTAGTTCTTTTACTTGATCAATTGCAATGATTAAATTGAAATTAAGGTTAAAATACTATGATCATTAAATTTTGATTAATTTAGGAAAAAATCACCATCTCATGTGAATTGTCATTCTTTTTCATAAAAATTTTAAAAATTACATAGTTAAGAAGTTAAAGTGAAACCCCAAGTCCTAATATCCATTATAACTATTAATTTTCTTTTAAAATCCATCATAACTGTTAATTCTCTTTTAAAATTAGTGTTAGATTATTTAGTCATTTGTTAGTATAATTTAACTTAGTTTCATATTCAAAGATTGTCTGTCTAAATAATATAAGTATTCGAGAATTCTACTAATTGTTAAGTTATTCTCTGAATACGATATTCTGGACTCACTATCCTTTATTATTTGCATGACAGAGTACACTTGCTCTTAGTTTATTTTGCTCGTGCCACGTATACAAGAAGGTTAGTGGGTGTGTATAATGTTTCTTGTGTCATATGTTGATGACATATTACTTATTGGAAATGACATCCCTGTCTTGCAAAAGACCAAAGAATGGTTAGGAAAATCTTTCTCAATGAAAGATCTAGGCGAAACTGCTTATATCCTTAGGATTAAGATCTATAGGGATAGATCTTATAAAAGGATAATTGGTCCGAGTCAAAGCAATTGTATATAGACAAGGTGTTGAATAGATTCGACATGCAAAATTCTAAAAAAAGTTTTTTGCCAATGTCTCATGGCATTTCTCTTAGCAAGACTCCTTATGCTTCAGCTATATGATCAATCATGTATGCTATAATGGCTTAAAAACTGGGTTAGTTATGAATAGTGAATTTCGAAGGTGAATAGTGCATCGTACAACAAAATGCACCCGGATGCAAAAAATATTTTATTTGACTATAAAAAAATACTAATCACGATAAGTCTAAGGTTAAAATTTGGAGTGAAAATGAGGTTAAATAAGCCTCTAAAAGTCAAAAATAAGAAAAAGTCACAGTTTTAGTTTAAATAGTAATTGATTTGACTTTAGGATTGACCAAGATTTTAAAAATAGTAAATGACTTCTGGAAAATTATTTGAAACTTTAAGGTTGACCGAGACTTTAAAAATAGTAATGACCTCTAAAAAATTATTTAAAAGTACAAATTAACTCCAAATAGTATGGGGGATAATTTGACAGTAAAAAGGAAATTTTACAGTAACACTGAAAATAGATGAATCGGATCGGTAATAGCGAACCGGACAGAAAATGAACTCCGATTGAATTAAAAAAATTTTATATAGGCTAAATTATATATTTTAAGAATTATAAAATCATTTTTGGGAGAAAATTGACCTTGGGAAATGAAAGAAAGAATTTAGGGTCACATAATAGGCTTAATATGAAAATGGGCTTGAAAATAGTAGGCCCAACTTGATTAGACCAAACCTAGCCCATTAGGAGGCATATATAAGGAAGAAAAATCATATTTATGTGCAAATTTCTCCCATCTTCTACCTCCTTCAAGCTTGGCCGAATCCATCTTCTTCCTCCTTCATCAATTTTCTTAATCTCTCCTCCATAATTCCCACTAAATCAAAGCTCCCTAATCAAATTTTAGCTTATCTTTTTGTTAATAGTAGCCTCCCAAGTTTATTTAAGGTGAAAGAAGTGAGAGAAAGTGGATAGAAAATTTTATGTGTCACAATTGAGGTAAGTGAATATGAATTTCATAATTTGATTTAAAGATACATATGGGTAGATTGAAGGTTGTAGAGTATGATTATGTAGTTATATTGAATAAAAAAAAGCAAGAAAATGATGAATTCTTAACCTTGTATATTCAGCCACTATAGAAAATAAAGAGGAACAAGGTGGTTCTAAGGACAAAGGCAAAGAAAGGGAAGCTTATAAGGTGTAGAATAAGAAATTGAGGTTAGTGGATACAATATCTTTCTTTTTTCCATTAAAAATGTGTAATTTTAGGTTGTGTTTATAAAGTGAGTATGTGAATTATGCATGCAAAATTTAAAGTAAGCTTATAAGCATGTTAAAGGAAGCTCAAAATAAAGATATGTATGCTTAAAATGAAAATAATAAGTGTGCATGTGAAAACCTAACATGGACCGAATGGTATAATTATTAAATATTAAGGTATACTTGATATCTAATGCAATATAACTATGTATTTATAATAATTAACATGTAATCTAGCTAATTTGATGATTAATGGAAGAAAGATAAATATGAGTGGAAATTAATGTATATGGCCAAATGGTGATAATGAATTTCTTATAGTATATTTTGTGAATTTAATGATTTTGATTCCAAAAATTAATCCATAAGTGAAAAGGAGTATAAATTAATGTATTTGGAATTTTGAATGCTTAATTGAGCATTTTATATGTCGAACATACATTATGTTTAAGATGAATGTTATGGAAAATGATGGCTTAAAGTAAAGAGAATACATAATTGATATTAGAAATAAATAATAAATGAATTAGAGGTGAAAAAAATGTGAAAAGAAAATGATTGTGTAACGCCGAATGCCCCTCGAAAGGACAAGGGAGTGCTACACGACACTAAGCGTGCGATAACCTTAATAACATTACTTTTCCATTTAACTTACACTGCAATTATGGTTCATACATTCCACTACGTTACACTAATCACTAATCATTCACTGTTCACTAATACAATTTACACACTTTACTATTTTAAGTTACATATGCCAATATACATATACAAAAGAATAACTACTACAAAAAAAATATGGAGCTAAATATACAAAATCTGTACACTTAAGAGTAACCCATCACGCTCCTATTGTGGCCTGCAGAAACCTTCCACAAGCGACTCCAATCTATGACCTACACGGGAGACAAGCACCCGTGCTAAGCGATAATGCTTAGTGGGGATGTAAAAACAAACACTAACACAACAGTCACAATGCGCTATATATTAAAGAACATGCGTAACACACATGGCATATCATGTACACTCACTAGATCAATTTTACACGAGCATGCCAATATACAATAGTTCATGTTAATCACAAGATCATATATTATCTATAACACTCTTTAAATCACTATTCATATGCCAGGTTCAATAATCACTTCACTGTGTCACTAAGAACAATAAATCAATATGAATCAATAGTCAAGCAGCATATTCACTAGTCACTAAACTAAGCCAATATTAGGCTTCACTATACGATCACTGGTTCGCTGTTGTGGCATGGATATTACACTATCATTATGAACAATAATATCAATACATATATATCACAATCATATACATTATCATTGTCAATCATTAATAGTCTGTATAGTCTTAGAGGTGGATACGGGTACACTAATTAATAAACACTAGAGATCGAGGTCTCGAACACTATATCACTGGATACCCATCGGTATCAAACACTAGACACCCGTCGGTGTCACACTAGCAGCCGCACATCACTAGCCCTTCATAAGCATGCTTATTTATCCACGACCCGACTACAGGCTTATAGATATATTTTTTTATTCACTATATATACATATCCATGGTATCATTCGACCACATGTTTATTCATCACACATTAAAGTTATCCGCATAATAAGATACATTCATATAACATTATTCATTCGCATGGTAATAGTCATTCGCATGTTAACGTCCACACACATGATTTATTTATCTTATATGTAATTATTTTGCATTATGATGCAATCAAGCTTAGTTAGGCTATCATGCACCTCTAAATCGTATGGTGATACATTCGCATGATGATGCATTCAGGCTTAGTTAGGATATCATGCATCTCTAAGTCGCATGGTGATACATTCACATAACCCTCTTAGTTGTATGCATAATAACTTCATTTATCATTGTTATAGTGCTCACACAATAATGTTTTCAATCATGGTTATAGTTTCATCAAATACGCATCCAAATACAATAGGGTTGCATTGCCATAACAAAGGGGTCATGGTCACAATCAATCTGGTTGCCACCGTGACATACTAAAATCCCAAAATAGAATGTAGTTTGTGGTAGGTCACGGTCACAACCACTTTGGTTGCCACCATGGCATATCACTAACTCACGGACATAATGCATGTCTGGGGTATGTCACGGTCACAAGCACTTTGGTTGCCACCGTGATATACTTCCAACATCAAAACAGAATGCTCATCTTGAGGGGTAACGGTCATAACCAATCTGGTTGTCACCGTGACCTATGCTGAATTCCTCATTGCACACTTGTGTTTTACCAAGACACAGCTGTGCTTTTTCTCATACTTTGCATTCTTGCATTCTCACGCTTTGGCAACCCTTTTCACTATCACACTCACATCTGACCTCTTCAATGCACATACTCTAACACACAATTAACCTCTAACATGCATCTTTCATATCCACTATTTAATCATTCAAAACATGCAAAGTACCTCTACCATACTTACCAATTGAGCACAGCAATAGCTTTCACTAATCAATATAAGTCAGTATCACTATTATCATTTCTAAAGCCACTATTCACTAATTCACTATCCAATTTAATAACAATAGCAGAATCAATATCACATATTATTAACGAGAATTTCAAACACACTAACACATCAATACACAACAAATCCCTAACCTCTTGGAGCACTCCTTCCTTTACTCTTCTATTTTACTTTTTCCTTCCCCTTGGCTAATCTACTTGCTTCTACAACTCATAACACATATAATACATATAAGCCATTAGACTATACTCATAATCTTAACAATCAAAATCAGAACAAGAAGAAGATGAAGGAGATACACTACATGCTACATACCTTTCTAGCCAATACTCTTCTTCTAAACTATCACTATCCACTCCTAGGACTCCATGGTCAATGAGAACAAAATGAAAGAAGAACAAAATAGAGAATGAACTATGAAAGAGTGAGGGCCGGCTCAAGGTAACTGAATATCAGATTTTTACCAACCTCTCCACCTCATGCTTGCATGAAGATATGAGGTGTCAAGTTACTACCAACCCATAGCTAGGTGGCTGCCCTAACACATTCCACTTAGACTCCACTTACATTCAGCTGATCCCACTAACTTTGATTAACTTAATGAACAACCATCACATTAATTAATCTTCATTTATTAACTAACCATGCAAGTTACAATTCAGTCACTACCATACTTTTTTTTCTTCAATTAAGTCCCTTGTTTCACTTTTCAATTAAGTCCCAAATCCGTAAACCTAATTATCATACACACACATTTACACTAATATCACTCCTTTCTACTAGGGCAACTATCGGGGTGTTACAACTCTCCCCCACTTAAGGAATTTCATCCGCGAAATTCTCCTTGCTATACATGTTACATCTTTAACCCCAATTACCTCACATACAATATACTAGATACTAACTTTAACAATCACTGCTATAATTTAACTCATACCAGGTATCCCATCTTGATTCTTCTCATCTTCCTCTATAGTCAAGGCATACACTTTCCCTTTCGGTACATTCGGTCCTTCTACTGGTTTCGATGCTATGCCCGATCGCTGTCCGGCTGGACCCGTTCTATTCCCAGTTCTACCTCTTCTTTCACCCGTAGGGTTTGTTACACTGTCTCTTCTCCACTACAAACTCTAATTCTCTTGCGCTTGAGGACACCTTCCTACCATATGTTCAGAACTTCCACATTTGAAATAAGCACCGGTAAGCTTTTGGCATATACCCCAATGAGACCGTCCACAATGCTTACATGGTTTTGGGACACTTCCCTTACTAGATGGAGCTGTAAATCCAACATCAGATACTCGAGTTTGCTTACTTGACTTATCTCGGGTCACTGCCTTTGGAGTAGCACTATACATTCCTTGGTTATCTCTTGCCAAACTATATTCATGTCCACTATCTTGTGTCTTTCTCTTTTGATTCTTTCTTTGAACTATCTCTAATTTTTCTACCTTCATAGCAGCGTGTACCAATTAATAGTAATTAACCGATTGCATCGATGTCACAGCTTCCAGTAACCCTTTAATCATCTCATCTAAACCCTCTTCAAATTGACGACACTTAAACTCATCCGTCATTAGGTCTTTGGGCACATATTTAATGAGATGGCTGAATTCCTTATCATACTCTGCAACACTCATGTTTCCTTGCTTTAAGCTCACAAATTCTCTCCACTTAGCCTCTCGGTAAGCTTTGGTGATATACTTTTACTTGAATTCTTGTACAAAGAATTCCCAAGTCAGTTCTATAGGCCGCTGTGGATTCCTCAATACCAATTTCCACCAATCGTATGCCGGCCCTTACAACAAAGACACAGCACATTCCACTCATTGCTCTTGAGGGCAATGCACTCCCTGTAGTATACGATCTATTTTCTCTAACCAATACTCGGCTATATTCGACTCATCCATTGAGGTTCCTTTAAACTCTTCTGCCCCTCTCTTCCTAATCAAATCCGAAGGAGCTTTGGGGGCTGTCAATCTATCAATATTTGCATCAACCCTTGCATTAACATTGCATTCTCTTGCACTAGTAGTGGATTCGGATTCCTATCTGGTGGAGGCTTAGGTACATATGGATTACGGTTTGCCCTACCCGGGTTAACACTTCCGGTTGTCTCTCCTATCTATTCGCTAGGGTCAGTTTCCATATCTTTCTACAAAATAAAACATACATTATCTGCATTATGGCCACACTCTAGACAGACTCATAAAAATTCTATCTTTCATATACCCTATAGTCCAGAAACGTCGAAACCTATACTCTGATACCATAACTTGTAACGCCCAATGCCCCTTGAAAGGAAAAGGGAGCGCTAAACGACACTAAGCATGCGATTACCTTAATAACATTACTTTTCCATTTAACTTACACTGCAATTATGGTTCATACATTCCACTATATTACACTAATCACTAATCATTCACTATTCACTAATACAATTTACACGCTTTACTATACTAAGTTACATATGCCATTATACATATGCAAAAGAATAACTACTATAAAAAAAATATGGAGCTAAATATACAAAATCTGTACACTTAAGAGTAACCCTTCACGCTCCTATTGTGGCCTGTAGAAATCTTCCAAAAGCAACTCCAATCTATGACCTACACGGGAGACAAGCACCTGTCCTAAGCGATAACGCTTAGTGGGGATGTAAAAACAAACACTAACACAACAGTCACAATGCGCTATATATTAAAGAACATGCGTAACACACATGGCATATCATGTACACTCACTAGATCAATTTTACACAAGCATGCCAATATACAATATTTCATGTTAATCACAAGATCATATATTATCTATAACACTCTTTAAATCACTATTCATATGCCAGGTTCAATAATCACTTCACTATGTCACTAAGAACAATAAATCAATATGAATCAATAGTCAAGTAGCATATTCACTAGTCATACACTAAGCCAATAGTAGGCTTCACTATACGATCACCGGTTCGCTGTTGTGGCATGGATGTTACACTATCATTGTGAACAATAATATCAATACATATATATCACAATCATATACATTATCATTGTCAATCATTAATAGCCCGTATAGTCTTAGAGGTGGATACGGGTACACTAATTAATAAACACTAGAGATTGAGGTCTCGAACACTATATCACTGGATACCTGTCGGTATCAAACACTAGACACCCGTTGGTGTCACACTAGCAGCCGCACATCACTAGCCCTTCATAAGCATGCTTATTTATCCATGACCCAACCACATGCTTATAGATATATTTGTTTATTCACTACATATACATATCCATGGTATCATTCGTCCACATGTTTATTCATCACTCATTAAAGTTATCCGCATAATAAGATACATTCATATAACATTATTCATCCGCATGGTAATATTCATTCGCATGTTAACGTCCACGCACATGATTTATTTATCTCAAATGTAATTATTTCACATTATGATATAATCAAGCTTAGTTAGGCTATCATGCACCTCTAAATCGCACGTTGATACATTCGCATGATGATGTATTCAGGCTTAGTTAGGATATCATGCATCTCTAAGTCGCATGGTGATACATTCACATAACCCTCTTAGTTGTGTGCATAATAACTTCATTTATCATTGTTATAGTGCTCATACAATAAGGTTTTCATTCATGGTTATAGTTTCATCAAATACGCATCCAAATACAATAGGGTTGCATTGCCATAACAGAGGGGTCACGGTCACAATCAATCTGGTTGCCACTGTGACATACTGAAATCCCAAAACAGAATGTAGTTTGTGGTAGGTCACGGTCACAACCACTTTGGTTACCACCATGACATATCACTAACTCACGGACAGAATGCATGTCTAGGGTATGTCACGGTCACAAGCACTTTGGTTGCCACCGTGACATACTTCCAACATCAAAACAGAATGCTCATCTTGAGGGGTCACGGTCATAACCAATCTGGTTGTCACCGTGACCTATGCTGAATTCCTCATTGCACACTTGTGTTTTACCAAGACACAGTTGTGCTTTTTCTCATACTTTGCATTCTTGCATTCTCACGCTTTGGCAACCCTTTTCACTATTACACACACATCTTACCTCTTCAATGAACATACTCTAACACACAATTAACCTCTAACATGCATCTTTCATATCCATTATTTAATCATTCAAAACATGCAAAGTACCTCTACCATACTTACCAATTAAGCACAGCAATAGCTTTCACTAATCAATATAAGTCAATATCACTATTATCATTTTCATAGCCACTATTCACTAATTCACTATCCAATTTAATGACAATAGCAGAATAAATATCACATATTATTAAGAAGAATTTCAAACACACTAACACATCAATACACAATAAATCCCTAACCTCTTGGAGCACTCCTTCCTTTACTCTTCTATTTTACTTTCTCCTTTCCCTTGGCTGATCTACTTGCTTCTACAACTCATAACACATACAATACACAAGCCATTAGACTATACTCATAATCTTAACAATCAAAATCAGAACGAGAAGAAGATGAAGGAGATACACTACATGCTTTATACCTTTCTAGCCAATACTCTTCTTTTAAACTATCACTATCCACTCCTTTGACTCCATGGTCAATGAGAACAAAATGAAAGAAGAACAAAATAGAGAATGAACTCATGAAAGAGTGAGGGCCGGCTCAAGGTAACTGAATATCAGATTTTTACCAACCTCTCCACCTCATGTTTGCATGAAGATATGAGGTGTCAAGTTACTACCAACCCATAGCTAAGTGGCTGCCCTAACACATTTCACTTAGACTCCACTTACATTTAGCTGATCCCACTAACTTTGATTAACTTAATGAACAACCATCACACTAATTAATCTTCATTTATTAACTAACTATGCAAGTTATAATTCAGTCACTAGCATACTTTTATTTCTTTAATTAAGTCCCTTGCTACACTTTTCAATTAAGTCCCAAATCCATAACCCTAATTATTATGCACACACATTTACACTAATATCACTCCTTTCTACTAGGGCTACTATCGGGGTGTTACAGATTGAGTGCTGAATGTACCTAATGGCCGAATGGTTGTGTACAATTTATAATGAAATATTGAGAAATAATGAAGGATGAAGTTATCCTTTATAGTCTAGTAGTGAAATCTTTCTCAAGATATAGTTGGTTAGCCAAAAGGATATAATACTGCGGTCCGAGTCATGATGACTCGTTTAGGCAGGCTAATGACAGTATACTATATTGACACTATCACTGTTATTGTTACTGTTATTGTTACTATTACTGATATTATAATTATTATATACTATTTACTGTAGTGGGCCTATAGGGTCCATCTCCCGTGTATCCGGTTTAGAAATTTCTGCCGGGTTGATATTAGAGGCAAATTAATAAAAATGAATTAAAATGAATAAATGAATGCTAATAAAGAAAAATGGAGTGAAAAGGGACTAAATGGTAAAGATATAAAAGAAATAGGGTAAAATGGTAATTATGAAAAAGATTGAGATAAAAAGTGTAAAAATGAGTAAATAAGTAACAAAATGATAAATTAGGTAAAATGGTAATAATATAAGGACCAAAAAGGTAATTTGGTATAAAAAGATAATAATGGATTAAATGGTAATTATACATAGCAAATATAAATTTAATGTGAAAATGGATATGAAATGGCAAATTTGTGATTATATTAAAAATAAAGGGTAAAATCATAGTTTAAATAAATTTTAGGGACAAAAGTGTAAATTTCCTTTAATCTACCTAATAAAAAGGACTAAATTGTAACTTAATAAGAATTATGATTAATAAGTGCAATTGTTAAAGAAAATGTAAGATAATGATAGAATGAATGAATAAAATAATAATAATAATAATAATAATAATAATAATAATAATAATAATAATAATAATAATAATAATAATAATAATAATAATAAAAGTAATTGAAACATATATATTTAAAATGTTAGTGATAATAACATAAATAATATTTAGGTTAATAATAATAGTATGGATACTATTAGTATAATGAAATTGGAAATTAGTGCATTAATATTAATTTCGTATATGTGTGTGTGTGTGTGTTAATTGTGAATGTTAGCATGCATGATTTACTAGTGAAAAACTTAGTATATGTATCCACAACTGAGCATGATTAATGCTCAATATGTATTTTCATGTGGCAACGTGTAGATGTAGGAGATTAGGGCCAGCTGAGCAAGCATACTCAAAATTGGAAGCGGACCGGTCACGGAGGATCAAGTGTGTTTTGTATGAATATAATTATGGCATGTGTATGTATTTCAGAGATATGTCTATGGTTGTATATTTAAAACTATATAAGACTTAAATGGATCCTTGAATATTATGATAGACCTGCATGATGTGAATATGATAAATGTTGTTCTCTAAATTGTTATGTGAATAGATTGTGAAATATAAATTATTGTGCCTATAATGGGTTGTGGAATTGTTTGCTTTGCAGGAGAGTAGACAAAATACATAGTCGTTATACTGCTGCCGAAAGTTCTATCACATGAATAGCAAATTAGACAGTTATAAGTTATCAGCAAGAATTCAACTTAAGTGATTAATGAGGAAAATATTAATGGTTAAGTAGTCAAGTGAAATAGACTTTCTACTCAATACATCCTCCACCATATTGGCTTTGCCAGGATTATAGTCCACTATATAGTCATAATCCTTAAATAATTCAAGCCACCTACGCTACCTCAAATTCAATTCCTTCTGAGTTAGCAAATATTTGAGACTTTTATTATCAGTGAAAATCTTACACTTCTCACCATATAAGTAGTGTCGCCAAATCTTTAAGGCAAACACCACTGCTGCTAATTCCAAATCATGGGTCGAGTAATTATGCTCATGTGGCTTCAATTACCTTGAGGCATGTGCCACCACTTTTTTTTCTTACATCAATACATAACCCAAACCTATACCTGAAGTATCACTGTACAGAACATATTCCTTGCCAGAAATAGGCTTAGTTAGGATTGGTGCCTCCACCAACATCCTCTTCAATTGTTCAAAACTAGACTGACACGTTTCTGACCACTCGAACTTAACTCCCTTTTGAAGTAATCTGGTCAATGGTGAACCTATTACAGAAAGCCCTTTCACAAATCTTTTGTAGTATCCATGTAATCCCAGGAAACTACAAACTTCCAGTACATTTCTGGGTGGCTTTTAATTCACAATCGCCTTAATTTTGGTCGGATCCACTTTTATACCTTTCAAAGATACCACATAGCCCAGAAAAAGATACTTCCTTTAGCCAAAACTAACATTTGCTCAACTTAGCATATAACTTATACTCCCTCAAAGTCTGAATTACTGTTCTCAAATGCTGCTCATGTTCTTCCTCATTCTTTGAATAAACCAGAATGTCATCAATGAACACCACAACAAATTAATCCAAATACGGCCTGAACATCCTATTCATTAAGTGCATAAATGCAATAGGCGCATTAGTTAACCCAAATGGCATTACTAGAAATTCGTAATGTCCATACTGAGTTCTAAATGTAGTTTTAGGTATATCCTCCTTCTTCACTTGCAACTGATAATACCCAAACCTTAAATCTATCTTGAAAAATACACCTGCTCCTCTCAATTGGTCAAAAAAATCCTCAATTCTCGATAGAGGATATCGATTCTTCACTGTTACTTTGTTCAACTGTCGGTAATCTATACACATTCTCATGGTTTCATCATTTTTCTTAATAAACAGAACTGGTGCTCCCCAAGGAGACAAACTATGCCTTATAAAGCCTCTATCTAATAACTCCTAAAACTGAGTCTTTAACTCCTTCAGCTCAATAGGAGCCATACGATAAGGCACTTTAGACACTGGCACTGTTCCAAGCACCACATCAATAAACAGTTCCACTTCCCTCATTGGCGGTACACCGGATAATTCTTCTGGGAACACATCAGAAAATTCTCTTACTATGGGTATATCCTGAATTCTCACTTGCTCTCATTTAGAATCTCAAACAAGAGCCAAATAAGCCTCATATCCCTTTCTCAAACATCGATATGCTTGCATTGCTGATAATACATTAACAAGAGGATTAGCACATATACCCCTCACATTCACCTTATTTCCCTTACTACTACGGAGTACCAATGTCCTTTTCTTATAGTCAACTACCTCACTATGCTTACTTAACCAATCCATACCCAATATTAAATCAAATTCATCAAAGGGTAATTCAATCAAATCAACCGGACATATGCAACCTTGCACTACTAATAGACAATCCCTATGCACTTTGTTCACATTCACATTACTACCCAATGGACTTGTTACACATATATCATATTGAAAACATTTAGCATTAAGCATTTTATCACATATCCGCTTAGTGCACACATATGAGTGAGTCAATCCAAGATCAATCAATGCAAATATCTCTACATCATAAAGCAAAAAAGTACCTGCTATAACCTCAGGTGCATCTTGATCCTCTCGAGCTTTTATTGCATAAGACCGAGCTGGTGCTATAGAAGGCCTGTCCACTATTTCTGATTCAGTTCCACCTCTTGACTGGCCACCTCTGCCATGTCCTCTTCCTCTTCCTTTGTTAGCTAGTGGCAAATTAGAACCACCTCTGATCTGATCTTGCTGATTCCCAGCTGCCTCATATGCCTTCGAATAATTTGCTAGGAAATGTTCAGTGCTCCCACATCGAAAATATGTGCCAGTTACCTTCCAATATTCCCCTCGGTGTCTTTTGCCACAATGAGAACATTCATGACTCCTGGTACCAGATGTACCTCTACTAGTCCCAGACATGGCAGATGTCCCTTGATTCTTACCTCTAACCACTGAACTATACATAGATTCAGCCGTTGGTGCCATTAAAAATCCCTTGATCTCTTGCTTGAATGAGACCCACCACGGTTAGGATTCCTCTTCTGCATTCTCTCTCTTTGTATCTCCAATAACCTCTCATCTCGCATAGTAGCTTGAACTATCCGATAATAACTCACATTCTGCTCAATGATCATCGAGATCTACAATGCCTTGAATTGTTCAATTAATCCTTCCTCAAACTACCGACATCTAAGCTCCTCAGTTAAAAAACCAGGCGGTGCATACTTACACAATCGGCAGAACTCCTTCTCATATTTTGCACTGATATTGCTCTCTGCCTTAAGTTTAGAAACTATTTCCAATTTTCCTCCCTATACGCCTTGGTTACATACTTATTCTAGAATTCCCTTTGAAAAATTCTCAAGTAATCGGATTTGAAAGCATTTTGAGTAAAGCTTCCACGGGAACTATAGGAACTTCATTCCCTAAACTGGCTGGCCTAAACTGACCAGACCCAAACACTTTCGCTTCTCGTGGGTTAAGACTTTCAGCTATTTCTTCTCTCGAGTTATGAGAAGCATCCATCAATCTACACAATTAAACAAGGACGTTTGCATTATGTCAACACAACTATACACATCCTAAACTACCCCATTTCCTAAAAAATGCTAAACCTAGGCTTTGATACTACTATAATACCCCATTTTTCACCCTAGAATTCTTTAATCATTTTGTGTGTATTTTTGGCACGTGTTATTTTTTAATTTGGGCTATTTGCATATTTTTGGGTTTTCTTAGGGTGTGGTTACATATTGTGGGTTAGTGTGTAAGTTAGTGAGGTTTGGTTTAGGTGTTGTAAGGAAGAGGGAAGTAGGGTGTGAATTGGTAAAGGCCACCAATAGTTAGTTGCCATATAGCATGTGGGAGGGGCTTTAAAAGCGAAGGAGAGAGAAAGAGAGAGAAGCCCTTTCTACCTTGCTCTCCCATTCCCTTCCTTCTCCACACCATTTCTTCTTCTTCCACTTGCTTTTTCTTGATCTTCACTCTTTTGGCTGCAATTATTAGTGAAATTTAGCAATTCTTGAGTTTATTTGGTAAGTTTTAGTTAGTTTTCTTTTTCTTCTTCCTCTTTCCTTTGATTTTGTTAGTGTGTGTACATGGGTTTAGGATTTTGAGTTTTGTATATTTTGGGTATTTATGTTCAAAAGTTCCTCCTAGAAAGCCTAAGGGAAAAGAGAAAGCAAGTGGGAGTGAAACTTCTTGAATTTGGAGCAAAGGATACCAAGGTTTGGGAATTTTGAATACTATGTATAATTATTCAATTTTGTGTCTTGAGTTAATTTATGAAAATTGGATGTTGAATATATGTTTATTGATGCTTATTTGATGTGTATGATGAGCAATTTGAGTGATAAAGTGGTTCAAATGAGTTGGTTATGGTTTGAATGATGTAATTGTTCATTTGTGGGCAAATTTCTGGGTTTGCTAAATCTTTGAATTTGATTGTGTGTTTTGAATGTTTAATTTGTGATTATTGGTATAAAACATAAGTTTTATAATGGTTAAGGTGTTTTGAGTGAGTAATATTGATTATGGTAAAGTTTTGAGTCAATTGTGTTAACTATTGCTAGTCAACAATTGTTGGCTATATCAAAAGCCAACAATTGTTGGCTGAAAAAAAAAAAAAAAACTTAAATCTCAAATCTCACATCGGGATTTTAGGATAGTGGAGGGGGTTTTGTTAACTATAAATATAGCCCCTTAGTTTTAGGTTTAATCATCCCTTGATTGCTTAGCTTGTCAATTAGTTAAGCATATTTCTTCTCTCTTGTATTATTTCACAGTTCAGTTTTAGTGAAATAATATTCTTAGTCCCGAGGACGTAGGCAATATTGGCCGAATCTCGTTAAATCTTTTGTTCCTTATTATTTCTATTTTAGCTGCGGTTTTGCTCTAATCCGGTCCTTATTTTTACAACAAGTGGTATCAGAGCCGAGGTTCTGTCTTAGTATGCTCTGTGGTTGCAGCATAGCCTGATCTTCCACATCAGAAAAGATATTTCCTTGGGTATTGTTCACGTATATGATACTGTTCACGTATACGGTCACTGTTCATCTATACGGTTACTATTCACGTGTACGGTTACTATTCACGTGAAATAGTGTGAGCTGATTTCTGAGCAGAAAAGTTCGTGATAGAAGCAATGGCGACAAAATATGAGATCGAGAAATTCAACGGGAGTAATTTCTCACTGTGGAAATTGAAGATGAAGGCTATCTTGAGAAAAGATAATTGCCTAGCGGCTATAAGTCAAAGGCCGGCTGATTTCACAGATGATAACAAGTGGAACGAGATGGATGGAAATGCTGTGGCAAATCTTCATTTGGCATTAGCAGATGGGGTGTTGTCAAGCATAGAAGAGAAGAAGACGGCAAAGGAGGTGTGGGATCATCTCACTAAATTGTACGAGGCCAAATCACTCCACAACAAAATTTTCCTTAAAAGAAAACTCTATACTCTTCGTATGGAGGAATCTACTTCAGTGACGGAGCACATCAATACTTTGAATACTCTATTTTCTCAACTCACTTCTTTAGGTTATAAAATAGAGACAGTAGAACATGCTGAGATTCTACTTCAAAGCTTATCAGATTCATATGATCAACTCATCATCAATTTAACAAATAATACGAATGCTCTAGTCTTCGATGATGTTGTAGCTGCTGTTCTAGAAGAAGAAAATCGGCGCAAAAATAAGGAAGACAGGCAGGCAAGTTCACAACATGTGGAAGCCTTGACGGTGATGAGAGGAAGATCAACGGAACGTGGCTCAAGTGGGAGTTACAATCATGGTAGATCAAAATCAAGAAGTAAGAAGAATGTTAAATGCTACAACTGTGGCAAGAAGGGTCACTTGAAGAAGGATTGTTGTAGTTTAAAGAAAAGCTCTGATTCTCAAGGAAATGTGGCAAGCTGTTCCAATAGCGGAGATGCTCTATGTTGTGAAGCAGCAACGACTAATGAAGGCAGAAAAAGATTTGCTGAAATATGGGTTCTTGATTCAGGAGCTACATTTCACATGACCTCTCGAAGAGAATGGTTCCATCATTATGAACCCATCTCTGGAGGATCTGTGTACAGCTGCAATGATCATGCCTTGAAGATTGTTGGCATTGGAACTATTAAGCTGAAGCTGTATGATGGTACAATTTGTACTATTCAAGACGTACGGCATGTGGAGGGCCTAAAGAAGAATATGTTGTCTTTAGGACAATTTGATGATTTGGGGTGCAAGTTCAATGGTGAGAAAGGAATCTTGAAGATATCAAGAGGAGCGCTTGTACTTATGAAGGGAGAAAAGATAGCTGCAAATTTATACATGATAATGGGAGAAACTTTGCAAGAAGGAGAGGCATTTGTTGCCACGACCAGTCTAAGCAAAAAATGTGCAATGACTTGGCACAAGAAACTTGGGCATATGTCTGAACAAGGAATGAAGATTCTTGCCGAAAGAAATCTGCTTCCAGGTCTCACAAAGGTCTCACTACCCTTTTGTGAGCATTGTATTGTAAGCAAGCAGCATCGATTGAAGTTCAACACATCAAATTTCAGAAGCAAGGCCATTCTGGAATTAGTTCATTCTGATGTATGGCAAGCACCGGTGTCATCCCTAGGAGGAGCAAACTACTTTGTGTCGTTTATCGATGATTACTCCAGGAGATGTTGGGTGTTCCCTATCAAGAAGAAAGCATATGTGTTTCCAGTTTTCAAAACTTACAAAGCACGAGTGGAACTTGAATCTGGTCAAAAGATCAAGTGTTTGAGGACAGATAATGGAGGAGAATACTGTTGTGCATTTTCTAATGATGCAACATACCGCAAGTATACGGTGTACCGCAATAGTACTTAAGATGTCGATCCCACGAGGAACGTCTTTACACACTATTACTAATTGATTTTAATCTTGTTTACAATGATTAATTAATGGTAGAGTTGGTTTTAATCTAATCTAACATGTAAACTAAATATACCTAGTTAATGATAGTCAAAAGAAGATAAAATAAATCATGAAGAATTAAAAACAATGAACTTGATTCCATCATTTAGATTAACATCTTTCATCTTTTTATGCAAGCCAAGTTAGAATAAACTTTTAACTCACTCTCTCGACATGAATTAAAATGCCTAAAACATATAATTAAAATTCTAACTCACAATTTTCATTAATGAATTAGAGGTTTCTAATTACATATTTTAAGAATAAACACTAACCTATAGCAATTATCTCAATATACCGATTTCTCAAAATATACCTTGATAATGAAACTCTATTAAATATCAGATAAAGCAAACTCTCGAATTACTTTAACTTGTAAAGATAATGCAAAAGATATTAATAGAGAATCTACAATGAAAGACTATGAAAGTAAATGGAAATAGAAAGAATATCAATAATGAACAAATTCATTAGATTAGTATTCATTAAATGTTAAGAGAAGAAATAAAAGATAAGAGATTAAGATAGGCGCCTTTCAACCCTTTTTCCCAACTCTTCAAATAAATTTTCTTCTCCTTGATCTTCTTCTTCAAAACATGAAAACTAACTAAGAAAAATTAATTAAAAAAAAGAAAACTGTTTAACTAAAATACAGAAAATTACTCAATAAGAATTCCCCCTAAAAATTACAGTTAAAATAATATTTATAGATAATAATTGAAAGTTGATGTCCCTTGAAGATGTCCCTTGAGAATGGTTGCAAAGTTTGGTGAAAGAAGGTGACTTTCCAAGTGACTTTTGGCTGAAAACCGTCCAACGGTCGCCTCTGCCGCGCTCGCAACGTTGTCGCGATCGCGACAGAACGCGCTTGCCCAATTTCTTACTTCTTTCTTTCTCTTCTTCACTGGCCAGTCACGGGACGTTACCTATAATCACGGCGTGATCTGCTCACGCCTTTGGCGTGACTGGCGCTCACGTCTCGCGACCTCTCCCCTTTCTCTTCTCTTTCCTTTCTTTCCTTTCTTTGCTTTCTTTGCTGGCTTCTCGTCACGTCGCGTGACCTTAGCTCACGGCGTGACTCGTCTCTGGCAGCTCCTTCTCTTCTTTTCCTCCTCTTTCTCTTCTTTCTTCTTCTCAGTCACGTCACGTTACCTATGGTCACGTCTCGTGACGCTTCCTGTGAGACGTGACCTGCTCCTTTGCTCTCGTGATCCTCTCATTCTATTTCTTAATCTGGTTCTTCTCTTCATTTTTCACTTAAAAACAACAGTAAACACAAAAAACATGAAATCTAATACAAATAATCCTAAACTAACATATCACCTCAACTTTTACACACAATTGCATGATTAATTACATAAACTTATACAAAATAAATACTAAATTATACCTCAATTAAGTACCTATCAAATTCCCCCACACTTAACCTTTGCTTGTCCTCAAGCAAGAGAAAAGACAAGAATAAATTCAACAGCCAGTAAACATAATTACAAAGCAATGTTCATTCAGAATATATATACTAAAATTGTAAAGCTCAACTATCTCAAACACTCACACATATCAGTAAATTAAAATTCAAATTATGCATTGAAAATTCAACAAGTTTTCTAACTTTACTACTTCCAACATAATAAATATAAAGTCTCAAAAACTAAACATGAATCAAAGAGAGAAAATTGATCATAAAAGCTAAAAATCTAAGATTGCTAGTCACCTTTCAGGACAATTGAAACTCACTTACCCTTAATCAAATCTCATGGCATTTTTAGACTTTTTTTTTCTTTATTTTTTTAATTTTTTTATTTTCACATGGGTATAATTTTTTATTGATTCCCATGTATAGAAAGAGAAATTAATATGGGTGCGTTTTACGCTCCATCCCATATTTTTGAAATTTTGAATGTACATCTTGCTATTTTTTTCTTTTTATAACTTAAGTGGGTGCATTTTATGCTCCATCCCACTTTTAACTTTTCTTTTTATTTTTTTCAAGCCCTCATCCATTATTGATAAGAAATAAGGGCAAGTATTATGGCTATAGTTTCCATAGGCAACTAGAAACTTAAAATTTTAAACAAAATGAACAAATTCTAACTTTAAAAACATGGTAGGTAAAGAGACTAAATAATCTATAATGTTGAAATAAGTAAAACCAAATAACTTGAAAAACTTAAAACACATCCCAAAAATTTTGAAAAACTGATAAAAATGAGCATAAAAGATAATGGACTTAACAACCTATACAATATACCAAATAAACAATGCTTTATAATAAAGCTTACTCAAAAGCCTAATTGAAATATAAAAACACACAAACAAAAATAATCATGCAATTTACATACATAATACCTACACAAACTCACAAACACAGTCACTCCCCCACACTTAAAACCAATATTGTCCTCAATGTGAAGGAATGATACACAAAAATAAAACAAAACAAGTAAAATAAATAAAACAAAAATAAAGATCAGAAATATGCCCCTATCATGGTGATGGTGGAGGTGAGGGAACCACAAATCCAGCTTGGGTGAGGAAGCTATCAAACTTGTACTCCAACCTCCTTTGACGTCGCTCAATGGAAGATAATTGCTCTTGCATATTAGAGAACAGCATGGGAATGTTATGGCTGGATGAGCCAACTTCAGGAGCAGCAGCTGCAGCAGGTGGAATATCTGCCATCTCCTCATCTTCACTTGCCTCCTCCTCTCCTTCTTCATCTTGTGCCTCTACTTGTGGCGCAGCATTTCCAGCAATATCCCTCCAACATGATCGAGCACGTGCCGGAATTTTCTGAAAATTATTGCCAACAACTTCTCCACGAACTAACATATTCTTATTAAAATAATGGCAAGGAAAAACTCTATAGTAGGCATCAAGATCAACATTTAAATTGTTCGCAATACTAGAAATAACATGCCCATGTGTTAAAGGCGAATCATGTTTATGTACACATTGCAACAATTGACTTACTATCCAAAAAGGCCAACATACGTCCTTGCGTTTATGTACACACCACATCAAAAACAACTCATTATATGAAACTCTATTGAATTCAGACCTATTAAAAACTAAAGAAGCTAAAATCCTATGCAAAATCCAATATCTCAAATCTTTAATAAACATGGATTTAGCATCCCTAGCCCTATAACGAGTTTGCAAGTCAGTCAAAAATGTCCAAAATTCATGTGGCTTAAAAGATTTAGGTGGCTCAGTTAAACCCGTTTGAGAAAATCTAAATATCCTATTCATCATAAAATAGGTTAAAGTATAAGGTTTTCCAGCCAACCTAAAATCTAACCAATTCTCATTATCATCATTCTTTTTCAATGTGGTATAGAATTCTAAAACTAAATCAGGACGCACATTTTCATGCATAGAGGCAAATTTAAACAACCCACATACCCTTAACATATCATTAACTACTTCTAGCATGCCAATTTGAGTAAGTAAAGAGTCAGGAAAATACTTACATTGCATCAAATGCCTAGCTCGAAGAGTTAAATACCTACTACCTTCATCTACAGAGAAGATAGGAAATAAGGCACCATAATGAGCAGCAATATTCACTTCTTCACCTTCCTGCTCTTCTTGTTCAATACGAGAAACAGAGGGATTCTTTGTTCTCACCATATTTGTGGATTAGTGAAACAAGGATTGAAAGAAAACAGAGAGTAAAATGGAACTGCTAACAAAGAAAGAAACAAAGATGAGGAACTGCTGAAATAAACAAAGAAATGAAATACGGAAATAACTAAAAACAATGAAAATGAAATAAAAAGAACAAGTACAAATCCCTAATACCGAAATACAAACGAAATGCAGCTTTGTTATGAGCCTATTGAATGATATTGATGATGCTTAAGCCATGATTTCGTTATATGTATTTATAAGTATGTGCCATTTGTAAGTGTTATTCTTTAATGACTATTGTGAATGGCCGTTCATATTATTGTGTATTTTCCCACTAAGCGTTATCGCTTAGGTACGGAAGGAACCAAGTTTTCGGGAGAGTTTTTGTAGGTCCAACCAACACAGAAGGAGTGAAGTGTTAGAGCTTAGTCTTGTATTTAAATTCTTTTTATAATCTTTTGGTTTTATTATGTAGCTATTCTTTTGTAATTCTTCCGCTATATACTTTTGGAAGACTACATTTTTGTAATGACAGTTTGTACATAATATTTTGTAATAAACTTTTATGATATCAATGAATAACCCTTTAAGTTTTCAAGTTTTAATTTCCTCTATTATCTTTATATTCTTTACATATTTATTGTATTGCATTGGATGGTGACATCCTTATCCATACGGGTTCTCATTCCCTTCGCGGATGAGCTTTTCTACGTATGGGTATGGGGTGTTACAATTTTTGGTATCAGAGCTTATGTTTAGGTATTTCTGGGTGATTTTAGAGTATAGATATATGTTTAGGACTGTATTTGCCTAATACGGATGTTTTTATGTTTGTTATAGATGAAGTCTACGAGTGGGTCACTCTAGGGGTCAGCTGAGAGTGCTGATCGCCAAGAGCAAGATTCGTCAGTGTTTAGTCTGGGTCAGCTAGCTAGGGTGCAGCTTGAGGCCGTAGCCATGCCTTTTGAGGCAATGTTGAAGATATCTCAAGACATGGCTTGGGTCTTAAAAGAGTTACTGCTTTGAGAGCCTCGATAGAGAGTATAAGGAAAGCTGGGGCAAAAAATTTCTACGGGACAAGTCTAGATGAGTCTGAGTTTGTAAAAAAGTGGATTGAGAATGTGGAGAGAATCCTTGAGGAGATTCATTGCCCTTCGGAGAGGCAAGTCAAATGTGTAGTTGCCTTGCTCTAAAGTTTGACCTACGACTGGTGGAAGTTGATTTGTAAGCACCCCCAGTTGCCAGACCCAGTCACATGGGAGTTCTTTGAATGGGAATTCACTAACAAGTATGTGACCAAAGTATATAAGGATGTTAAGTGGGCTCAATTCTTAAGTTTCAAGTAAAGAGCAATATCGATTGCGGAGTATAAAAAGGAATTTAACCGGCTTGGGAAGTGTGCTCCTCCGGGTATTTTGACAGAAGAGTTTTGGTGTCAACACTTTAAAACCGGGTTAAATGAGTCTTTGAGAGCCAATCTTATATCTTAATGAGTGCTTCTACTGTCAGCTACTACCAAATTGTTTAGGCAACTTTGCATGAGGAAAGGTCTTAATCTGTTTTGAGGGAGAGAGCTTAGAGAAGGAATCCCCTCATGGAGGTTTGTCCTCAGCTAAGAGATCGAGGAACTTGCAGGATGAGGTCCTGTTTCGAGGGGAAAGAGGCAGGGATCTTCAGTTGGTTCGGGTGCTGGTAGAGGTAGTTTGGGTGGAAGAGGTGAGATAGTGCACGAGTGTTCTCATTATAGTAAGCGCCACAAAGGTGAGTACCGTTGGCTCACTAGAGGATGTTTTCATTGTGGAAGCACGGATCATTTTCTAGCCAATTATCCAAAGTTGAGTGAGAACACCAGGGATCAACAAGAGGCTAGCCGGTCAGGATCTAATGCTCCTCAAGCTAGTCGAGGTAGAGGCAGAAGTAGAGGTTGAGGTGGTCAGCCTAGAGAGGTAGCTCCATCAGAGTCAGTAGATCATCCTTAGATGGTGCCAGCTAGGGCTTATGCTATGAGAGCTCAGGATGAGCTAGATGAACCCGATGTGATTGCAAGTAAGTTTCTACCTTATGACACTAAGATGTATGCTCTAATAAATCTTGGTTCCACACACTCATACTTGTGCTCTGATAAGTTATATGATAAGTTACATGAAGTTGACCAGTTAGATTATGAGATTTATGTGACCATTCCTTTAGGACATAGTGTCAATATGAGTAGAGTGTTTAGGAATTATCCTCTGTTGGTTCAAGGTATAGAGTTCCCAGCGAATTTAATTAATTTTCCTTTTTGAGAATTTGATTTAATTTTTGGGAATGGATTGGTTGAGTAAGCATCGGGTAGTTGTAGATTGTCATAGGAAGACTGTTGTGTTGCAGGATAGAGATCAGTCTCCAGTTGTGGTTAAGGGTTTAGGCTCGTGTTCTTTGGAGAATGTGATTTCAGCTATGCAAGCTAGGAGTTTTATGAGGAAAGATTATGAGGCATTTTTAGCTTTGGTATAGGATTTTAAGTGCAGTCAAGTTAAGATTAAGGATATTCCAGTGGTTAGGGAGTTTGAAAATGTGTTTCCTAGTGATTTGCATGGGTTACCCCTAGAGAGGGAAATGGAGTTGTTACTGCTCCCGTTTCTAAAGCACCTTATTGAATGCCTCCTATAGAGTTGAGGGAACTTCAAACTCAATTACAAGAGCTATTGGATAAAGGCTTTATTAGACCCAGAATATCTCCTTGGGTAGCTCCGGCTTTGTTTGTAAAGAAAAAGGATGGTATGTTAAGGATGTGCATCGATTATCATCAGATTAGTAAGGTTACTGTGAAGAATAAGTACCCATTACCTAGGATTGAGGACTTATTTGATCAGCTTAGAGGTACAGGAATCTTTTCTAAGATTGATCTACAGTTTGGATATTATTAGTTTCGAGTTAAGGATACGGATGTGGTTAAGACTACATTTCAGACGCGATATGGCCACTATGAGTTTCTGGTAATGCCGTTTGGACTGACTAATGCTCCAGCGGCTTTTATGGATTTGATAAATAGAGTATTTAGACCATAACTCAACTGATTCATTGTGGTATTTATTGACGACATCCTAGTTTTCTCAAAGAATTAGAGTGAGCATGAAGAGCATCTTTAGATAGTACTTCCGGTTTTGAGGGATCACCATCTGTTTGCAAAGCTTCGTAAGTGCAATTTTTGGCTTAAGGAGGTCTCCTTCTTGGGCCATATTATTTCGGCTGAGGGAATCTGAGTTGGTCCGGCCAAGATTGAGGCGATTGTGAATTAGAAGGCACCTAGAAGTGTATCGAAAGTGAGAAGTTTTCTTGGTCTGGTTGGGTATTATCGATGGCTTGTAAATGGGTTTTGGTTATTGCCGCACCCATGACTATACTTCTTCAAAAAGGGGTGAAATTTATTTGGTCTGATCAGTGCCGGGAGTGTTTTTAGCAGTTGAAGCGTTTACTAGTTGAGGCTCCTGTACTTACTCAACCCATCCCGGTAAAGGGTTTATGATGTATAATGATACCTCAGGAGTTGGACTTGGTTGTGTTTTAATGCAAGAGGGTAAGGTTGTGGCTTATGCGTCTTATCAATTAAAGCCTCATGAAAGGAATTATTCGACGCATGATTTAAAATTGGTTGTTGTGATATTTGCTCTTAAGATTTGAAGGCATTATCTGTATAGGGAGACATGTAGGATTTTCACTGACCATAAGAGTTTAAAGTATCTCCTCACATAGAAAGAGATTAATATGAGACAGTGTCATTAGTTAGAGCTATTTAAAGATTATGACTATATTTTGGAGTACCACCCTGGTAAGGTGAATGTTGTTGCAGATGCTTGGAGTCAGAAGTCAGTTTTGGCCCTGTTATTGCAGCGTTATAAGTGGAGACTAGATTCGAAAGGGGCTTTGGTTGCCCAAGTGAAAGTCAAGCCATTTTTAAGGCAGTTGATTATTGATGCCCAGAAAGACAATGTGAAGTTGCAACGAGTGTTGAAAGAGGTTCAGAATGGTAACCAAACTGAGTTTTCTGTGGTGGATGGGGTGCTTATGTTTGGAAATCATTTATGTGTGCCAAGTGATGTTGAATTAAAGAAGAAGCTATTGCTTGAGGCACACACTATGGCTTTTATTATGCATCTCGGTAGTGAGAAGATGTATCGAGATTTGAAGCAGTTTTATTGGTGGTCTGGGATAAAGAGAGATATTATAGAATTTGTATCGAAGTGTCTAACCTATCAGTAGGTAAAGGCTAAGCATCAAATTCCTTCAAGACTGCTCAATCCTTTACCCATCCCTCAATGGAAGTGGAATGATATCACCATGGATTTTGTTGTGGCTTTACCGTTGACACAGAGGAAGCATGATTCGATTTGGGCTATTGTGGATAGACTTACCAAATCAGTGCACTTTGCACCGGTTGGGATTGATTATTTGATGGATAAGTTGGCAGATATTTATGTGAATGAAGTTGTCATATTGCATGGTATTTCGTTGTGGATTGTGTTGGATCAAGATTCGAGGTTCACATCAAAATTTTGGAAAGAGTTGCAAGCGGCTTTGGGTACTCGATTGAATTTCAGTACTGCATTTCACCCTCAGTCAGATGGACAATCAGAATGGATTATACAGATTTTAGAGGATATGCTTCGGGATTGTGCATTAGAGTTGTCAAGCAGTTGAGACATATATGTATCGCTCATAGAGTTTGCCTACAACAATAGTCATCAAGCAAGTATCGAAATGTCACCGTTTGAGGCATTATATGGACGGAGGTGTAGGACTCCAGTTTGTTGGACTGAATTGACTAAGCGTTCATTTATTGGGCTAGAGATGGTTAGGGATACCGAAGAGAAAATTCGATTAGTTTAGCAGAATTTGAAGTTAGACAAAGATAGAAAGAGCTCCTATGCTAACTTGAAGCGAAAAGATATTCGATTTAAGGTCAGAGATAAGGTGTTCCTTAAAGTATCACCTTGGAGGAAAGTATTATGTTTTGGCAAGAAAGGTAAGCTTAGTCCCAGATTTATTAGATCCTATGAAGTGTTGGCAAAGATTGGTCATGTTGCCTATAAGTTGGCCTTACCGATGGAATTAGCTAAGTTGCATGATGTTTTTCATGTATCTATGCTTCGCTGCTACCGATCGGATCCATCTTATGTGTTATCAGTTCAGGATATAAGGATTCAGCCTGATTACTCTTTTAATGAGGAATCAAAAGCCATTATAGCCTAGGAAGTGTGACAATTGAGAAGCAAGCAAGTTCCTCTAGTTATGGTTTTATGGCAGCACCATAGGGTTGAAGAGGCGGCTTGGGAACTAGAGTCAGTGATGAGGTCTCAGTACCCCCAGTTGTTCAGTGCAGGTAAGAATTTCGAGGATGAAATTCTTTTTAGGAGGGGAGAGTTGTAATACCCCGTTTTCCACCCTATAAGTCTCGAGTCATTTTATATGTATTTTTAGCATGTGTTATTTTTAATTTGGGCTATTTGTATGTTTTTGGGTTTTGTTAGGGTGTGGTTGCATATTGTGGGTTAGTGTGTAAGTTAGTGGGGTTTGGTTTAGGTGTTGTGAGGAAGAGGGAAGTAGGGTGTGAATCGTTAAAGTCCACCAATGGTTAGTTGCCATGTGGCACGTGGGAGGGGCTTTAAAAGCCAAGGAGAGAGAAAGAGAAAGTAGCCCTTTCTGCCTTGCTCTCCTGTTCCCTTCCTTCTCCACGCCATTTCTTCTTCTTGCTCTTGCTTCTTCTTGATCCTCACTCTTTTGGTTGTAATTGTTGGTGAAATTTAGCAATTCTTGAGGTTATTTGGTAAGTTTTAGTTAGTTTTCTTCTTCTTCTTCTTCCTCTTTCCTTTGATTTTGTTAGTGTGTGTTTATGGGTTTAAGGTTTTGAGTTTTGTATGTTTTGAGTGTTTATGTTCAAAAGTTCCTCTTAGGGAGCCTAAGGGAAAAGAGAAAGCAAGTGGTAGTGAAGCCACTTGAATTTGGAGCAAAGGATACCAACGTTTGGGAATTTTGAATACTATGTATAATTGTTCAATTTTGTGTCTTGAGTTAATTTCTGGAAATTGGATATTGAATATATGTTTGTTGATGTTTAATTGATGTGTATGATGAGTTATTTGAGTGATAATGTGGTTTGAATGAATTGATTGTGGTTGAATGGTGTAATTGTTCACTTATAGGCAAATTTCTGGGTTTGCTAAATCTTTGAATTTGATTGTGCTCTTTGAATGTTTAATTTGTGATTATTGGTATAAAACATGAGTTTTATGATGGTTAAGGTGCTTTGAGTGAGTAATTTTGATTCTGGTGAAGTTTTGAGTCAATTGGAGATTTTGGGTAAAAATTTGAAGGAGTTGAGTTTCTGCAGATTTGTGTGAGAGCTGGAAAATGTGACTGTCACGAGCACGATAGAGCTCGGTGATCCAATCCCTCGCATATTGTCGAGTCCAGATCTGCCGAGCTGCCGCAGCACTCGCATGCTATTGCAAGCACGACTCCCGTCGTGATCGCGACAGAGCGCGTAGTTGCAGAGCTAAAACTGGGCAGCGCTATGTCGAGTGCGACAGTATAGCTTGCTCTTACTGTCGTGAGTGCGACAAAAGCTTTTTCTGTCACTCTTCACATGAGTGCGATGCTCTGGAAGCTTCTCCTCTGTCACAAGTGCGACACCTCTTGTTTTCAAAATGAGTTTTCTTTTGTGCATTTTATATTTAATTTTCAAACAAGTGATGCTATTAAACTTATGCATGGATGATTTTATGTACAATATGGAAATGACTTGATGAATAATGTATGGCCTGCAAGAGTCAAATTAGTGGATAGTTAGGCATGCCTAATTGAGCTTGCGATCCTCAATGTGCTAGGATCTTGTTTAAGATCCCCTAATGGGGAAATATTTTTGAACGAGAAATTAATGATGTTGCTTTTCGATTGTACCCTCGGGTACCCCAATGTGTTCACTCATTATCCGCTATTATGAGTTTGCAGGCATCTTATTATTTATTATGTGCACTTGAAATCATTATGATATACGGTTTTGATTATGAGCCTATTGAATGAAATTGATGATGTTTAAGCCGTGATTTCGTTATATGTATTTATAAGTATGTGCCATTTGTATGTCTTCTGCTTTAACGACCATTGTGAATAGCCGTTCATATTATTGTGTGTTTCCCCACTAAGCGTTATCGCTTAGCACGGGTGTTTCATCCGTGCAGGTGCGAAAGAAATTGAGTTTTTGGGAGAGTCTCCGCAGGTCCAGCCAATACAGAAGGAGTGAAGTGTTAGAGCTTAGTCTTGTATTTAAGTTCTTTTTGTAATCTTTTGGTTTTATTATGTAGCTATTCTTTTGTAATTCTTTCGCTATGTACTTTTGGAAGACTGAATTTTTGTTATGACAGTTTGTACAGAATATTTTATAATGAACCTTTATGATATCAATGAATAACCCTTTGAGTTTTTAAGTTTTAATTTCCTCTGTTATCTTTATATTCTGTACATGTTTATTGTATTGCCATGGATGGTGACACCCTTGTCCATATCGAGTTCTCATTCCCTTCGCGGATGAGCTGTCCTACGTATGGGTATGGGGTGTTACAACCACAACTTTTTGTAACGCCCATTCCTAACCACAAGAACAGCTCGGCTAAAGTAGTCGGGAATGGCTGCTATACAACAAACATATGCACATAACGCTATCACACACGCATGGCAAAACCTAATTTCATTACACATGCACTCACATGCAGCGGATATCTCATGCTAGAACTCACACAGTCACATACTTATATACATCATACACATATTGATACAGTACTTAGTCATTACATCCATACATATTCCTTGGTTGCAAAAGGATTAAACATAACATATACAATACACAATACACAAATCCCAAAACCTACATTATAAGTACTCCTAGTGTTGACCGTTGGCAATGCGAAACCATTCTTCACAATCACCTCGCGTCCAATAAGCGATAACGCTTAGTGGGGAAAATAACATATATTATAAATATAACATACAATACAATGAATAATCATGTATAAGATAAATCATGTTATGAGCAAATAATGATGAGTTCAATTTAATAATTTTCACATATCATGTATGTACATATTCTATATTCAAGTATTAAATAATCTCAACTCATCCACATTATTTCATCATATTAGTGCACTCAATTCGCATTAAATTCACAAATAGCTTATTCATATTTCACATTGTTCATACATTAATCTTATTAACTTTGCCTTACCTATAACTCAAAGATGCGGATAACGGGTATCGAATTGGTACTCAATCTCAATTAGGCAGAATGCAATCCTTGCATATCTCACGGTCACAACTATTTTGGTTGTTACCGTGGCATATACAAAATTGCTAAAATACAGTTGTGTCTTACTAAAACACAACTGTGCAACTGGTCCAATTCTCAAATCACAAATCAAGGCTTCTAAATCCAATTCAAAAGTTATAATTACAAGTTCATGACATATTTCAAGTGATTATATTACACACTTTGCTACCTCAATTAAGCCAATTTCATAGTTCTTCTAACAACAACATTCAACATTTCAACTCAACATATAAGCACATAATTTCACATTCAATCACACAAATTCCAGATTCCATGAAAGATATCAAAATCAATACTCAGGTGTTTTCCCAAACCTCTTCTCCTATGCTCTTAATGAGCTCCCTTTGAGTTAGGTTCACCAATCTTAGCCTTCTCTTTGTCCTTCTTCAACTCCTCAACTACAATTTCAACTGAATTCCAAAATTGGAATATCATAATCAATCCCCAATTTAACATATTTTAGAACAAGATGGAGTAGGAGATAAAGAACTATAGTTTACCACTTACCTTACAATTCCAGCAACTTAGTTTACCCTCCAAATTACTTAATTACCATAGCATGATTCATAAAATCAAATGAAAATTCACAAGAGGATTACACAGTTGAAAAAGGTAGAAGCAGCAAAAATTGAAAAGAGAAAAGAGTGGCTGAATTACATGCCAAATTCCGGTTTTTCTCTCTCTTCCAAACCCTTATATTGCATAGCAAAGATGGTATTGGCATTTCCCTAGAGTCCCACGTGGAATCCACCATGCTTCCCTTAATCCATTTTTTTTTCCCAAATCTGATTTTAAGCTAAACATCATTAACATTTAATTAATCCCCACTTTGACTTAATCAAACTCAATTGCCAATAAGCCACTTAACTTTCTTTTGGTTATTTAATTAAGTCCTACCTTTTTTATTTCAATTTAGTCCAATAGCATAATTACACACACACACACCTCCTCAATTAAACCAATTAAACAAATTACTACCAAGGTGTATTTCAGGCCATTACATGAATAGCTAGAATATTAGGGTTTGAAGCTTTGATTTGATGGTCATAGCAAGGAAAATAGATGGGAATTTGAAAGGTTACTAAGATCTAGGAAGAAGGAAGAATATGGAATTGAAAAAATACTAAAACAAGAAGATACGTAGAGCTAATTGGGTATTGAGAACACTGCCTAAGGTATTGTTGTTGAATAGGATAGGAGCAGGTAGCTAGGTGGTTTCACAGTCATACCTTCAAATTAAGACAAAGTACCCGTGATAAAGTCCATAGAAAATAACAGATGATTATATGAACTTGAACTCGTAGGACACTACAGAAAAATTGTTATAACGGAAAATTTTTCATCGCTGAAATTCTATTTCTTCTCTATATAGCGACGTAAATTCCATTCCATCGCTAAATAGTGATGAAAAAATATATCTGTCGCTAAAAAGGAGGGAAATATTCCCTCCATTTTTAGCGACCGTTTTTATTATTCCGTTGCTAAATATGGCGCTAATAAATGACGAGATTATTTGTTACTAAAATTAGAGATGGAAGTCATTTCCGTAGCTAAAAATTAGCAATGAAAATTAATTTCTATAGCTAAATAGTGACAGACATTATCCTCTGTCGCTAAAAAATATTAATTAAAATTTTTAGTTAATTTTAGAGACAAAAATTAATTTTCATAGCTAAATAGAGATGAAAATTACCTTTCGTCGCTAAAAAATATTAATTAAAATTTTTAAAAAATTTTAGCGACGAAATTTAATATCCGTCTCTAAAAATTAGAGACGAAAGTTAATTTTCGCAACTAAATAGCGACAAAAATTAACTTCTGTTGCTAAAAAGATAATTAATATTTTTTTATTTTTTAGCGACGGAATAAATTTTCATCGCTAAAAACTTTATATGTAAAATAATTTTTTGACTTTTTTCCCCTCTCTCCTCCCTCTTCTTGTCCCTCTCTCCTCCCTCTCTTCTCTCTCTGCATTTTCCATCCTTCTTCTTCTCTCTTCCACTACTGGACGGCCAGATCTGGGCCAATTGTCATCTTTGCTGCCACTGCGTGGAAAGGCCACTAGCTCTGCTGCCTGCTTCGCCCCCTCTCGTGCTCTCCGGATCTGGCCACTTGCCCGCCATCACGCATTGTTCCCCGCCTGCTCCGCCACCTCTCACGAGCGCCAGGTCTGGCCACTTGCTCTCTCATGAGCCTTCCTCTGCCCCTTCCTCCTCTCCTGCCAGATCCACTGCCTTCCACCGCCCCTTCCTCCTCTCCGCCAAGATCCGCTGCCTTCCTTCGCCCCCTCCTCCTCTCCTTCGAGAGCTGCCGCCTTCCTTCACCCCTTCCTCCTCTCGCGCCAAATTCGCTGACCTGTGGCGCTGGTGCTACTCGAGAGGTGAGTTGGATTAATTTTTAATTTTTCTTTTAAATATATGTGTATTTTTTATTTTTGATGTTATTAAAATAAATTGGAGAATTACATATTAATAGGAAAATTTTTTAGAGTATTTGCATGATAATTGCTTGTATTTTTGTAATATAAAGTCATTTTATGTTAATAGACTACATTCTGGATTGATTAAGTTAGTTGTAATTTTACTCGTAATTTAGTTGTAAGTGATATAAATTTATCTTATATATTTCATGATAGATTATATTCTAATTTGATTTGTAATTTAGTTATAAGTAATATAAATTGTTATACTGAATTTATTGATTAAATTTTTATAGTGAGTTGAATATTGTAATATTCATATTATTATGTTTAATATGCCATAATGAATAAAATTGTTTAATGTGACTAAATTCTTAACCTTAGGTTGTTAGTCATAAATGTCAAAATTGAAATTTACAAAGAAATCCCTGAACAAAAACTTTAAACGGCCCGAAACAACTGAAGACGTTTTAATTTGAGTGTGCCACAAGCAGTTACATGTTTCACCTAATAACAACTATAAATTGCACAAATCAGTTCGTTTTAACATGTCGTGGCTCCTAGGGGTGAGCAAAAAAACCGATGGACTTGGTTAACCGAAAAAAAATATTTCGAAACCGAACCGATAGACTGGTTAACCGATTGTAATGGACTGATTAATGGTTAGTGTTTTGAAAAAAATGATATTAATGGACTGGTTAATGGTTTTTGACTCATGTGATTGGTTAACCGAACCGAAACCGAATTTTTAGTTAATTTATTAATTTTTTAATAATTTATAACAATTTATCCTAATTAAAAGTGATCATGTACTTTTTTTTATTATACTAACTATTTTAAAGTTTTTAAGTTTTTTTAATTGGCTATTAGTAAGTATAATAATTTATCTAATTAAAAGTAATTATGAACCGGTTAATATATTTACGTATTAAATATTAATTTTTAAAAACAAATTTGCCTATATCCACCAAATATTTTTATTTTAACAACAATAATGTTATATTATAGTGAAAAAGTTTTAATTTTTAAGTATCTTGAATATTTTAATTTTATTAATGAATATATTTATAATTATAGTGGTTAACCGAAAAATATTGAGTAACCGATCCGAAAATCCGAAACCGATGGACTGGTTAACCGATGGTAATGGACTGGTTAATGGATTGTAATTTCAAAAAACCAATATTAATGGACTGGTTAATGGACTGAGGTTAATGGACCGGTTAACCGACCATGCTCACCCCTAGTGGCTCCTATAACTATACCAGAGCTAAAAGTTATGACCCGTCAAAATTAAATCAATTTTTTTGTTCTTGTTTTAAGATAACATTTTCTATTCAACTATTTAGTTTTGTTTTGTTTGATGATAGATTTCTCATGATATTCATAATTGTAATTACAACTAAATTAGCTGAGAGCCTTGATAAAATTGAAATGAGTTGTGGATCATGGGATCATTTTCAAGTTATTGGTATATTTTAGTACAACTTGTATATTATTTAATTTTATATACTGTATTATTTTAGATATAAAATATTATTTCTTTTAAATTAATTTGTATATTTACAGTAAATTTTTTATAAATCTAAATTTATTATTTGTATTTTTATTTTAATAATATATTTTCAACTATTGTTACGTTTTTTATTTTAATGGATACATGCTTAATTATATTATTTTTGTCAATTATAATTTTAATACTATTGATAATATATAATTTAAAAATTTAAATAAAAAAAATTATAAATTTAGCGTCGAAGCCCACTTTCCATCGCCGTCACTATTGTTAGCGATGGAAGCCCACTTTTCGTCGCTATTTTTAGCAACATAATGAAATTCCGTTGCTAAATTTAGCAACGGCCGAAATAGCAATGATATGTATCTGTCACAAAATTTCATCTTTAATTTTGTTTAGCGACGAAATTCCATCGCTAATTGACTATTTTCTTGTATTGGGATCAGGAATTGAGAATTACTTAAACTTGTTTTTCTCTAGACTGCATCTGAATAACTTTATTAATAGTCTTGTCCTTTTTACAGGTTACTATATGATTTTTGCTCCTTGCAATTTCACTTTTATCCTTTGTTTAATTTCTTGTTTTGAATAGAAAAACGTGTATGTTAAAGTTCCTTACACTACAAAACTAAATAGTCATAATGTGTGTATGCTGGCACATATTTTCGTATATGTCCTCGTCCATGTTCAGTGTGAGAGCTTCATAAAATAAACTTTTAAAGGGGATATTTGCTTGACTTTGGTGAGATATGAAGCCAGTACACTACTCCTAAGAGCATCTATCTTATTCATGTGTTCTATGTATGCTTTTCATGTGTGGTCTAATATGCTTGGTCAATTTATCTACACTTTATTGTTTCAATTGCTCTCTTAAATTTTCAATGCTTACTGATGCAAACTTGGATTCAGAAAAATAACTATTGAAGAGAAAAAGAAACTTGTGGCAGCTCTCACTCGATTATCTCCTGAAGATCTGAATAGGGCCCTGGAGATAATTGCTGATGAAAAATCCAAGTTTCCAAGCAACACTTCAAGAAGTGGTCCTTAACACGGATACTCAGGTGGAACTTTCCAAATTCTGGAAATGCTCTGTATTACTATTCAGTATATTTGGATTCCTTAATTAGATAATTGTTATAATGGCCAATCTGCATCAGAATAATTTCCATATCTATGTTTCCACCGGCATAGTGCATTAACGCTATGGAGTTTAAGGTTTTTGTGAAAGATGCATTGAGAGTTATGGGCAGGAACTGCATAGGCACGGATGCTAAGAACACCAACATCAGTACTGATAAAGCCTGAGATGTCTTTATCTAAAAGAAAGTGTGAGCCGGTCGGCTAGATGAAAAAGATCCGGTCAGATGACTGGGGCCTACAAGAAAGAGTGCCCGATCGGACCAGGCATGAGCACTCCGAAACTTAAGTCAGTAGCTTTTTAGAGAGAGAATGCTTAGAGAGAGAGTCTCAGAGATTCAATACCTTGTGCCACTATTTGTTGGGCTATTTATAAGAGACAGAAGAGGTGCACTTGAGTGCTTGGGACGTGATAACTGGCAGTCAAATCAGGTGAGCGGCGAAGCGACTAGGAGCAAGGTTGAAGGCATGAGCGCTGCCTTGTATCAGTGGACTAATGGGACTTGCGATCACATCAGTCCGATCTAGCGTGGCGCTGCCTTGAAGCTCGTGTTTAGTGCTCTTTACTGATAGACTTTGGGCCCTGCCAGGTTGATTGGGTCAACTGAATCGACCTATCCACAATCTTATTTGTGTGGTTATCACTTACCCCCCCTCAAAAGGGTCTGATCAGGCATAGATTTACCTTGAGTTACTCCGCTCAGGGAGAGTTTACTTTGAGGTGTGCCGACCGGATAGAATTTCATGCTAAGGTGATCCGGACAGGAGACATCCGTTGGAGAGATTTTTGAATTTTAAAAGGCGCTCATCTGAAGAGGCGCGTCTGTTCAAACAGCTGTCTCACTTAATGCTGCGCGTGCACTGAGGGCGATGCTTTGTTCTTCGTACAGCAATAATGCTTTAGAACATGTGGCGATCATCTAATGGTGAGGCAATCGACGTGCCGAGGAAGTTTTTGCCTATAAATAGGTGACTCCTGAGGGTTTTTCCTTCATTTTTCAGCAACCTTTAGCGAAACTCTGCCAAAATTTCTTGTCATCTTTTATACTTCGACAATTCTTACTTTCTATCTCCAGAGATTTTCTAGAATTCCTACAAGATTAGCCAAATAAGTAAGTAATCCCTTCTCGCTTGTCTTTGATTTTTCTCTCCTCTTTGCCTCTGCATTCATCTTAGTGTATATCTTTAACGCCTTATTAGAGACTAGGAGTTGTTGTGCTTCTTCCCCATTTTTTGAAAATGGCTTCCAACAGCAATCAATCAATAAACAGGAGTTTTATGAAGGAGTACAGGGATAGACCGGCGGTTGACCATTTTTCTAGACTGAGCCCCAAGAAAGTAGCTGAGATTCCTTCTCGATATAGCCTCCCCGACGACGTGTTAATGATGCCCTGCCCCGAATCTATGGCGATGATGGAGGGGCCCATTGGGAAGGAGCAGAATGAGTGGTTCATCAACCATCTATGGAGTTTGGATGTAGGAATGCGTTTTTCATTCAGCACATTTGAAATTATTGTGTTGGAAGGTTATGGGATTGCCCTAAACCAACTGTATCTGAACGGGTGGAGATCAGTGGCCTGCTTCAAAATTTTGTGCAAAATAGAGGGAGTGGCCCCGACCCTGGATCTCTTCACCCACTTCTTCTACATCTCAGGTCGAAGTGATAGGATAGAGTACTTTTTCACCAGCCGAACGAGGAAGAAGCTTTTCAACGTCCCCTCCTCTATGAAAGGGTTCAAGGAGAGGTACTTCTTAGTGGGGATAATTGGCGAATTCGGGGTACGTCTCATCCGATCGGGGGGAGCCAACATCCTGAGAGACCAAGTTGTCGGACAACCCCTGTATGAGGCTGATATCAAGAAGTTAATGGACATCATGGCCAGGAAAGGAGGGCCTTATGACTCCAACTACCTCTTGGCGAAATTGTTCAGGTCTTCTAGCTTCAAAACTGGCAAAAACGCAGAATATGAGCATTAGGATCAAAGTAGAGGGAGTAGCATAAATTAACAGGCATTACATGTCATTATGTGTTGATTTTTCTGAGAAGAAAACTTGCCTTGCTTGTCTTTGTGATGCAACCGTGATGGCTGGTGGAGATGATATGACGAGGCAGCTAGCCGTTCGGGTGAAGGCTAAAAGGGATGCCGATCAGACAGACAGGGAAGAGAGGAAAAAGAGAAGAATCCTGCCCACTTCGAAAGTACACACTTCACGGGGTCCGATGGATGCTCCTTCCTCCACTACCCCAGTTGCTGCTGCTGCTGTCCCAGTTGCTACTGTCTCAGCCCCTCGTCCGACCTTAACCATTTCGGGTCCTGAGGCACCCCAAACCGTTGCAGAGGGTCGGCATCCATCCAGGTGGCGACTGTTAGTGGAGGAGTCTAATTTTGATGAAGCGCAACCAGTCACTGGTCCTCTCAACATTCAGTCACTACGGTAGGTCGCTCAAAGGAAGGCGACTCAGCTAGACGAGGCTGCCCAAAAAAGGACTGGAGAAATCGCCTGGCAGAAGGCAATTGAGCTCGTGACTACACCAGACACTCGGGTTGCAGCAAGAGGCAAGGCGCCAATGCAAGGCGAGCTGACCCGGCGAGCTATAGGGAGAGTCCTTGAGAGGCAGACTATACCCTTAAAGGACGTGCTGAAGGATAACTTTGGCAGTGACTGGTCCATTGGCAAGATGGCCAGTTACCTTTATCGGGGCATTCTTTAGGAGAACGACTTTAAGGACATGGGTGATCCCAACTTGCTCGCTCGGGAGTGTAGCATGTTCAATCAGCAAGTCTTGGAGGTGAGACTCGGCCACCTTATTTTATGTCATCTGAAAATTAATGATGTCTTCCTTTGCTAATGTATTATTTTTGTTGTTGTTTTTTAGCTGGCCAAGAGGGGCCTACGCATGCATGGCATGGCTAGTTTCCTAAAGGGAAGGGCTGAGGATGCTGCTAGGGCGAAGGGGGAGGCAGATGCCCAATGTGACCCCACTCGGAAAGAGGCTTTTGCCCTTTGCTCGGATGTGGCATACCTGAAGAAGGAGGCTTCTGCCCTTCGCGCAGAGGTGGCAGATGCGAAGAAGGAGGCATCTCGGCATGCCCAGGAGCTGAAGACTCGGGTGGGCGTGGTCGACCGACTCAAAGGTGAATTCTCGTGCCTGACTGCTGATAGCGCTTAATGCAAAAGATTCGAAGAGGAGGTGAACGGACTGAGCGCAGAGTGCAAGCTGTTGGGCACCGAAAATGCCAAAACCAAGGAAGAGAAGGGTAAAACCTTGGCAGAGTGCGACCAGCTTCGTGCCGAGCGGGATTCGCTAAAGGCCACTTTGGAGGACAAAGAAACCTCCTAGATGAAGAAGCTGAAAGAGGAGCTTGAGTCTCAAAAGGAGCAACTTCTTGATCAATTGGGAAAGGCTCAAAGGAAGTCGCTATCTCGGCTGATCTATGAGGCCGGGAGGCACTTTCCTGGGGCTGATCTTGACTGGATGGAAGATCCCAGTGTTCTGCCCGATCCGCCATCTAGTAACGATGAGGAAGAGGCTCCTAGAGAGGAGGCAATTCAAAGAGCATTCGGGGAAGACCCTTTGACGTCCGAAGTTTAGCCAGATGCGCCCTCCGGAGCTGAAGTTGGTGGTCCTTTGCTAGCGGAGCCAACCTCTGAGGTGGTTGCCGATCCTTCTTAGCCTGCTGCCGAGCCGGGTCCAAAGCCAGCTACCAAGCCAAGTGTGGAGCCCACCGTTGATCAGATCTCAGCTCCTTCTATTGCAGATATTGTAGATATAGAAACTTAGAGTAGATTTTTCATATTGATTCTTGTAAATTGTACAGCATATTGTTTCTTCAATAAACTGCAATTTTTGTGTAAACTATAAATTTTCAAAGTTATGAATTGCCACATTTCAATAACTTGAATAATCGCATATAATTTGCTTAATATGACCAAACTAATTAATCATAGACACTTCTTGAATTTGAAGAAGTTTCGCAATCAATAACTTTTAAGGCCATAGACCAATTTGTCTGATCTGATTGGGAAAGCAAGATTAGTCAGCCCTCTGGCGCAAGTTACGAATTAGTATTTTGGGGGTCGGGCCCCAGGACATCAAGCACAGCGAATGGCTTCTTAGCCTCGTGTTGACTTAGAATTAGGTGAATAGCTTCGTACATCGAGTTAGCGCTTTAATTTGCATTTTGATCTGTGATCGTTGCACAACACTTAACTCGAGAGAAACTGTCAGTTGAATTTGTCCCTTGCATTTTCGGTTTGGGGTCTTTGTCGAATCTAGTAGATGGGTTGACAATTGCATTTTTTGTTCGAGATTGACGTCGATCCTAGTGGATGAGGCAGTAGGAGTTACTCTATTTTCATAATTTTGGATCAGGAATGTCATTGATCCTAAGGGATGAGCCGCTGGATATTTCGTATCTTCGGATCGAAAATATCGTCGATCCAAATGGATGAGCTGCTGGGGGATCTGTATCTTCAGATCGGGAATATCGTCGATCCTAACGGATGAGCCGCTGGGCGATCCATATCTTCGGATCAGGAATATCATCGATCCTAATGGATGAGTTGTACTTGCAAACAAATAGATTCCAACTTTCGCATTTTTAGCTTGGGATGAGCATCAAGCCTAGCGTATAAGTTGTACCATACATGTTTTTTTATGGAGACATAAAAAAGATTTTGAAGAAGAGTCTCTTTATTCATGGAATTTAATTGCTGATACATTATACATGGATTTGAGGGAGTAGGACTCACTCGGTCGCTGAGTGCTTGAGCACTTGCTTGGGTATCCTCCTCCTTGGGTCATCTACGGGCATGGCCCTCTAACCCTTAGAGTTCTGTCCAGAGGCCTCTTTTTGTTGCCTGATCAGGGTGGCATATGCCTCGCGGGATGCCTTCTGGTCGTCCCTTAGAATGGCAACGCCCCCTCTAATTGGGATTTTTATCACCATGTATCGTGTGCTTGTGACAGCTCCGGTTTGAAAGAGCAATGGCCTGCCAAAAATGGCGTTATAGGCAAAAGTTATGTCAATTATCATAAATGTTATCTTGCAGGCGTGTACAAGTGCCTCTTGGCCAAGCTCGACAGATCCCTCTATCGAGACAGTAGCATTGCCAAGTCTGATCAATGGAGAGGCATTCGGCTTCAGCTCCTCGATCGACAGTCCCATGGCTCTGTAGGCTTGGATAGTAAGCACATTGACAGCGCTACCATCGTCCACCAGAATCCTCTTAACAGTAAAGTTATTGATCCGAGTGTTGACGACGAGAGTGTCCTCATGAGGAATCATGACATCTCGCGCATCTTCACTGGATATGGTGACTGGAGCGGGCTGTTCGGCCTGATGGGAGAGATAGATGCCTTTCCCTTTCTTCTTTCTGGACAGGTTCTCCCCGTAAGATGATCCTCCAGTGATCATGTTTATTACCCTGGCGTATGGTCTGCGCGGATTGGTGTTTCTTGGATTTCTGTGCTCGTCGTCATCATCCGAGCCAGAGTCATCCTTCTTGAGGTCCTGCCATCTGCAGGGACTTCCCTTTCTAGTCGGTCCTATAAATTTTTTGAGAGACCCCTTTTATATGAACCACTCAATCTCCTTCTGCAGCGAGTAACACTCGTCAGTGGTGTGATCGATATCTCTGTGAAACTCACAATATTTGTTGTGGTCCCTCTCATGTTTGTTCTGATCGAACAGCTTTCTGGGCCAGTTGACTCTCCTGTGCTTCTCCTTAATCCACATCAGTACCCGTGATGGGCTAGCTTTCAATGGAGTAAAGGTTCGGGCCAACAGGTCATCTGAGCGATCGGACCTTGCCTGTCCAGATTCTTTTCTCTTGTCCAGATATTTAGAAGTTGTGGCTCTATTTGGGCTTCTCCCAATTCGCTCGGATACTGGAGTTCTAATGAACGACCTTCCGTCCGGATGCTGTAGCCTATTCATTACACTGGTCTTTCTTCCCCTGCTAGATCTCAGGGCATCATCCAGTTGGATGTGCTGTCTAGCCCTTTCCATCATATCGGCAAAGTTAACCGGGGGTCTTGTAGTTATTAATTCGAACAGGGGGCGATCAATGGTGCCCCCGGCCAAGGTGGTCGTCGCCATCTCCACACTTACATTCCTCACTTCAGACATCATGACTTGGAATATATCGATGTAGTCTCTAAGACTTTCATCGGCTCTCTGGTAGAGATTGCACAGGTTACTCACCGACTTTAGTGCATGCGTCTGCACAATGAATCGTATGGTGAACAGCTCCTTAAGTTGTCTGAATGAGATGATTGATTCCTGAGGCAGCTTATGGAACCAATTGAAAGCATCTCCTCCCATGGTGGTGGGAAACATTCTGTAGGCGATCCTTTCATCATATGTGTAGACCTGCACTTTAGTCAAGAATTCCGCCAAATGAGTGATGGGATCAATTTTACCTGTGTACTTGTCCATCACCACATCTCTCCACCTGGGAGGCAGTTAAGACTCCGTTATTTCCCCACAAAAGGGAGATGCAGTGTTTTTACAGGTATTTCCCTCAAACATACCTTTTTTGGAGCTCGTCAAGCCAAACTGCCTGAGTTTTTGGTTGAACCATTTGTCCTCCTCACTCATGGCCGTGGCGATAGACTCATTTTTTGGCCTTCTAGAGTGGCTACGATTGGGTGTGCACATGAAGGACAAGTCATCACCGATGGAGGGGGTGGAAGATCTACTGGGGAAGTAAGTAGAGTCTCTGCTTGAGGGCATTGTCCCTTTCCCCTTGTCATACCTTCCTGGAGTCCTGATGACGTTGCTTCAATCCCCAACAACGTTGCAGCATCGGAGAACTTCGGATCTCCATCTTAGAGAACCAATCATCTGTGGATACAGGGCCAAAAACAGGAGAAGAAGAAGATGGGGCGAAAGGAAAATACACTGCCATGGAGTTTTTTTTCAGGGTAGGGGAAGAGGATCCGACACACTGGACTTTGAAGCTACAGATCATTTTGCGGAGTGACTCAGGGGCTGCTGATGTTAAGCTTAATGAATGGTGTGCTGTGGGGTTGACAAAGATGGCATCACCTGTTAAAAATTGGCTAAAAATTTTGTACCCTAGCTTGACTCAAGTAGATGTTCGTTTATTGAAACCTTTTACCCAAGCAGATGAGTTCAGTAAAAATATAAGGAGACTAGCTTTGACTACAGAGAGCCTAGATTCTAGAAGCCTTTATATGTTTGACTATGGTTTCCACTTGGTTTTATGGTTTGAAAGGATGCTCTCGCTTGAAATCGCTATACAGAGACTACTTGGGCCAATTGCTGCAGACGAACTATCAAAGGTTACTTTCAAAGAGCATGGTACTAATATGTCAGGAGAATTAATGGGCTTACTCAAGAAATTGAAAGCGAGTAAACATTCATTTTATCAATTGTGCCATCTAGAAAGGCAGACATATGAAATGTACCATGAATTCCATTTCACATCTGCTGACCAACTCCCCTATGTTGGGCCCAAACAGTTTGAAGCCAAGGCCAAATAGCTCCAAACTAGCTCTAACAAGCTACCACCTAATTCAGAGTTGGAGATAGCGAAAGATCATGTCCTTGAGCAGGTGCTTACTACTCGAAAGACCCAACGAGAAAGCGAAATTATGTCCCAATGGCTGATGCCTTGGCAGTCGAAGAGCATCAACAAGGCAACATGGAAAGACGAATTTGTAATGCGGGATGAGTACCCTCAGCTAAGTCTTGAAGACAAGACTTTATTTCAAGAGGGTGGTATTGATAGAGAGGCTGCTACTCAAGCAATGCTCATAAATCCAGATTTGCTTGGGCCAAGGCTGCTACTCAAGAAACAGCAGACGCAATATGAGGTTGGGAAAATCAGCATGAGGTTGGGAAAATCAGCAGCACCAGCAAGGGCATCGAAGGAATTTAGCTGGACACTACCAAATGGATTGGAATAATTCAATTAGTGGCAAGAGAAAGAAACACAGTGCACCTAATGCTAAGCTGGACACTAGGGAAAACGATTTCATTTCTTCTGTTTTGTTATATAAGCTAAGAACATAAGAGGAAAAAACTATCTTGAAAAATCATTTATTTTAACTGCTATTGAGCAGGACTCCTTTTGAAGAGGAAAGTTATCTTCCTAGGATCGTAATCCTGTATTGCAGTCATTTTACCAATGAAATTGTTCTCTTCCTTCATATTATTCTCTTCTTAATTCATTATTTGATTAATTTATTGATTTCCTTAGGAGTTGTTCTCTATCAGATACATATCATCTCATCCTTGCATATCCAAATCAGTCTAATGCAAGACTGAAGAATTGAGATTTTATCCTGCAGCATTTTGAAGAAATGCCATTACATTTGAAACAGCTTAATATTTTGAGTATTCATCATAATGGGGAATTTACAGAAGCTCTTCTCCTTCAAGTAGTATAGGAAGATCCTCTATTAGGTCATTCACTCCCCTTGCAAGTGTGTTCTTGGAGCTCAAACATAAAAAAGGTCCACTGAAATATAATTGGCCACATCTGTTTTTACCTGCATCCCTGTATGGCAAAAATATAATAAGCAATCTGTGAAGTACAAACATTAGAAGTGAGGAAGGCAAATAAATCATAAGAGAGCAACTTCAATAACAAAATTTGATTTTCAATTGTAAAGACCAGTATTAAATATATGCAACCAAAGGCATTAAGGTAATTAAGACACTGGTACAGAAAAGGAAGGAAGAATATGGGCGACAGATGTTAATATAGAGTTGATGCTACAAAACCAGAGCTTTTGCTGGACATTAACCCATTCGCAGCAACAATCATACATGGGAGTACCTTGAGAGACAAAAGAAACAAAAAGTAATGGTAAAACGAGGCAAATACAAAACCATACCATTTCATGATTAGCTTTCGTTATATCGTTTCTCCAAAATGACAATTGAGGAAATTGTGAAACCAGCGAGTCCATAACCCTTTGTGGAATTGTTTTGTTTGTGGTCAATGTTTTCCTTACATCTAATTGGGCATCAGGATCCCGCCAAAATTTGATGATATGGAGACTCTCTTCTTCTGTTGACCTCTGGACAATAATTCTAGAAGCATAGCCCCTCTCTCTCATTTCAAGACATATATGTAAAGGGTCATTTGCAGTAAGAGTGACCATGTATAACCAGCCTCTCTCCGACAAAAGTCTGTCTGCAACAGGCAATATCCTATCAATCACTCTACGACCATTCTCCCCTCCGGCCCAAGCAGAAGCAATTCCTTCACGGCCCACTTCATCTTCAGGTGTTGGCACATAAGGTGGGTTCACAACCATTACATCTACCATTCCTTCCATGCGCTTTTCCAGTCCAGATGCAATATTAGTGGTGATCAACTCTGCATGAACACTATGTGCCTCCAAAGTCTCATGTGTCACTTTCACTGCATGAGGGTTGAGATCAGTGGCAATGTAGTAGACCCCAGGATTGTGCTGCTTCAGGATAAGAGCCAAAGAAGTGATAACATAACCACTACCACAACCCACTTCCATACATAATCTTGGATTATGCTCCAACAGGTTAGTTCGATCAGCTAAAAGTGCATCAACCAGTGCAAATGAATCATCACATGGCTCATAAACCTCAAGGTGCGAACTCACGAGTCGAATCTGTGCTATTCTGGGAGGCATCTTGTGTACATCTAGTAGAAATAAACAAATTGATACATTGAGGGAGACAAAAGAGAAATAAATATATACATGTAGAGAGAAAAGAAAAAAGAAAAAGGATATGGCGGCAACAAGTAGGAAACAACAAGAATAGTGCAAGCAAATAACCAGAGTTTCACAATGAAACAAGAACCAGAAGAAGGGGTGAGCAGATAAGCAAAAGGTGGCAGTTTGACATTGTCCATTTTTTTCTATGTAAAATGCATAAACAAGTTGCCAACTGAGTCTTTTTCTTTAAAAGCAATCAACAATCTTGATTGCATTGCATAAATCAATTTAAATGAAAACTAGCAGTAAACTCATCAACCAAAATTGCAATGTTTTTAAAACTGGACTGGATGTCGAACCAGGGGGCTAAATGGTTCAACCCCTTTTTTTTTCAATTATTCATAAAAAAATAGAAAAAATAGTGTCAACAACAACATATACTAAAGTAAAAATATATTCAGAAATATATTACTCATTTGTGTATGGTTGTGAACTCACAAGTCGAATTTGTGCTATTCTGGGAGGTATCTTGTGTACATCTGGTAGAAATAAACCAATTGATACATTTAGGGAGACAGAAGAGAAATATATATATACATGTAGAGAGAAGAAAAAGGATATGGCAGCAACAAGTAGGAAACAACAAGAATCATGCAAGTCAAATAACCAGAGTTTGACAATGAAACAAGAACCAGAAGAAGGGGTGAGCAGATAAGCAAAAGGAGGCAGTTTGACATTGTCTATTTTTTTCTATGTAAAATGCATAAACAAGTTGCCAACTGAGTTTTTTTTTTTTTCAAAATCAATCAACAATCTTGATTATTGCATAAATCAATTTAAATGAAAACTAGCATTAAATTCATCAACCAAAATTGCAATGTTTTTAAACTGGACTGGATGTCAAACCATGGTGCTAAATGGTTCAACCAGCTTTTTTTTCAATTATTCATAAAAAAATAGAAAAAATAGTGTCAACAACAATATATAATATAGTAAAAATATATTCAGAAATATATTACTCATTTGTGTATGGGTAACATAGAGCCAAAAAATTCGAAACTGATATGACAAACTATAGAGTTAAAATATGCATCCTTTTAAAGGAGAGTAATAATTTTCACTATAGTTTATGTGAAAAGAAAACGGAGAAGCAACTTTAAGGGAGAGTTCAATAATTTCTTCACACAATAGGATGAAAGAAAACAATGATCCAATCAGTGTTTGTTAAATTCTTCATTGGTTATGTGATATCAATTCTTTATTACTCATTTTCCCTTCATCTAGCAAGCTTTATCTAGAAAAGCCATTCTTTAAAAATCAATATTAACTAAAACCTGCACACCAAATTGCATGAGCATAGCATAAAATAAAAGATAGGAAATTTATATAAACTAATATACACACTACACCAAGTACCAATTCAAAACCTCAGAAAATCAACATAAATAGAGGAAAAAATAAATTGAACAGTGTAATAAAATAGCTGAATTAATCAAACTATTATTATCATACAAATAAACTCCTACTATACAATATCACATACATAATACATGACAAATCTTTAATATAGGCACTTTTGTTTGAAAGAATAAAAAGCTGTTTGTGTGATCACAATAACAATTCAATATTGCACATTTTTATCCCTTTTGATTTTTCTCTTTTTCCTTCCACCTTGTCTAGGATAATAGTTGTGATGAACATCTGATAGGTCCTAGTCAAAGCCATAATAGTTTTAATTTGAAAGCGTTCTACTTAGGGCGAGAATAAGCCACAAGTTTGTTTTTTAATGAACTGATACCTTTCTTCTTCTTTTGCTAGAATTTAAATACAAATAAAATAACCACCACTTCCTATTAAATAACAACTACTTGGACCCATGACTAACAATCATAGTCGGACCAACTTTATAACTGACACTTACCAAAACAGAGATTGACTCATTCTAAACTAAAGAACAATTGTAAAATAAAACTGACGGGTCTAGCATAATTCATGTAGTGCAGTACTTCCAATTTTTAATGGGTACTCTTGTAGATCTTGGTTTATCAATTCCCTCCCCATCCAGTGGAACCTTGTCCTCAAGGTTCAAATTAAAAAATTGATCCTGCAGCTGCGCAATGTTTTCCCAAGTAGCATCTTCAATTGGCAAATGTTTTCATTTCACAAGGCTTTCTTCAACAAGGCATGACCCCATTTTAAGCCATCTGGTGTCTAAAATACGCAATAATTTCACCATCAACAACAGGTGGAATTGTTGAGCTAGTAAGGTCGAGATCACCAAGTTTCTTTTTCAACAATAAAACATGAAATACAGGGTGAATACGGGAGCCTTTTGGAAGCATTAGTTTATACGCTACCTTGCCAATTCATTGTTCAATCTGAAAAGGACCATAAATAGGACTTGCCAATTTATGATTTGCCCGACGAAATAGAGTGCTGGCGGTATGGTTGAAGTTTAAGGAAAACCCAATCTCCTTGAAATTCAATATCTCATCTCTTGGAATTGTCCATTTGTTGCATTCGATTGTTAGCAGCACTGAAATTGGTTTTAAGCTATTGCAAAATTTCATCTCTGGACATGAGTCGTTGATCTACTTCATGAACAGAAAACCCTCCCACTGAATAACAAGGAACAATTGGAGGTAAAAGCCCATACAATGCTTGAAAAGGCGTCATTCCCGTGGACCCATGGTAAGTAGTGTTGTACCAAAACTCAGCCCATGGAAGGAAATTGGTCCATTTTCGAGGTTGTTGATGAGTAAAACATCAGAGTTACTGTTCAAGGCAGCGATTGACAACTTTGGACTGACCGTCAGTTTGTGGGTGATATGATGAACTCATCTTCAATTAAGTGCCAGATAACTTGAAGAATTCACGCCAAAACTTACTTATGAATAATGGATCCCGATCACTGACAATAGTCTTTGGCATCTCATGGAGCTTGACCACAGCATCTATAAATTTTTTAGCCACATGCTTTACAGAAAATGGATGAGCAAGAGCAACAAAATGAGCCGACTTACTATACCACCAGAATTGCATTCTTGCCATTGGATTGGGGTAAACCTTCAATAAAATCCATTGTGATATCCTCCCATACCTGACATGGAATTGGCAAAGGTTGCAAGAGACCAGCTAGTGAAAGTGTTGAAGATTTAGTTCGTTGGCATATGTCACAAGAAGAAACATATTCTTGTACAATTCGATGCATTGATGGCCAATAAAATTGTTGTGCTAGCCGCTTGTACGTTCTCATCACGCCTGAATGTCCACCAATTTGTGAATAAGGGAATTCTCACAAAGTAGGTGAATGACTGGAGAATTTGGAGGTACTACCATTCTGTTTTTATAGTATATGAGCCCATCACGCGAAGTATATGGAGCACCTGGATTTTCAATTGCCCTTTTGCTAATTTTTTTCATATATGGAAGGTTGAGTGCTGCCACTTTAATTTCTTCCCAAAGTGAAGATTGTCAGCACGACATGGCAATGAGTTGTGGGTTGTTACTCATACGTGGGAGTGCATCTACAGCTGAATTCTCTTTCCCTGGTTTATAGAGGATTTCATAGTCATACCCCAACAACTTGGACACCCATTTTTGTTGATCCGGAGTGATGATACGCTGCTCTAAGAGATATTTGAGGCTCTGCTGGTCTGTTTGAATAAAGAATTTTTTGCCCATCAAGTATGGTCGCCAAGTTTGTACTGCTTTGACGATGGCAAGCATTTCTCTAGCATAGGTGGACCATGATTTCTTAGATGGACCCAAAGCATTGCTCACGAATGCTATAGGCCTGCTTTGTTGAGTCAAGACGGCACCAATTCCATCACCTGATGCATCTGTTTCAATGACAAAAGGAATAGTAAAATTAGGCATAGCTAAAGTTGGGGTAGTAGTCATGGCTTGCTTGAGGATGTCAAAAGCAGCTTCTGCCTCATCATTCCACTTCCATTGCCCTTTCTTCAATAAGTTGGTGAGCGGCCGAACTAGAAGTCCATAGTTACGGACAAATTTTCTATAATATCCTGTTAAGCCTAAAAATCCACGCAACTCAGAAATATTAGTAGGTTATGGCCAATTTAATACCACTATAATCTTATTTTGGTCCACTTTTGACTCCTTGCGAAGAAACAATATGGCCCAAGTATTCCAACTCCTGTTGGCCAAAAGCACACTTGTTGAGTTAAACAAAAAATTTGTGATGCCTCAAAATTTCAAAAGCTTAACGAACATTTTCAATATGCATGGTCCAATTGGGGCTATAAATTAGAATATCATCAAAGAAGACTAATACAAATTTACGAATGTAGGGTCGAAAAATGGAATTCATAATGGCTTGAAAGGTGGAAGGGGCATTACAAAGACCAAAAGGAGTTTTTACCCTTTTGTTCCACACGAGATTTCTGTTCTCGTTGAGCTCCTTTTCATCTTTCCCTCGCGGTACTTGTTCGCTATCAGTCTCTCGTCAATATTTAGCCTTGGACGGAATTTACCACCCTATTTGGGTTGCATTCCCAAACAATCCGACTCGCAGACAGCGCCTCGTGGTGCGACAGGATCCGGGCACGACAGGGCTCTCATCCTCTCCGGCGCCCTTCCAGGGGCCTTGAGCCTCGTCCGCCGCTGAGGACGCTTCTCCATACTACATTTCGAACGCCGAGGGCGCCCGATTATATATATATATATAATGTTTCAAATGGTAAACAAATAGTAGGGATATATATATACACACACACACACACACACATATATATATATACACACACACACATATACATAAAGAATACCACCTGATTACCTTATTTCCTCTATGAGGGGAAAGGAAAATTAATAAAGCCACGGATACCGGTAAAACCATAAATATTGTTAACCAAGGAAAAGACAAATTCGTGGTAAAGACAAAATAAGATACACTTGGACTAGAAAAACCCGTGCTAGAAAACATAATATATATATATATATATATATATATATATATATATATATATATATATATATATATATATATATATATTATTCTTTTTTTCGAGTACGGATTTTTGTCGATAAACAAAAAATCAAATGTATTCAAGTGGGTTTTTCTGGAAAATATCAATAAGCTAGACCCATGCCTCGAATTGTTTTATGCCATAAATAAACTCGAACACTCAAGAAATCTATTGGACAGGCGAATATATATATATATATATAGTTCGGGTCAATTTTTTCAAGATTTTCACCCAAATTCGAAATAATCCTAAAAATTGAAATCGACTCAATTCAAAAAATCCAAATAATTCGATCCAAACTTAAATTTTTGGTCAAAAACAATTTGATTCAAATTTAAATTTATGATCGATTTAAATTTTGCACATTCTTATATAAAATTTTGTTAAAAAAGAAAATATCTTCTTTAAAAAATACAATCTCGTTTCTTAATATTTTTTTACATTAAATTTTTATATTTTTAATATTGGTCTATATAAATTTCAAATTATTCACACTTCAATTTAGATCAAACGAATAGAATTTAAAGGTACCTCAAATCAATTTGAAATGGCCTTAAAATTCATTAAAATAGATAAATAAGCATATTATCATTTTATGCATAAAAAAAGTAATGAGATTACTTTTTTTATTTTTTATTTTTTATGTGGATGATAGCAAATCATTTTAAGTTGACTAATTAACATATCCAGCGCTTTAGTTTTGCAAGTCCTTACTGATATTTATACCCCAAATTCCCAAAATCGCTTTTCCATATCTGCTCTGCGATTACCCTTCGATACCTCCCTCTGTTCTTCATTCACCCAGTTGTCATCGCCGGAGTTTCCTTGCCGGCCATCGATCAAGGGTCCGTCGCTGACCAGCTTCCTGTTTTTCGACAGTTTTATGTTCATAAGACTTTTGTTTTTAATAGGCATAATTGTCGAATTTGATTTATGAAATATCTATAAGTTGGGGTAAATTTTGTGATTTTTGAATATTCTTGCCTATTGTTGTATTGTTCTTTTATGGCCTCACTCTAATTCACATAAAGAAAAGAATGTTAGGGTTCAATACTTGCATTTGAATATACTTGCCTATAGTTGCAGAAATTATTCTTTCTCCTCACTATTGTGTCCAAATTCATCTGTTCGACTTGAATGAATTCTCTGTTAAAACCTCTAATTAAAACTTATTTGATAGCTTGAACTGATTATATCGTAAGTGGGCATAACATGTATGATTGCAAAACCTGTTTTGATGTTTTTGATAATTAACCTCACGATTTATGCTTACCTGGAGTGTATCAGCTAGGAATTTTATGTCTTCATAGATGTTGATAAACCAAGAAGATCTACAAGAGTACCCATTAAAAATCGGAAGTACTGCACTACATGGATTATGCAAGACCTTTTCAGTTTTATTTTACTATTGTTCTTTAGTTTAGAATGAGTCAATCTCTGTTTTGGTAAGTATCAGTTATGAAATTGGTTCGACTATGATTGTGAGTCATGGGTCCAAGTAGTTGCTATTTAATAGGAAGTGGTGGCTATTTTATTTGTATTTAAATTCTAGTAAAAGAAGAAGAAAGGCATCAGTTCATTCAAAAACAAACTTGTGGCTTATTCTCGCCCTAAGTAGAACTCTTTCAAATTAAAACTATTGTGGCTTTGACTTGGACCTATCAGTTGGATCAGATCCTGGCTATTATAACTACTAACAAGGAACAAATTGAAATTCTCGAAGGATGATTAACAGGACTCCAGGATAGCTTGCGTCGTTTGGAGCTTGGCATAACGGACAAATTGCAGCACCTCGAAGGGACACTTAGCCAAGTAACAGCAGCCTTGCAAGCTCATAAAGAAGATTCCAGCAGCAATAATAGTCAAGGAACTCACAAAAATCAAGAAGAGACAAAGGAGAATCAAGAGGTGGGACGATCTTTGCTCTCATCTAAAATTGCTAAACTCGAGTTCCCAAAATATTCAGGCGATGAGCCTACAGAATGGCTTAACAAGGTAGATCAATTTTTCACATTTCATGGGACAACTGCAGCCCAAAAGGTGTCATTGGCAGCCTATCATCTCATGGGTGAGGCGAATCAATGGTGGCGTTGGCTAAGGAGAGCGTACAGTGAGGAAAGACAAGAAGTCGCATGGGAAATTTTTGAAGAACTCTGGGCTCGATTTGGACCCACAAAATGTGAAGATTTTGATGAAGCTTTGTCCATAGTGAAGCAAGTGGGCTCCTTGCAGGACTACCAAAAGGAATTTGAGAAGTTTGGTAACCGTGTGCAGGGCTGGATGCAAAAAGCATTAGTTGGGACTTTTATGGGAAGTCTTAAACTCGAAATTGCAGAAGGAATTCGCATGTTTAGACCCAGGTAATTGAAAGAAGCAATTAGCCTAGCACAGATGCGTGATGAACAACTAGTACGGCAACAAAAATTTACCAAAGCAAGTCCACTCAACCGCTCCCAAATTAATACTTCTTCTCCACCAACATCTAGTATCTCTAGTCTTAATCTCATTTTTCCCAGCCTCAACTGTTTCATTTACTTCTACTTGAGTGGATGGCACTATGGATGCACCATAAGAATCATACATACCAGATAAAATTCTTCTCAAATTGTATTTAAGCTTTTCACCATCTCAATTCCATAACAATGATCAATGATGACATCAACATATTCCAATTTAAAATGAGGATCAAGCACCACAGCAACAAACAACATAATATTCACATTATCAACATTTGCCCAATACTTATCAAATTTATTCGTCATTTTAACAGCCATTCCCCTCAAACCCAAATGATCACTTTCACACCATGAAGAAATCAACAAGCCAATACCATAAATCTATCTCATGTATTCATTCCCAGTTACATAAAGTGAGCCAGACAAACTCACAGTTGTTTCATAAAATACTTCAAGAAAGGGAAGCAGACTTCTAGCATATTCCCAGTCACTACTATCAGGTAAGCCGCTCTTACTCAAAAGGTCAATCACATACTTTTTATCAGTAAGCTCAAGCAAGTTAAAAGTTTTTTCAAACTTGATAGCAGACTTTAACATCAAGTAAGTTGAGTTCCACCTAGTTTCCACATCTAGGCATACAAGACTCGAAATATCTAATAACTCTTTTTTAGCACAATCTTTAAACTTACTCAACCTAGAAGGAGAAGAGCGAACATACTTCACTGCATTTCGAATTTTCTCAATTGAACTACTAATTTCTTTCAAACCTTCTTTCACAATAAGGCTCAAAATATGTGCAGCACATCTCATATGCAAGTATTCACTATTTAAAATACTATCCCCCCAACTATTAAGCCTTCTTTTTAAGTACTGAATACCCAAATCATTTGAGGCTGTACTATCAACCGTTACAGTAAAAACTCTACGGCTACCCCAATCAAGTAAGCATTTTTCAATTGATTGATCCATAACCTCACCAGAATGACTAGAAATTGGACAAAAAGAAATAATCTTTTTATGCAAAGTCCAATCCTCATCAATGAAATGACACGTGATACACATATAACTCGAATTCTGAATTGAAGTCCATGCATCAGATGTAAGGCAAATTCTAGAAGATAACTTCTTCAAACAATTCATCAAATTCAATTTCTCTTGTTTATAAAGATCATACAATCACTAGCAACTATAAAACGTGATGGCATAACGAATAAAGTTTGCATAGCACGACAAAACTCACGAAATCGTTCATGTTCCACAAATTTAAAAGGTATTTCATCACAAATTATCATTCTAGCAAGACATCTCCTACATTATTCTTGATCAAAATTCCAATGTAAAAGTTTATGTGTAGTGCCAACTAAACCACTTGATAAAGGTTTAAAAGTTAATGTTCTTTGGCTGTTGCTTTCTACATTTGCAAGATAGCTTTTACATCTACTCAAGTGATTACTCAAACAACTTGTGCCACTAGATGATGGACATGCAAGAGATTTCTTACAACATTTGCAACTAGCCCTTTGATCACTACTATTGTTACTTGCAATTTTATCAAAATGATCCCAAACCCATGATTTTCGCTTACCACTTTTTTTTGATTTTGGAAGTGGTGGTTTTGCTTGATTCCCAACTTGAGGTATTAGCTCTCTTTGTACTTGCTAAGTACACTCTTCATTTGTTACTTGGGGGGTACTTTCAGTGTTGGTCGTAGAATTTTCAGCAGTACTTGACAAATTCTCCATTGATTCTAAACAATGCAAAAACATTGAAAGATTAGTTTTGATATCAAAAAGTAATCAAAACTCAATTAAATTGTAAAAAAGAGACAATTTGCTTTTTCTGATTACATATCAAATCAAGAGATACAAATATGCCAACTATTTAATTTCATGTATTTATTTGTCATTAATATAGGGTTAAAATTAAGTAGGATTTAGGGCGTTTGATAAACTTTATTATATAGAAGTCATGATGATTGCTTTGAAGCAGCATATAAGTTTGAAATTCTTTACAATCTATCAGTCCATGTAACAAGATTTAAATACTATATATATATATATATATATATATATTATATTCCTTTGGATTTATATATAATGCTTAATTTCTGGATGGATTGTGTACATTTGGAGGTAATTTAAAGAAGAATCAAGTCATTTTCCACGAGAAGAAAAAATAATAATAATAATAATAATTAACAGCTGGTACAGGAATGACATGTAGGATGAGGACATGAACTAGATGATTCAGTTCAAAGAGCATAACATATTCGTAGCTATTCGTGTTTACATTAATTGTGTTAATTAGTCAAAATCTTGTTTTGGTTTCATGCACTGGAATTCTGCAACAATAACAAATTAAGCTTCCAACATTAATTTTATCATCATCACATTTACATATAATTTTCCATCATGGACCCCACTTTATGCATGAATTTAGACATCTTTTTCAGAGCACATAGTTATTTTTTACAATTTCACTTTCACAATAGTAAGATGGAAAAAAAAAATTTACTGTGGAGTGATAATTATATCAGACCCATATTTATGTGGTAGCTGCATGGTTGGTCATATGATCATATCAGTTTTACAACAATAATTTATTTCCTCTCAAGATAAAAATTATCATGGAGAAAGAGATTATGGAGCATACAAAAACGAATTGTTATTGCCTAGATCTACTGCTAATATTGTTGAAAAAATGTTTTTATTATAATGACTTATTAAATGCTGAAAATGTGCTCTGATAACAGATAATAGAGAAATGTGCTCTGATAACAGATAATAGAGAATGAACAACAGATAGTTCAATCATGCAACAATGTCAGTATCAATGAAATTAGCATACCCCTTATAGCATATCTCATTATTAACTATTTCAAATTTCTACAATATATATAGAAGAAAATATATGACACAGATGGGTGTGAAAACATACCACAACTTTGATCTTAGCCTTTGTCTGCGGCAAAGCTCTTCAAGAGGTTAATGTCCGGTAAACAAAGAGTTGTACCTGTTGGATTGTTCATCAATTATAGTAAAGATAGCAAATAAATGCATAAAAATAACACATACTCTGATTTCAAAGATAGATCTACAGTTCTGTCAAAAGCAGGAATGGCGAGAGGAAAATGGCCGGCGAGAGGCAGAATAGCTACCGATTTAACGGAGACGACACGATTTCCAGACAGAGAGGAAGATGGGCTGCAGGTTTCGGTGGAGAGGCAGAGGTTACACTATTTCCTTCGAGACAGAGAAGGAATATGGGCTACCGATTTCGATGGAGGGCCAAAAAATACAAGATTTCGAGGCAGAGAAGACACAATTTCGACATAGAGAAGGAAGATGAAGGCCGATTTTGATGGAGTGACAAAGGATTTCCAGACATACAGAGAAGATGAAGAAATGAGTTTTAGATAATGAGAAAGAGGCAAACACCATTAGGGTTTTTTTATTTTCTCTTTTATATATATATATATATATATATATATATAAATAATAATAATAATAATAATAATAATAATAATAATAAAACCAGTCGGTTAATCAAAACCGACGATTTTTTGAATTCTAAAACTGAAATCGAAAATTTTAAAAATTTCTAACCATTAAATGTTAAAATCGGTTCGATTAACTTATTTTTCGGATCGATTTCAATTCAATTTCTTAATTAATCAAATTCAACGATTTTTTTCTCAATCTATATTGTTGGAATATGAAATTTATATTTAATTATTTAGCATCGTTGGTTGCATAACAACAAGTTCATTGTCTTTTTTTTTTTCATTTTATTTTATTTTTTAATTAGTTCTAATCCTAAAGACTAAAGCTGTACAACACGTTTTCACCTAATCACCTCTTTTTGGATGGTGTTTCGATAATATAGTATTCTATTGTATAATATAATACTGTATTATTTTAAGAAAAATTATGTTTAAAAAAATTGTATGATTTTATATAATTTTATAACTTATTTTTATTTAATTTAATTGTATTATATTAGACTATATTACACAAAAAAAATAATATAAATACTCTTAATTATTATAAAATAATAATTTTTAAAGGATATGTTAGAAATTATAAAGCTTATATTAGAGATTATAAATAAAAATAAAGATTATAAATGAGAAGTGAGAATTCTGTACGATTAAAAAATTATTACAAACCCTTTTAACCATCTAAAAGACATTGTTATCAAGTGTATAATACATTCAGGAATGATGAGCATCACTGTCCTGAATTAGGAATAATCATAAAGCAAGGAGTGAAAAATTTTTGAATTTTTCTCTTGCGGGAGCAAAGGTGGAAAAAAAAAATTCCGCCCTTAAATTCGGGGTGGGGACAAGGAAAGAGGTTCCCGCGCCCGAAAAAAATATTAATATTAATATATATATATATATATATATATATATATATATATATATATATATATATATATATATATATATATATATTAATAATATATAAATATTTATAATATTTGAATTGTACAGAATGTTTACAAATATTTATATTTTAATTGTATGAGATATTTGTAAATATTTATATTTAAATTGTATGAGATATTTTTAATTTTAAATTATTAATTATTAAATTTTGCAAGATAAATTTTGTAAAATATTTTTGATTTTGGTCGAAAATCTCCATCGGGTCAAAAATTTCTATTAAAATTGAATACTTTTATAGGGAATGGAGATCTCGCGGGGACGGGGATCCCCGCTGGGGTGGGGACGGGGGGGATTTTTCCTCGTGTCCCCAACTGGGGCAAGTCAGTAGGTGGGGAGCCACCCTCCGCCCCTGCCCCACCTCGTGATCACCCATACTTTGAATCCCTCTCACTCTTCATCTCTCACTTTTCATACACAGTACACACACCATTCAAAGATTAACTAAATCCAAAATTCCATAATCCCAAAATCCTCTTGCTTCTTTTTCTTCCTTTTTATTTTGCTTCATTATTAAATCTTCCTCTCCTAGCAATTCTCATTTCTATCATGTTTTTTATTTTGTTTTGATTTTGCATCTCATTGAGTTTTGATTTTGCTTCAAATCACTCTTGGGTCTATTGGAATGCCGTTGGGTCTGTTGGTGCTCTTCTCCTTCAAATCGCCGCTCGCCACATATTAATGGCGGCCACCATTTAGGGCTATCGATTATGCACTGCTCCTTCATTTAAGTAATTTTAATTTCAATTTATTTATTTGCTTTTTCTATTTGGTAGCCGAGAAAATGATATAAAAAATTTGTGGTGGAATTCTATTTGCATCGGCTCCCCATATACATTTAAATTATAATTTAATTTTGAAGGAAAAATTACAACAAATATAATTAATAAAGGTAATATTAAAAAATGGTACCTATCTCTTGTAGTGCAGAAGCACATTGCCAAAGCATTTACAAGAATCCAGTTTGTTATTGATCACTGGCCTGACTTTTATTCACATGCGGTATAATAGCAGTTATTTCACAATCTAAAAACTCCTGAAAGATTAAAACAAAAATAAGCGTGAGTGAGAACGAGTAGTCTTGCGGCGTATACGTTTTCTCGTTACAAATAATGAGATCTCCCATCTATTTATAGATATCCTAAAAACTAAAAACCTAATTCTAATTTAACTCAGACTCTTTCTAAGATATAATTTAATAATTTTAATCAAATTGAATTACTTAATTCTATCTGGATTGGAACTTAATCTATAATAGAGTCATGGGCATATCTCAACTCTATCATCTCTCACTCGCACATGACATAACGAATTACAGTCTTAATTTTTCGTTATAATGGCAGATAGATTGTGTGACTGGCATATCTCGATAGCACTAGTGTTATACACCTATTAGAGATATATAACGTCTCTAAAAATAAGATCCTCCTTTTCATGTATGTCTAACTTTAGATTGCCTTCTCACATTTACTGTTTTAACTCATAATCTCATAAAATAATTTTCGTGTTTACTATTATATTTTTACTCATAAAAATTATAATAGGCTAGCTAGTGAACTACAGAACCTTATAAAAGTAATCAAAATGCTATCTTCCTCTCTTACTGTGTGCCATCCATCATGATTTGACTTGCTTTTCTATCTAGATCCTCTAGGCCTAAATTTTTCTCAGACCTCTTGGAGACTAACTAAGCTAGCCACATTGAACCATACTTCAGGAATAAGTTAAGGGTTTTAAGGGTCAAAATATAAATAGGATCTCACAATAGAAAAATTTGATATCAATAATATTATTAAATTCTCATCCCTTTGGTCACATAAACACACACAGTATAAAATATGTGTTATGGTGTTCTTTCCTTCCCTTAAAAGAGCGCGTGTCTCACATTTCAATAATGTGTATATCAAATACCATACAGAAGCGTAAGATTACGATACACTGAAGCACCCAACTTTACTCCGCTTAGTTAAGGACTACTTCTAGTTTTTTAGACAGAATAGGGTAGTTACATATAACTTACCATCAGATTCCATACATTCCTTATTTGGATCTCAATCCAAAGCATACAAATTTATGTATGTCTTTATCTCGCATCTTAATAAGACTCATCTTATAATTTCTGCAAGATGACACTTTTATTTTTAATAGGTTTTCGAGCATTATCATATGTTTAAAAATTGTCTCATCTTAGTCTTTGTCAACTCATTAATAAAACTAAGGTAAATACCCGTATGAGTGGGTTACTTCTTTGTCCGATGGCATGTGTCTAGCAAGTGTACTAAATCAATTAAGTAATAAAGTGGGGTATTGTTAGGACCCCGAGTTATCGTATCCAAGGGATTGTGTGTGCAAGCTAAAACAATTAAATGTTTGCTAAATAATTCCTAATTATTTGTGTGTATGAGTTATCTATTAATTAAATTAAAAAATTAAACAGCTAATATGTGCAAGAAAAATTTATTAAATTAAACTGACAGTAATTTTTAGTAAGAATTAAGGTATGAAAAAATTAACAAGTATAGAAATCATATAAAAGAAGCGTTGCTCGGGTTCACTCATCTACCCCATACCTAAATGTGAATTAATTTAATCTAAAAATCATATACAAATGAATTCGGGATAACCCAAGTGTCCCATTCCGGAGCAAGCTACTCTAATTGCATGACGTCCCATTCCTGAGCAAGCCTTACAATTAGCGTAAGCACGGGTCTATAATTCTAAGTTTATTTTATTTTCCCATTCCGGAGCCAAATAACTCAAAACTCATCCATCTCACTCCCCATTCTAGTCCTAAAACCATAAAATACTGCACATCTAGAGTCTCATTCCGGAGCAATCTAAAATATACAGCAATCATGATAGAAAAACTGAGCAAAATTACTCATAGCATTCAATCCATACAAGCTCAACAACCAACAAAGAGTTATGATAAAAACCATTCATCAAAACTAGAAAATAACTTGAGAAAATGAAATCCCATGAACTAACAATAAGCAACGATGAGATAAACCCTTCATTTATATATATATATATATATATACATACATATATATACATACATATAGATACATATCTATATGTATATATACATATATACATATATACATATATATATGTATATATGTATGTATATATATACATACATATATATATGTATATATATATGTATATATGTATATATACATATAGATATGTATCTATATGTATGTATATGTATCTATATGTATGTATGTATGTATATAGATATGTATATATACATATAGATATGTATATATACATATAGATATGTATATATGTATATATATATTCAAAATATGTTCAATATTTACATCATGCATAGAGGATTCAAAGATCCCCTAAATAACTAAAAGACTACTCACTATCCATTACAAAATGAAGAGGAAAAATGATAGAAAAAATCCAGAAATTCATTGAGGAAGAAAACCCAGCTGAATCCCAAGTTTTTCAATCCTCTTTTTCAAATCTTCAATGGAAATGAGCTCAAAACTATGGAAATCTGAGTATATATGCTGTGTATTTGTGTTTAATTTATGTGTTTTTAGTGTAAATCTATCTATTTGCAATGTAAATTTAAAGGAAATATAGAAACCCCTAAAGTTAAGAACAAAGGAGAAACTTAGAAAAACTCATATTTAAAAATCCTATTTTTAAAATAGACAAATAAAAACCTTTTCTGCCAAATAGGAATTTGCTATTTATATATTCAGAGGGGTCACGGTGACAATGAAATGATTGTCACTATGAGGTTCAGGGGATTATGGTGGCAACCAAATGGTTATCACATTGAGATGCTAAAAAAAATAATTTTGTCTGAACGTGTAGGAGGGGATCACGGTGACAATGAAATTCGTTGCCACCATAAGGTACTCGACTTCAGCTTCTACCTTGGATAGCCTTATGTCACGGTGATAACTAAAATAGTTGCCACCGTGAGGTACTTCAGCCCTCAATTCTATCTTGGTAATTTTCATATCACAGTGACAGTCAGATCAGTTGCCACTGTGAGGTACCTCCTCTTTCCATTCTGTTATCTAAGATTCTATGTCACGGTCACAACGAAATGGTTGTGACCATGAGGTACGTGTGACCAGCATTCTATTTTTGATAAATTTGTATGTCACGGTTATAACTAAGTGGTTGTGACCGTGAGGTACCTGAAAAACCTGCATTCCAAAATTAAACTCTATTAAAATGCTATCTAAAATGCATGGAAACCTAAATCAACTAAATTTGACAAAATTAACTAAAAATAACCACAACACAATAATAAACACATATAAAAACCCAAAAATCACACGAAAAGACTAACAAAACTAAACACTAAATTGAAGTTATCATCCGACATGCTCAATCTCATATAAATAACAGTAAATGTTTACACATAAATATTCATACTCATGTATTGCCAACAATGAACTTTGGTTATTATTCACAAATATAACATTAAGTGATTATATAAAAATATAACAGTACCAATTAAATTCTACGCAAACCTCGAGATCTAATGTGTCTCTTAAAACACATCTCTCGTTATAGGTTTACTTAATGGATCCGCATGCATAAAAATGTATTGTAAGTTCACTTCTCCTCATGCAACAATATCTCTCATGTATTGATACTTAATGTCGATATGCTTAACTCTACTATAAGCTATCAACAAATGACTGTCACTATAGAATGTCATTGGTATCTCTGAGGCATTTACTCTTAAATGGCTCACAAATTATTTTAGCCAAACTGTCTCCTGTACTGTAACTGAGAAAATGACAAATTCAACTTTCACTATTGATGGAGCTACATATGTTTATTTCTTGTTACTCCATGAGATGGCACTCTTACCAAATAAAAATATGAAACCTGAAGTAGATTTCCTCTCATCCATATCTCCTGCCCAATCAACGTTTCAGTATTCTCTCAATGCAAATCCTTTTATTGATAATAGAAAGAATAGTCTGTAGTACCTTTAATGTATATAAGTATCCTTTTAATTGCTTCCAATGTGCTTTGTGCGGCTTAGATTGATATCAATTTACCATGCCCACTGTATAGCATATAGTATGTCTTGCATACAATATTGAGTACATAAGACTACCCAGGGCACTAGCATATAGAATGTTCCTCATATTTTCATTATTCTGACTTCTTATGACACACATCTTTGCTAATAAACTGATTTTTTGCAATGGGGTTATCTATGGGCTTGTAGTTTTGCATATTAAATCATTCAAGGTTTTAGTTGATATATTTCTCTCGAGAAACAGATAACAATCTCTTCAAACAATCTCTTGAAATCTTAACTTCAAGAATATAATATGCTTGACCCATATCCTTTGTCTCAAAGTTGGACGATAACCAATCTTTGATTTCATTTACATACCATTTATCATTTTCAGCTTTAAGTATATCGTCTACATACAATGCCAAAATAACAAATTCACTTTTAGAGCTTTTACTATAAACACAAATGATCTTGATCAATCATGTTGAACACATTCGACATGATTGTATGATGAAGTCTCAAGTACTATTGTATTGAAGACTGTTTAATGCTATAGATTGAACTCATCAATCAGCAAACCTTATGCTTGCTACCTTTTTCGATGAAGTATATAGATTGTTCCATCCAATTCTCCATTGAGAAAAGAAGTCTTTCCATCCATTCGATGAAACTCTAGGTCCAAACTCGCCACTATGGCTAGGATTAACCTTATGGACGTAAATCTTACAACAGATAAGAAAGTCTCCTTATAGTTAATCTCTTTCTATTGTGTGAACCCCTTAGTGACTAGCTAATCCTTATATCTTTCGGTACCTCTTTTAGCCTTTCGCTTTTTTTTAAGAATACATTTATTCTCAATTTATGTCTTTCCAGTAGATCAACTAGTTCTCAAACATGGTTTGATCTCATGGATGCCATTTTTCTTCCATTACTTTAATCCATTTTTCCTTAGATGGGCATAAAAAAGCCTTTTGAAATATTTTTGTGGTCTTTTTTATCTTGTGAGGTAATCAAAAGGGTTTCGTTCAAGCCTTCAATTTAAAATTATCGGCATAGAACACTTATCCTTTTAGATTTTTACAGTTCTGAATCTTGATAAATATGTCTCATATATTTATCCTGATTCACAATACTCCCACTGGGACCATGTTTCATACTCTAACTAGAGTCAGGAATACCATATTATTTACTCCCACTAGAGTGAAGAATACTCCCACTCGAATCAGATCTAGAACATCCGAATTATTTAGAGGATGAGGGTCTTAACCTTTTTTCTCTAAAACCCTCCCACTCAGATGGAGTGATCTTGATAGTTTCCTTTCCTGAAATTAATAGAAAGTGAAATTTTAATTCACTTTACCCAACTTTAAAATTTCATTCTCTAAAATATGATGACTCGTGATCTGAATTCCGTCATTGTCCTATTTTCTTGCTTACCGACAAAAATATATCATTTTGATACTTCAGAATATCTCACATAGATAATATTTTCATCACTTGGTATCAATTTACCAAATTAAGGTATCATAGATGTGAGCATTATAACCCAAAGGTTGTAAATGGCTTAGGTTATCTTGTTAACCAATCCACAACTCATAAATTGTGAAAGTGACAGATTTTTGAAGGCATTTAGTTTAGAACATATATGACAGTCAATAAAGTATCTCCCCAATAAGAGATAGGCAAATTTGCCTCTTCCATCATAGATCTAACCATATTTAGGAGAGTCTTATTTCTCATTTCCTCAATACCATTTTGTTGTGGATTTCTAGAAATGAACAACTGATGTTTAATCCTTTTTCATTATATAAAACTTTAAATCTATCTATAAGATAACACCGACCTCTGTCAGTTCATAAAACTTTGATCTTTTTATCTAATTGATTCTTAATTAAACTCATATAAAACTTGAAGCAACTGAATGCTTCTGACTTATGAGAAATTAAATAGATATGACCATACCTAGTACAATCATATATAAATGTGATGAAATAGTAGGCCCCATGCCTTGCCCTTAAATTCCTTTGACCACATACGTCAGAATGAACTAACTGCAATAGAAATTTGGCTTTAGTACCTGTTTCAAATGATTTTCTAACTAATTTTTCCTTTTAGGCAATACTAGCATGTAGACAATTCAACCTTATTTGAATCACTTATTAAACCTAGTTTGGCTAACCGACTCATTCGATTTTGTCCAATATGGTTTAATTTAGCATACCATAATTTCACATTATTCTCATAACAATGTGAAAAAATAAAAATTAAAGGAAAAATTAGTTTTACTCAAATAGTTATGGTACACATCCATAACAATAAAATCATTCAAGCATAAGTGTATACTGTCGTCTTCAAAACGTAAATTGAAATAGATTTCAATAAAAGTAAGAACAGAACCTGAATTCGTAACAAAGATATCTCTATCCCTTGTTACATAGTCCATTTGTCCTGAATCTATCATCCACAAAAGATAGTCCATTGGTCCTGAATTTATCATCCACAAAAGATGAAATTCAAAATTGGATACATAAATTCCACTCACTCTTGAGTCAAAATAGTGTATCTTTTTAAGTACAATGCAGTCCCTTACATAGTATCATTTATGTTGGCAATTGAAATATTTCACTCATAAAACTTTTATCTCCTTTTTGCCTTTAGACCTATAGGAATTCTGTTTCTCTTTGTTTTTCAAGCTCTCGAGCCTTTTTCTTATCCCTACTTTTGAAGCTTTTCTCTTATTCTAGTAAGAACTCATTCTATCAAAATAGGACTTTATCATATGCACTATGACATTGACTTTTATCGCTGCCAGACGGTCCCTTTTAAACTCCAGATGGCAAGCAATATCCTTTTATGTTGTCCATATGAGTTCGTTGCATCTTCATATACTCCCAACTCTTGGGTTGGGAATGGATAACAGTTTAGACCTGCTGCTCGTCAGTCAACTTATGACTAAACTCACTAAGCTCATTTATTCTTTTCCATCTCTCTTAGATGTTTTTGCATTGAATAATCAGACTTTTTCTGATATATATCAAATTTGATCACTAATTATCAGAAGATAGAAGTTAGTTAGAGACACAACTCTAAACTTTTCTCGTAAAGCAATCCACAGATCCATTGCATTTTGATACTTGCGAAATGGCTCAGTGATGTCATCATCCTTTTGCACTTAGCAAGATGATTCGAGCAGTGAAATTCTTCTTTTTTCATACCACATAGGCATCTTAATCCTGCTTATGCTGGGCTATAGTGCCATCCTCAGATTCAGCCATAATCGAACTTGAGGGTTCAAGAGCCTCTCGCTCTTCAAGCACATTCTAGATTTTATAATTATCACCATTTAGCTTTATATCTTTACTAAGGGCGATAATTGACTTGAAAGCAATATCCACTAGAATTCTCTGATCTCAAATGGAACAATATTACACATATTTAAGGGAGATAAGGCAATATATGCAATTTATTATACATCTGAAATAATAACTTAGTAAAATTTTCTATAAGGCTTAAATTCAAAAAGGCTACTTATAGTATCCAATTACCCTCTAAGTCCTAATGTCCAACCTTACAGGTTAAAATTTCATGCATAATAAATATGAATTATTAGATTGTTAAGTTTTCAAACTTATGAGGGGATTTTTATTAAGTCTCTACTTAATAAATATGCAATTATTTTACTCATAAAATATTGCAAGACAATTAACAATGAAAATAAACACATTTATTATAAAGTTAAATGCCATTATAATAAATAAACATATTTATTTAACCAATAAATAAAATCCAATAATTCCAAAAATAAGACACTCATGTCAAATATCAATAGGAAATATAAATCCTATTTAACAAAAAATAAATGCCAACAAAAATTGACACTTATGTCAACTATTGTACAAGTTCAGATTTCATAAAATTTTTCTTGATATTGGGATTATTTCTTTGACCAACTTCATCAATTTATCAGGCAACTCATAAGTCGATTGATAAAGTCATAGACGATGCATGTTCCGTCCATTTCACAATACCATCACAGATTTTTAGTGTTGTTTCTCAACACTTCCCTTTTGGCAACTATAACCAAAAAGTGAATAATAATTTTTCTATGAAATCTATTTATAATGAATTAGGTAGTGTAGACACCGAGTCCCGAGGCGGTCTAAAATCAGAATTACCCGATGATAAAAGTGATACTTGCCAGTATAGGTGTTGAAAATGATATTTTTCTTATCGAGACCCTCATTGTTTTTAAATAAAAAATAAACAAATAAATATATATAAAAAATATTATTATAAAAAAATTAATTAAATTACTTTTTAAAATAATATTATTAGGAAGTGTTATTTTTTATATTTAAAAAAAAGGAATTAAATTAGTTAATTAATTTAATTGGGAAAAAAAAGATTTAAGAAAAACGAATTTAAAAGATTTAAAAAAAAATGTGGATGGCCACTTTACAAGTGGCCTCGTCCATTCCCACTATGCGCGCACACAGCCTCACGCGCAGCAGGGGGACGACACGCATCCCTGCGCGCGCGTTTTCCTCCCTCCACGCGGGCAGATTTTATCCAGTCTCTTGCATTTTTTTTTTGCAATTTTTTGGTTTTTCCAAACCTTTTTTACCAGCATTTTTCACGATTTTTTGCTAATTTCGATCGACTAAAAATGAAAGATCATCTGTCTCTTTCTATTTTTGGAGAGAGACAACAAATTAAATAGGATTTGGTCTTCATTCTTAGGGGATCGGCAATTTTTATTCAAAAAAAGAGACATCCAGCTCTCTCAGGAACAACAAGAACAACAGGAAAAAAAGTTTTTGGATCTCCTTTCAAGCTGTGATTTTTATTTCTCTTTGATCTTTTTCCTTAAAATATTCTCCAGTTGGAAGATTAATATTCAAGACAAAGATAAGTTCATTTTCTTTGCCTTTATATTATTCCGACAATATTTTTTCAAATTTTATATCAACAACTGATTTTATTTTACAAACATTTTCTTTGAATTTTCTACCTGAATCTCGACAAGGAGGACGGATCAAGACACCGTTTTCTCACATCCATAAACTTTGAGGGTAAACACTTTCGACCCGTCCTAATCCTTTTGGAGGGGATTGCCCCCACCCTCGACCTCTTCACCCATTTCTTCTATATTTCCTGCCGCAGTGATGGGTCAGAGTTTTTCTTTACGAGTCGACCAAAAAATAAGCTTATCAACATTCCCACCTCGATGAAGGGCTTTAAGGAAAGGTATATTTTGGTGGGAAGAAAAGGCGGCTTCGGAGTGAATTTGGGCCGATCGGCGGGAGCTGCCATTTTGAAGGACCAAGCCTTCGGCCAACCTATGTATGAGCCCGATATTGAAAAACTTATGAACGCCATAGCCCGAAAGGGGGGACCTTTCGAGTCCAAGTAGTTGCTGGAGGCACTTCAGGGGTCCTCCCTCATTGGGGTTGCTCCGACTGCTAAAACTACTACAACTGTAGAACGTGAGCATTAGGATCGGGCAGAGTACATTGTCACCGTGCATCAGACATGCATTGCATTTGATTTACATGAAATGAGAATTTTTGGCCTAAGAAACTTATCTTGTTTATTGTTTATTTGCAGCTGAAATGGCAGGCGGAGGTGATTCGGCCAAGCAGTTAGGCGATAGGGTCCGAGCGAAGAGGGAAGCCGAGCGGAAGGCTAGAGAGCAGAGCAAGAGGCGGAAGCTCGTGCGTTCTTCTGAGTTGCCAACTTCAAACAGATCAGACGGAGTTGTAATCGCCGCCGTCCCGATCTCTTCCGCTCCCCCAGCTGTTACGACTGCGCTAAGCGCTGCTGTTGCTGTGCCCACCTCCAAACCTGCACCTTCGGCGACTCGAACTAAAACCACTCATCAACTGGCGCGCACTCAGCCCCCGAGACTTCGGGATGAATCGGATGAGGATGATGCGCCTATTATCCAGACGTTCAGAGAGGTGGCACAGGCGGTCGCCTCCCGACTGGATGAAATAACTCAAAAGGGAGCTGAGGAGGCCGCTAGGAAGAGAGCTGCTGAGCTAATAGCCGAGTCAGACGCTCGGGTGGTCCCCAGAGGTAAGGCCGTTCAGCAGGGTGAGGCGCCTTGACGATCCTCCGAGTTCCCCTAAAGGAGTTTCTAAAAGAGAACTTCGACAGTGATTGGTCGCCGAGCCAGGTGGCTAGTTTCATCTGTCGTGGTCTCCTTCGGGATGACGATCATAAGGAAATCGGGGACACCGGCCAGCTCAGCAAGGAATCCTAAGTGATCAGCCAGCAATTAATAGATGTAAGGCCTTTAACATTTTATTCCTTTTGGGGAATTATTGATATCCTCCTGTACTCGGCTTAATTCCCCCTTCTCATTCATTCTTTTTTTTTTTGCAGGCGACCAGGAGGGCTCAGCGACTATATCTTATGGCCGGCATTTGGAAATCGAAAGCCGAAGAGGGCGCTAAGGCTAGGGTGGAGGCGAGCACCCATTGTGAGACTGCCAGGAAGGAGGCCTCCGCCCTTCGAGCTGAGATGGCCAAGATAAAAGAGCGGTCTGTCGCTTCCCACTCGAAGATAGTGGCTCTGAGGAAGGAGGCCCACCAAAAGGCTCAGGAGTTGAAGGCTCGGCAGAGCGAGGCTGACAAATCAAGGGGCGACCTTGCCCGACTTTCTGCTGAGAATGCCCAGTGCAGGCGGTTCGAGGCAGATGCAACCAGATTTGGTGCCGAGTGCAGAGAGCTGGCTACTGAGAATGCTAAACTGAAGGCAGAGGGCGAACAACTATGCAAAGAGGGGGAGTTTCTGAGGATGGCTTTGGAGGAGAGGGAGGCTTCCTGGGCAAAGAGGCTCGAAGAGGAGCTTGCCTCTCAGAAAGAGCGCCTTCTAGATCAGCTAGCAGAGGCTCAGGTAGAGTTGCTATCTCAGCTAGTTCATTAAGCTGGGAGGCGCTTTCCTGGCGCCGATCTGGATTGGACGGATAATCCGGCAGCATTGCCCACTCCTCCAAGCAGCGATGATGAGGAGGGCACTCCTTAGGGGGAGGCAACTCAGAGAGCCTCAGCGGGGAATCTTTCGCTTGTAGAGGCTAATCAAGAGGCCCCAGCCGAAGCCGAGTCTAGGGTGCCTCCGTCGCCTGAAGTCGAGTCCGTGATGCCTCATCAGCGGGGCTTGTCTCTAAAGGGGGAGTAGGGTCTTCACTGCCTGTTGCTGACCCTTCTCAAGCCGCCGCCGATCCAACTGCCGAGCAGACCGCCGATCCTCCTGGCCATGTAGATATTGTAGACATAGAGGGTTAGTATAAGAGCTTGGATTAGCTTTGCTTTTTCCCTTTTTATTCTTTATCCCTGTAATAATTCTTTGTAAATTGTACAGTTGAGACGTTCTTAATAAAGTTGGATTTTTCTGTAAATTGTTGATGTGCATAATCACTGTAATCAAGAACACATAAATTTGCATTGAAATTATCAGTGTAATCGAGCTAAGTGCTACTCGTGAAATTGCATAAAAATTGCAAGTACTTCCTGAATTCAAATAACCTTCAAGTCCAGTGTTTGATTGGCTCAATCTGGCTTGGGAGCATCGTCGACCCTAAAGGATCGAGGCAGTCCTCGTATCTTCGGATCGGGGGCATCGTCGATCCTAACGGATGAACTTGGCCCGCGAATAGACTAGCATCGGCTTTGGCATTTTTGGCCTGGGATAAACATCCGGCCTAGCGGATAAGCTGTTCGACCCACACATTTTCGATTTTGAATGGACATCGAACCTAGCATATGAGCCCTTCAGATTGCATAAAAATTGCATTATCAAGCTGAGTAATACTCGTAAAGGTTGCATAAAAATTGCATAGTCGAGATAGGTAATACTCGTAAAGGTTGCATAAAAATTGCATAGTTGAGCTAGGTAATACTCGTAAAAGTTGTACAAAAATTGCATAGTCGAGCTAAGTAATACTCGTAAAAGTTGTATAAAAATTGCATAATCGAGCTGGGGAGGTGAGATCCTCCATCATAACAGATTTAGGGAGGTGAGATCCTCCTAGTCGATCCTAACGGAGGTCTTTATCTTGCAAATAAATGAACATTAACTTTCGCATTTTCGGCTTAGGATGGACGTCAAGCCTAGCGTATAAGTTATATATCATGCACGATTTAAGCAAGGATGAAAGAAAAGACCTCTTTATTAGTTAGGCAATCGCCAAGTTCTAATACATTATTAGAGATGGTACTTTTTAAGTACTTCGACATTCTAGCTTCTAGGGACATCTTGCCCTCCTATAGTTCGGAGCGTATATGTGCTCAGGCTCAAGACTTTGGAGACCTCATAGGGCCCTTCCCAATTTGGCATTAGCTTGCCCACCCTGACAATTTTTGAGCCTAAGTATGCCTTTCTGAGCACCAGATCACCAACATTGAAAGTTCTTGACCTCACCTTAGTATTGTGGTACCTGGCAACTCTTTGCTTGTAGGCAACGATCTTGGTGTAGGCGTCCTCCCTCTTTTCTTCTACCAGATCCAGATCTTGGCGTCTTTCTTGAGCGTTCATCTGTTCGGAATAGAGCACCGATCGGTAAGAAGGGAGGCCAACCTCTACCGGTATCATTGCTTCGGTGCCGTAGACAAGGGAAAATGGCGTTTAATGAGTGCCTGTCCTAGGCGAAGTTCTGTACGTCCACAGGACACTCTGCAGTTCTTCAGTCCAGCTGCCTTTTGCCTCACCCAGTCACTTTTTCAGCCCTTCCAAGATGGTCCGATTGGAGACCTCGGTTATTCCATTGTTTTGGGGATGAGCGACTGATGTGAATCTCAATTTGATGTTTAGGCCTTGGCAAAAATTTCTAAAAGTGGAGCTGTCGAACTGCTTGCCATTATCTGCAATAAAAATATTGGGTAAGCCATAACTGCAGACGATGCTTTTCCATGCGAAGTTCTTGACCCTCTCAGATGTAATTGTGGCTTTAGGCTCAGCCCCAATCCGTTTGGAGAAGTGGTCAACCGCTACTATGAGGAACTTCATCTGCTTTTTGCCTTGGGGAAAGGGTCCCAAGATATCAAGGCCCCACTGATCGAATGGCCAAGCGATTCCAATCGGCTGTTGGTCTGCACCATGTTGCCTTATGATCCTCCCATGTATTTGGCATTGCGGGCATCTCCTCACTTTCTCTTGAGCATCTCTAAATATGTTGCGCCAGTAATACCCCGTCTGGAGGGCTTTTCTTGCCATAGCTCTGCTTGCCTCGTGTGCTCTGCATATACCTTCATGGAGTTCTCTGAGGATGTAGTCTCCCTCTTCCTCCATCACGCATTTGAGCCAAGGGTGGCTGAAAGCTTTCTTATACAAATCACCGTTAATGATGGAATAATTGAGGGATTTTCCCGTTACCTTTCGAGCTTCGTCTTTGTTCTCGGGTAGCTGACCTCTTTGAAGGTACTGCTTGATTGGGCTCATCCAGGTTTTATTTCCTTGGTCAATCTCCATCATCTCCGGCTCGTCTAGGGAGGAGGAAGTTTGGTCGACAATGGCAATGTTTTCCTCTATAACGTGTTGCTCGGAGGCAGACATCTTTGCTAGCCGATCAGCTTTTGATGTTTGATCCCTTGACACCTTCTCAAGAAACCACTCTGACCCAGCCTCCTCAAGTGTTCTGAAGGCGGCCTTGACCTTTGCCAAGTACTGGATCATGCTGCTTTCTCTGGCCTCGAAGGTGCCCAGGACCTGGCTCGTTACCAGCTGGGAGTCACTCCTGATGGCTACTTACTCCGGTCGGATTGCGTGGAGCAGTCTCAGCCCTTGAAGGAGTGACTCATATTCTGCCACATTATCAGAAGCTTTAAAATTGAGTTTTATTGTGTACCTTATTGTGATGCCCAGGGGGCCTCTCACTACTATGCCTACACCTCCTCGAGTGCCATTCACTGCGCCGTCCACTGTCATTTCCCAATTTTGTCGCTTGGGCTGACTTTGTAGTTCCTCACCGGCGAATTCAGTGACAAAATCTGCCAAAGCTTGGGCTTTGATCACCTTTCTGGGTTCATATCTCACATCCCAGGATTGCAGCTTAATGGCCCACCCCACCATTTTGCCATTTAGATCGGGGGTCTGAAGGATCCTTCTAATCGGGTGACCTTGCGTGTGCCTCAAAGAATGGTCTCAGCTTTCTTACACACATCATGAGGGCGATGATGAGCTGCTCCACCGGTCTTTTCTTTAAATTCGCACCTCTAAGTACTTCACTGATATAGTACACAGGTAGCTGTTGTGTTTCTTCCTCTCGAACCAAGGTGCCTGCAATAGCTTCCCTAGAGGTGGCCAGGTAGAGGTATAGGTTTTCACCTGGTGTTGGTCGGCTAAGCAGTGGTGGGTTGGTGAGGAACGCTTTCAGTTCTTCAAAAGCTTATTGGCAGTCTTCCCCCCAGACGAAAGTTTCACTCTTCCTCAGCTTTTTGAAGAAAGGAGTGCATCGCAAGGAGATGAATCGTCCCAAGGCTGTTATCCTTCCGTTCAACTTCTGGACATCCTTTATGCTCCTGGGGGGTTGCATCTCGAGGATAGCCCTTATTTTTTCCGGATTAGCCTTAATCCCTTTTTGGGAGACCAGGAATCCTAAAAATTTTCCTGATGGTACTCCAAAGAAGCACTTCTCAGGATTAAGTTTCATCTGGAATTTATTCAAAGTCTCAAAAACTTTTGCCAGATCGGCAGGGTAGGGGTGTGCAAATGGTCGGTTCGGTTCGGTTTTGGACCGAACCGAACAAACCGAAAACCGAAGTTGAGGAATTTTTAGAACCGAACCGCGGACCGAAATTTTTTGAACCGAAACCGAATAAACCGAAATAATTTTGGTCGGTTCGGTTCGGTCCAATCGGTTCTTCACAAATATAGATTTTTTTTTTTTTAAATTTTTAACTTATATGCATCCATAAATTAAATTAACTTATATTCAATAAAATAAAACCATTTAAAATAACTAAAAAAATTATACATAAATTTTTCATATTATTTTTCTAATAAATTAACAAAATTACACTAAAAAATATATTAAAAATAAATACAATATAAGTTCTTATTAATAATATATTTAATATACTTCAATTAAAAAAAATATATATGTAAATAAATATAACTATAGTGTATATTTAGATTTAGGTTATATATATATATAAAAGTAAAATGGTGAATTTTAAAAACTTCGGTCGGTTCGGTTCTTTCGGTTTTACAATTTTAAGAACCGAACCGAAATAACCGAAATTTAATTTCGGTTTAGAACCGAACAAACCGAAAACCGAAGAAACCGAACCAAATGGACTAAAATCCATTCGGTTCGGTTTTCGGTTCCGGTTCGGTTTTGCACAGCCCTACGACAGGGTGTTCTTCAGGGCTTCGGCTCTTGACGATCATGTCGTCTACATACACTTCGACATTCTGCCCGATCTGGTCTTTGAAGATTCATAAGACGCTGATACGTGGCCCCAGCATTCTTCAAACCGAACGGCATCACCCTATAGTAAAAGATTTCGTCGTCTGTAATAAAGCTGGTTTTCTCCTGATCCATAAGCCACATCAAGATTGGGTGGTAGCCAGTGTATGCGTCAAGAAGAGAGTAGATGGCATGGCCTGCGGTGGCATCCACCAACTAGTCTATACTTGGCAGGGGGTAGCTGTCTTTGGGACATGCTTTATTAAGGTCAGTAAAGTCTACGCACCTCCGTAGCTTCCCTGACTTTTTCTTGACCAGAACCACGTTAGCCAGCCAATCCGGATAGTCTACCTCTCGGATTGTCCCGGTCTTAAGTAGCCTATCCACCTCTTCAGAAATGAACTTCCTCCGGTGGGGTGCATGCATCCTAAGCTTTTGCCGGAACGGAGGATAATTTGGGTCCACATTCAACTTGTGGGTGATCACGTTGGGGTCTACGCCAGGAATGTCTTCTGGTTTCCAGGCAAAAGTCGCTTGATTTATTGTCAAGACCTGCATGATGTCTTCTTCTGTCTCTTTATCCATGCTGGTCCCAACTCGAACATTTTTTCCTTTGGTTATCGCCCTCGTCTTTGTCTCCTTGATAGGGTCCATCCTGGGCCTTTCTGCCTGCTCTGGCCGCTCCAGGCCAGGTTTTACGACCATTGCCTCCCGTTGTTGCTTTATCATGGTGATATAAGCCTCTCGGGACGCCTTTTGGTCACCTCTTAAGATGGCGACGCCTCCTCTGGTTGGGATCTTCATCACCATATAGCAAATGGAGGTAACGGCTCCGGTTTGGAAGAGCAATGGCTTGCCAAAGATGTCATTATAGGCAAACGTCATGTCAATAACCATAAAAATTACCTTGCATGCATGAGCGATCGCCTCTTGGCCTAGCTTGACGAAGAGCTCTACTGATCCCACTACTGGGATAGTGGCGTTGCCCAGCCCAGTCAGTGGCGTATCGTTCGGCTTCAGCTCCCCGATCGGAAGTCCCATCGCTCGGTAGGCCTGGAGAGTTAAGACGTTGACAGCGCTGCCGTTGTCCACCAGAATTCTTTTGACATTGAAGTTATTGATCCGAGCTCTTACAACGAGAGCGTCCTCATGGGGAAACATGACGTCTAGTGCGTCTTCGCTGGATATGGTGACAGAGGCAGGCTACTCGGCCTGGTGGGAGAGGTAGGCACCTTTCTCCTTTCTTTTTCTGGAGAGATCCTCTCCGTAAGACGACCCTCCGGTGATCATATTTATTACCCCGGCATATGGCCTGCTCGGGTCGGCATTTCTCGGGTTCCTGCGCTCGTCATTATCTGAGTCAGGATCGTCCCTGCGAGGCTTCGGCTGTCTACAGGGATCGTCTCCTCTGGCCGGACCTATAAACTTTTTGAGGGACCCGCGGCGTATCAGCCTTTCGATCTCCTTTTTCAGTGAGATGCACTCGTCGGTCAAATGGCCAACGTCTTTGTGGAACTCGCAGTACTTGCTAGGGTCCCTCCTGGCCTTGCTCCTTTCAGAGAGATCCCTTGGCTAGTTGACTTGGCAGTGCTTCTCTTTTATCCACATTAGCACCGTGGTCGGAGTGGCATTGAGGGGGGTGTATGCTCTCTCGGGCCGATCGTTTGAACGCGTAGATCGGTCTTGTCCCGACCCCTTCCTCTTGCCCAAATTTCTGGAACTAGCAGCTCCATCTGGGCTTCTTGCTGTCCGATCAGGGGCGAAATCTCCACCGAAAGAGCGACCGTCAGGGCACTGTAGCCGAGCCATCACATTAGTCCTTCTTACCCTATTGGACCTGAGGGTATCATCTAATCGGATGTGCTATTTAGCCCTCTCCATGAGTTCGGCGAAGCTGGTTGGGGGTCTTGTTGTTATAGATTCAAACAACGATCGGTCAGTGATGCCCCCAGCTAAAGCATTAGTCGCCATTTCCACACTGACACTTCTCACTTCGGACATTGTAGCCTAAAACCTATTGATGTAGTCTCGTAGACTTTCATCGGTTCTTTGGTAAAGGTTACACAGGTCGTTCACCATCTTTGGTGCACGCGTTTGCACGATAAATCTCGTGGTGAACAACTCCTTTAATTGTCTGAAGGAAGTGATCGATCCCTGGGGCAGCTCGTTTAACCAAGTCAAAGCATCTCCTCCCAAGGTGGTGGGGAAAACCCTGCAGGCTACCCTCTCATCGTAGGTGTATACCTGCACCTTAGTTAGATATTCCACTAGATGGGTGGTGGGATCAGTCTTACCAGTGTACCTGTTCATGACCACATCTCGCCACCTGAGAGGCAACTCGCAATCAGTGATCTCTGTGCAAAACGGGGAGGCGGTGTTCCCACACATATTTCCCTCAAAGCCGCCTTTTTTGGAGGCGAGAAAGCCAAGTTGTTTGAGCTTTTGCTTGAGCTATTGATCTTCTTTGCTCAATGTTGTGGCAGTGGACTCGCCCTTTTGCTTTCTAGAATGGCTTCGACTTGGGGTGCACATGTAGGATAAATCGTCTCCTATAGAGGGGGTGGCTGATCTGCTGGCATAGGGGGAGTCCCTGCCTGCGGAGACCATTTACTTTCCTTTAACGCACCTTCCCGGGGTTCTAACTGCGCCCCTTCTATTTTCCTGGGATCGCGGTTCGTCGATGATGATTCCCCTATTTCTCCTTCTTCCGAAGTCTTCGCCCATGGGGTAGGCCTCATGAACTCTTTCAGAAGTTTCTAACATTTTGCCCTTCTTGAGCGTCTGGACAATGCTCTTGGTAAAATCCCTGAGAATGGTACGCATATCTCTAACGGTGATGGAGGTATCCCCAGATTGCCTCAAAGTGGCATCATCGAAGGCGGGTAGGAGGTTAGTCCTTGTCGGGGACCTGACAGGCTCGCTTCGTGAGGTGCCTGACCTGGCACAGGTGTTGCCATCATGATCGACATCCATGGGGGTTGTGTTCTCGTTAGATTGTGAGTTCGCCATTTCTCCCAACGAAAGCACCAAATGATAAAGCTTGAAATGTCTTTATCTGAAGACGAGAGGACGAGCCAATCAGATGAGAAAAACCTGCAGTAAGAAGTGCCCGGTCGGACCAGACGTAAGCACTCCGAAGCTCAAGTCAGTAGCTCAGAGAGAGAATGTGCTTTTAGAGAGAGAATGTACTTTTAGAGAGAGAATGCTAGAGATTCAACACCTGGAGCCATCGTTGGCTGGGCTATTTATACGAGATGATTGAGGGGCACTTGAGTGCCTGGGGAGTGATTGCTGGCTGTCAGAGCAGGTATTCGACGGTATGACAGGGAGCAGGTGGTAGGCATGGGCGCTGCCTTGTATCAAGCGGCTGATGGGACTGGCGGTCACATCAGCCGATCAAGCGTGTGCGCTGCCTAGGAGCTCGTGCCTGTTGCTCTTGGTTGTTAGGCTTTGGGCCTTGACAGTCTATTGGGCCGACTAAATGGGCATTGGTGCAAATGATATTTACTGGGTTATCACTTTTATTTTTATTTGCTTATCATTCGTGGTTATTTTTATTATGTTTAATTTTTAACATTTCTAATATTTTTGATACCGTTGACATTTTTATTTGGCTATTTGCTTGATTTGCTTGTGGGTTTCAGTGTAATTTTCGTGATTTTAATCCTTCATTATTTGTGGTTGCCATCACTCCTCTCCTCCCATTATTATTATTATTATTATTATTATTATTATTATTATTATTATTATTATTATTATTATTATGATCATTATTATTATTACATTTATGTGCTCTATACCATCATTATTATTATTATTATTATTTGAGGTTGTTAACACTATATTATATTATTGCTATTATTACTCCATGTTTGTTTACTGTTGATATTATTATTATTATTATTACCATTACTTGTGCCCACTGTTGTCTGTTATTATTATTATTATTACTATTTATTATTATATTCATGTTTATTATCATTACTACCATTATCATTAATTATTATTGTGTCCAGTATTTATTCTGTCTTTACTTAATCAATTCTTAGAATTATTACTAATATTTTGACATCATTTTTTTTTCTGTCTGAGATTTAAATTTGAGTCACATTGTGTGAACATCCCCGCGAATCCACGGATGGGTCGCAACACGTGGACGAACACTTCGGTTTGGTGAGATCCTTTCGACACTCTTTTTATGTGTTTGGTGTTTTGTTTGTAAATATTTTATTTTATTTATGCACGCGTGCGATTAAAAATCACAAAAATATTTTTATAATTAAATTGGGATTTTCACTAATAAAATTGGGATCAATGTCCCTCATTTTAACCAAACAATAAAAAATATCAAAATTAAAACGAAAAGTCAATTTTCTCCAAAATGGGATCACTCATCCCTGTTTTCATCCAACAACCAAAATGACTTTTCGAACCCTCTTTATTTAAATACAAATGAACCAACGTTCCTAAACCCTCAACTAGAGCGAAGGAACCAATGTTCCCAAAATAAAAGAGTGCCCTGATTTATGTATGTTTTCTTATACTTGATTTTATTTGATTATTTAAATTTAAGTTCATTTCCTTTTGGGCCTTATAATTAATTTTGGGGCAACATTATTTAATTTTGGGATTGTATTCCGTCCTTATTTATATTTTTTAATTTCCTTTTATTGGGGTTGTATTTTGCCCCTATTTTTCGTGTGATTGTGTGCTTGCGTGTTTATCACTTTCATTTATCGATTTCTTTTATCACTTTGTTTATCGATTTCCTTTTTATCGCTTTTAAATGCTTACGATGCGCGTTTAAATTTAAATGCATTAATCGTGTGAGATAAGAGATATAATTTTAAGAATTTAAAAACTCATTTATAATTAACCAAAGCATAAATAAGAGTGAAGTTCCGAACACCAAATCTCTGGTCTAGACCGACAGAGGTGAGAGACATTTTCCAATTTCTTGTAAATTGGGTAGCGACTCCAAAATATCTCAAAGGTGCCCAAAGGCTCCATAGGGCTAGACTTTCTTTTCCAATGTTCTATTGGGAAGGAAGTGTCCAAAATGTCTCATAGCGCCCATGATTAAAAAGACACAAACGAGTCCCTCGAATCTTAAAAGTGGATTCCGCGAGGGCTCTTGCTGGGTTCAGTGCGCGTCACGGTGGCGACTCCACTGGGGACCGGTTTGAGACTCCGCTCTGAAAGTGTTTTGGTTAAAATATATAATTGGGTTTTTAAAACTTAAAATTCTATCTCTTTTCGAAATTGCATCACATTATTTTAGAGCCTTAGAAGTATGCTAGTCGGTCCCCCATCTACCTCGGTGCATTCCTAAAATATGACCCTACTTTCACTTATTGTAGGGAAGTGTTAAGGATAATCACCACTCCAAGCCTAGTACCTTTTGGTATATTAAATGGAGACCCGATCGGTCGCTATGCTCCTGATGAGCTAGACCCATCGATAGGGACCATGTTTAGGTAGACCTAAAAGCAATACTACCTTATCCAAAGCCCATGTAATGACAAATAAAAATTTCCATTAGGTTTCATGCCCCTTAATGCAATACTTGTGATATGGGCCATTATGCATCGGATAAAATCAACCAAATTGAGTGGTCCGTTATCAAAGGTTTTCATGCCTTAGTAGGCCCATCTTGATAAGATTGAATTGTTCGAATACGCAATGGCCAAAACTCATACACATGTTCATTAGATTAAGAATGTTATGCTGTCGGTTTTTCACCGTACACATTGTGCGTTCATTGGGTCCCCTGTTAACCCATGGACCAAGCCCACCTAGGAAGAGACTACTTAACCTCGTGTGTGAAAAAATTAAGGTCAGAAGGATCTACTTGCTTGTATGTGGTTGTGAAATGCTGCATAACTCACGATCATGCATTGTAACTGTCATCCATGCATCATTCTAATTATCTGAGTCTTGCAGCCATCATAGATTCATCCAAGTGGACTAGAGGTTCTAACGGCCAGCTAGTGAGGACGGACTCGCCCTTTGAATTGCTAGAACTAGTGCCTATTTAGGATTCTGAGTCACTCTCAATGACCAGTGAATCATCCATAATGGCAGAAGTGACCGAAAACCTAACTACTCAAGACCTCGCTAGGAGGCTAGAGGATTTTGAGAAGAGAATGCTAAAAATGATGGGAGCAATGGGCGAAAGGATTGCTCAGCCCCCTGCTCTACAAGCACCTGTTGCTCCATAGCCACCGATAGCCCCTCCTCGGGGGCAAGCCGAACCGCCTGCTGATGGGGAGGCTCCCTTCATTGGAGTTGCTGCCCATCAACCTGTAGACGAGCCTAAAGTTGCCGGTGTACCCGCTGAGCCAAGAAAGGCAAGGGTCCCTGATCCGAATGAGGACTTTCTAATGGAACAAGATGTTGAGGAGGTAGCAACACATCAAGCCATGAGGGGTAGAGCCCCCAGGGTAGAAGATAAGGCCATGAGAGGAATGAGACAGCAAATTGAGGTAATCACTCGCCTGCTAATAGCTGGTAAGGGAATCAACCCTGAGGACAGGGATTTGGGGGATAAGGAGCTGCTGCCCCAAAGGTTTAGGATACTTGAGCTACCGAAATTTGATGAAACATCGGACCCGTCTGCACACATCAAGCAATACACCCTAGTGATGAAAGGCACAAGCTGACTAAGAGGCAAAAAGTGGATTATTTCTGTCTCAGTCTAGCGGGTCCGGCAGTAGACTGGTATCATGGGCTGGATATGAGATACAAAGAGGACTGGAACCTCCTGACTGATGAATTTATGAAGCAGTATGACTGTAGCACTAGAATGGAGGTCACCCTAAAGGACCTCGAGCTTCTGCAGCAGAAGAATGACTAGTCGTTCCATGAATACCTCATTAAGTGGATGAACAGGGTTATGGAAATAAAATGGAAGCCTGACACTGCCGATCAGATTAGGCTATTCATCAGGAACTCTTGCCCTTACCTGAGGGATTTACTTAGCTTCAAGGGGCTTAGAGATTGGGAGTCGCTCAAGGACATTGCTGTAGAAGCTGAGGCGGCCTACCTGGCAAAGAGGGTAAGCCAAAGCAACTTTGCTAGGAGGAACTTTGGGAACCAGTCAGGGTACAGATCAGGCGGGACTGGAAGTAGTAATGGCAAAAATGGTAAGACAGCCGAGGTTTCAGCCACCAGAGTGGGACAAGGTCAAAGGTACTACTCTAACTTGGGCCGCTCTCTATCCTGGGTACTGGAGAGGTTGATCAAAGAAGGTAAGCTGAGACCACTAACACCTAGACCAGCTACTAATCAAGGACAGCCGGGCATAGGGATGACCAGTATTACGCCTACAATTAGCACACCGGGCACCTGACGGATTACTGCCGAACTTTGAGGAATAAGATCCAAGATCTTATTGACACCAAACAGATCACGGATCCTGAGAAAAGAGAGAAAAAGAAGAAGGCAGACTATAATGCAGTCCCCCCACCAGAGATGTGATTGAGCCTAATCCACCTGAGTGGCATGTTTCACCAGAGCTACGAGAAGAAGACTATGTTTTTAAAAGCTTTATTGTTTTTTTTATTTCAAGAACTCTTTATGACAATTTGGCTATTTCAATATGATGGACAATTTTTGTTTATTTGTATGGTGTTTCTAATGATTTTATTTCTCATGATCACGAGGCATTCATTCATGTTTGGCATTAATCAAATTAATATGACCCCATCTAATCTCAAAACTTTGGTGAATCCAAATAAAATTCTAGTAGCATCTGATATAACTCCTGAAGAGAGGATAATTTTGAGAGAATAAAAAAAATAAAATAAAGAAGTCTTTGCCTGAACCTATGAAGACGTGCCAGGAGATGATTATGAAGCCGTTGAACACGCCACGCTAACATATCCTAATCATGGACAAGTGACACAGAAGCTCAGAAGACTTAAGTTGAAGTGGGCAGAAATGATTGAGAGGGGAGATCCATAAGCAAGAATGGGACCAAAATTCTTACTGAAATGCAATACCCGACTAGATTGAACAACGATGGTCCCAATGGTTTAAAAGAAAAGTGCGCGTATGTGTAAACTTCAGGATTTGAGCGAAGCTTGTAAAAAAAATTGGGAAAAAAATTTGGGGAGAAAAAAAAATTGGGAACAAATTTAAGGAGTAAAAAAAAATTAAATTAAGAAAAAAAAATTTAATTATTATTATTAAATGAAAAAAATAGAGAGAAGAAAAGAGAGAATTGATTAGAGGGCAGGGGAATGCTGTTTGTGGGCAAGCTTTGTTCGAATCCTGCAGATCTATACATGCTCGCATCTCGCCGTTCTTCTTTTACCACTGGAAAAGACCTGAAGACTAATCCATAAGCCATCTACCCAGTCCATCAGTAGAAAGAGTGTGTTGTACGAGAGGTGAGCTGATGACATGCAGCTGAGATGCCAAACAAGAGGAAGGCCAAAAAAGTCATGGAGTAGACCCATTCTGGGGGACACTTTACTCCTTGATACATGAGGTGAAAACATTACTGCCCGTTGAAGCACATCAAATCCTTAAGGGGCAGTCATGGAAGCAACAGCTGCAGCCACTAAGCATGTCAAGCGAAAACATGTTTCGAGATTACTATCACCATCGGATCTATTAGAAAACACCTTATCCGATCGTTTGGGAAGAAAGCCAAAAAGCACCCTCCAAAAGAATAAGATTTGGTCCTCAAGCAAGTAGGTCCGAGTATTCCAGACGGACGAGGTAAATTCAGACCAACATATGAAGACCCATTTGTTCTTAAAAAGTTGTTACCCATTGAAGTAGTGTTCCAACAGATAGTAAGGGAAGCAAGTCCAAAGAGCTAGTCAGCATCAACAGACCCAATAAGGTCTATGGCTAAAGACTAAAAAATCAAAAGAAGAGAATAAAGGCCCTGCGGGTTAAAAACTGAAAAAAGGCGGCCTTGCTAAAATTGGGTGCCTCGTCAGGGTGAAAATCGAAAAAAGGCACTCTGGGCAAAAATTAGAGGTTTGAGAGAAAATATCCAACCAAGAAAACCCGAGAGGGCTGATTGGAAACAGGAGTTTGATGCTTCCAGGATCTATTCTAAAATTAGATGAAGTCTCGTATTTTTCAGGTTAATGCCAAATAATGATCATGTGTTATGAAATCAAATTGAAATGCATGCATCTATGCAATGACATATTAATGTGGCCTAAGCAATTCATCTTGCATACTCAAAATTGTCTGGTTCCGACATATAATCGGCACATTGGTACTATCGAACCTCTGCCGCTCTTTCCTTTCAAGCGCATCAGTCAACTTAACCTGCTATTAACTGTAAGACCAATTCTACGGCACTTTCGTCACGGGGATCAAGCTTATACAATCATAATCTGAGGCATAAGTACACGCTGATCACATCCGAAAGATCTTTGGTAACAACATCAGCACCTCTGCTCAAAAAACAAAAGAGGGCCGTTAGAGATGAAAACCGTAACTGGCGCTCTAAGCAAAAATTAGACCAAAGGACAGGGTGAAAACGTAGGAACAGGCAGTCTGCCCTACAAAAAATAAAATGAATAAAAGCCGCTGGATTGGGTTAGATTCATTCCAGGCAAAAAATAAGGCATAGGGTTATGTAAAAATCCAAAAAGGACGCATTTTTCGCTAAGAAAAGCTAATGTGAAAATCCACAAGGGATGCACTACCTTAAAAGAATGACTATAGGTACCAGAGAAGCACCTCATAATCCCCTAAAGGCATAAAATTCAAAAGCAATTTCAGAGGGCACTAATCCAACTGCAACTAACAACCAAACCAGCTGTTGCCTCTGAATCCACTCGGATGGACTCTTATCCTGCATTGCTGCATGACACATGCATTTCACGTGCATGCTTATTATTTTTCCTGCATATTTGGTTTCTAAATCTTGCAGAAAGAGAGAACCGATGAGGACGCAGACAAAAGCCAAGCGGCAACATCAATCAAAACAAACAATTAACCAAAGACCTCCCAAGGGGCACTACAGCTTCAAATCTTAGAAGGGTTTGCACGATGGCGGCACTACTATTCTACGAAAGGTTTGCATGACCACGGTACTACCACTTCAAAACAGTTTACACGATGATGGCACTACCACTACTACTGCTTTAAATCTCAGAAGGGTTTGCAAGATAGCGGCACTACTATTTTACGAAAGGTTTGCACGACCACGGTACTACCACTTCAAAACAGTTTGCACAATGACGGCACTACCGCTCCTCGGAGGGTTTGCACGATCACGGTACTACTGCTTTAAATCTCAGAAGGGTTTGCACGATGGCAGCACTACTATTCTACGGAAGGTTTGCATGACCACGGTACTACCACTTCAAAACAGTTTGCACGATGACGGCACTACCGCTCCTCGGAGGGTTTGCACGATCACGGTACTATTGCTTCAAATCTCAGAAGGGTTTGCACGATGGCGGCACTACTATTCTACGGGAGGTTTGCACGACCATGGTACTACCACTTCAAAATAGTTTGCACGATGACGGCACTACCGCTCCACGGGGGATTTGCAAATCACGGTACTACTGCTTCAAATCTCAGAAGGGTTTGCACGATGGCGGCACTACTATTCTACGGAAAGTTTGCACGACTACGGTACTACCACTTCAAAACAGTTTGCACAATGACGACACTACCGCTCCACGGAGGGTTTGCATGATCACGGTATTACTGTTTCAAATCTCAGAAGGGTTTGCACGATGGCGACACTACTATTCTACGGAAAGTTTGCACGACCACGGTGCTACCACTTCAGAACAGTTTGCACGATGACGGCACTACTGCTCCACGGGGGGTTTGCATGATCACGGTATCACTGCTCCAAATTTCAGAACGATTTGCACGATGACGACACTACCACTCCACGAAGGGTTTGCACGATCACGATATTACCGTTACAACAATAGACAACACACCGACAACATGGCGACAACCAATCCAGCCTGGGAAAGCGACCGCCTCAGGTACGTGTCTCTTCCCTTCTTTTCTGAATTTTGGCTCACTTAGGCAACTAAGTTCTAAGTTCCCAAAAATAGGGGACAATTGTAGACACCGGGTCCCGAGACAGTCCAAGATCATAATTACCCGATGATGAAAGCGATACTTGCCAGTAAAGGTGTCGAAAATGATATTTTTCTTGTCGAGACCCTCATTATTTTTAAATAAAAATAAATAAATAAATATATATAAAAAATATTATTATAAAAAATTAATTAAATTACTTTTTAAAATAATATTATTAGGAAGTGTTATTTTTGATATTTAAAAAAAAAGAATCAAATTAGTTAATTAATTTAATTGGGAAAAAAAGATTTAAGAAAAAAGAATTTAAAAGATTTTAAAAAAATGTGGATAGCCACTTAGTGGCCGCGTGATGGCCACTTTGCAAAGTGGCCATCACGTCGTCACTTTGCAAGTGGCTGCGTCCATTCCCATTGCTCGCGCGCAGCAGGAGGACGACGCGCACCCCTATTCCTCCCTCCACGCGGGCAGATTTTACCCAGTCACCTGTATTTTTCTGCAATTTTATGATTTTTTTAGACCGTTTTTATCGGCATTTTCCCAATTTTTTGCTAATTTCGATCGACTAAAAATGAAAGATCATCTGTCTCTTTCTATTTTTGGAGAGAGACAACAAATCAAATAGGATTTGGTCTTCATTCTTAGGGGACTGGCAATTTTTATTCAAAAGAAAGAGACATCCTGCTCTCTGAGGAACAACAAGAACAACAGGAAAAACAGTTTTCGGATCTCCTTTCAAGCTATGATTTTTATTTCTCTTTGATCTTTTTCCTTAAAATATTCTCCAGTCGGAAGATTAATATTCAAGACAAAGATAAGTTCATTTTCTTTGCCTTTATATTATTCCGACAATATTTCTTCAAATTTTATCTCAACAACTGATTTTGTTTTACAAACATTTTCTTTGAATTTTCTACCTGAATCTCGACAAGAAGGACGGATCAAGACACTGTTTTCTCACATCCATAAACTCTGAGGGTAAACACTTTAGACCCGTCCTAATCCTTTTATTTTTATTTGCTTATCATTCGTGGTTATTTTTATTATGTTTAATTTCTAACATTTCTAATATTTTTGATACTGTTGACATTTTTATTTGGCTATTTGCTTAATTTGCTTGTGGGTTTCTGTGTAATTTTCGTGATTTTAATCCTTCATTGTTTGTGGTTGCCGTCACTCCTCTCCTCCCATTATTATTATTATTATTATTATTATTATTATTATTATTATTATTATTATTATTATTATTATTATTATTATTTGTTGGTATGCTTTTGCTTGCTTACTTGTTGTTGTTGTTGTTGTTGTTGTTGTTGTTGTTGTTGTTATTATTATTATTATTATTATTACATTTATGTGCTCTATACCATTATTATTATTATTATTATTATTATTATTATTATTATTATTATTATTATTATTTTAGGTTGTTAACACTATATTATGTTATTGCTATTATTACTCCATGTTTGTTTATTGTTGACATTATTATTATTATTATTATTATTATTATTATTATTATTACTACTTGTTATTATATTCATGTTTATTATTATTATTACCATTATCATTAATTATTATTGTGTCCAGTATTTATTCTGTCTTTACTTAATCAATTCTTAAAATTATTACTAATATTTTGACATTATTTTTTCCTGTTTGAGATTTAAATTTGAGTCGCATTGTGTGAACATCCCCGCGACTCCCCGGATAGGTCGCGACACGTGAACGAACACTTCGGTTTGGTGAGATCCTTCCGACACTCTTTTTATGTGTTTGGTGTTTTGTTTGTAAATATTTTATTTTATTTATGCATGCGTGCGATAAAAAATACAAAAATATTTCTATAATTAAATTGGAATTTTCACTAATAAAATTGGGATCAATGTCCCTCATTTTAGCCAAACAATAAAAAATATCACAATTAAAACGAAAAGTCAATTTTCTCCAAAATGGGATCACTCATCACTGTTTTCATCCAACAACCAAAATGACTCTTCGAATCCTCTTTAAATAAATACGAAGGAACCAACGTTCCTAAACCCTCAACTAGCCCGAAGGAACCAATGTTCTCAAAATAAAAGAATGCCCCGATTTATGTATGTTTTCTTATACTTGATTTTATTTGATTGTTTAAATTTAAGTTCATTTCCTTTTAGGCTCTTGTAATTAATTTTGGGGCAATATTATTTAATTTTGGGATTATATTTCGTCCCTATTTATATGTTTTAATCTCCTTTTATTGGGGTATTCCGCCCTTATTTTTCGTGTAATTGTGTGCTTGCGTGTTTATCGCTTTCATTTATCGATTTCCTTTATCGCTTTATTTATCGCTTTTAAATGCTTGCGATGCGACTTTAAATTTAAATGTATTAATCATGTGAGATAAGAGATATAATTTTAAGAATTTAAAAAATCATTTATAATTAACCAACGTATAAATAATAGTGAAGTTTCGAACACCAAATCTCTGGTCTAGACTGATAAAGGTGAGATACCTTTCCCAATTTCTTGTAAATTGGTGGCGACTCCAAAATATCTCAAAGGTGCCCAAAGGCGCCATGGGGCTAGACTTTCTTTTCCAATGTTCTATTGGGAAGGAAGTGTCCAAAATGTCTTATAGTGCCCATGATAAAAAAGACGCGAACCAGTCCCTCGAATCCTAAAAGCGGATTTCGCCAGGGCCCTTGCTGGGTTTGGCGCGCGTCATAGGTAGTTTTCAATAACTTTCTCAGGTCTGAATGATATTTAAAAGAGTCAGTCAATACTTTAACTAAGACTGTATCATTCATTTTCATACTTAGACCACTAATTCAAATGCACTCTTACATTTGTTCTCACCCATGTACTTTATGATGTACTATTGCATAAATATCATCTGTTCAAATCTTCATTTGCATTTTCATATTACTTATTGATTGCACTCTTGCATTTCTCATAACAACCTATGCGTAATTTAAGAAAGATCTAATATCCTTATTTAACATTTCTGTAACATATTACAGAAAAATTTATACTCATATATAAATACATATAATTGAAACACATTTCAATCAATAAGTAAGGAAAAAATTTAAAAATTTTTCAAAATATTTTTAAAAATTTTCAAAAGCAGAAAACACATTTTTTACACCTTTATATAATATTTTAAAAATTAAAATTTAATTTTATGGTCATCAAAAAATTTTGGAAAAATGACAAAAAAATCAGAAATAATTTAAAAAATCAATTAACAAAAGATTAGAGCTGATTTGGTGACCGAAAAATGCTGCACGTGCCCACACGTGCTGATATAGGGAAGAAAAATGCGCCCACGCGCTCTTTTCACTTCAACTGCCACGTGTCTACATACCATTAGTCCACGTGTCACGTCATAACACGTGTCGGGACCCTATTGGTCACATGGCACACACATTGCATCAGGGTAACATGTCACCCGTGATACCTAGCAAACATATAACCATGTGTTAGTGATGTCACATCATCATTGACACGTGGCACAACCTAAGTTGTCCATGTGTCACTCCTTAATTTAGCCACGTGTCCCCCCCCCCCCATATGCCCCGTGGCATGGCCTCTACCATCCATGTGACGCTCAGCCATTGGACCACGTGTCGTGAGTGACGCAATACTTCTGATACGTGATTTCGCGCGAGTGAACCACTGCCCACGCGCACACGCACGCGCCAAGCATATGGTGGTGCGTGTGATACACGTGCCTTCTTCTCGGCGTATTCAGGCCTTTGGGTTTTGGTCGGTGGGGGATTTTCGGGGTCTGTGAATGCAATGGTAAGGTCAAAAATTAAAAATCTTGACTTTTAGTTTTCATTTTGAACACTCATGTTCATCTACTGAAATCGCAGTGTAAACATACACAACTTTCGAGCCGCAATATATACAAGTATATATTATTCACACAAAAAATAAAATTTTTATTGTGTTTAATGCATCTTACATCTAATAATTTTACACATAAAATTTTAAATCTATTTAGCCACATGTCAGGTCGCAAAAATAACTAGGCTATGATACCAATGAAGGAAAAATTATAACAAATATAATTAATGGAGGTAACATTAAAAAATGGTACCTAACTCTTATAGTGTAGAAACACATTGCAAAAGCGTCTATAAGGATCCAGTTTATTTTTTATCACTGGCCCAACTTTTATCCACATGCGGGATAATAGCAGTTATTCCGCAATCTAAAAGCCCCAAAAGATTAAGACAAAAATAAGCGTGAGTGGGAATGAGCAGTTTTGCGATGTATAAGTTTTCTCGTTCCCAAATAATGAGATTTACCATCTATTTATAGAGATTTTAAAAGCTAGAAACCTAACTCTAATTTAACTCAGACTTTTTTGAGATATGATTTGTTAATTTTAATTAGATTGAATTACTTAATTTTATTTGGATTGGAACTTAATCCATAATAGAGTAATGAGCGTGTAGACATCGGGTCCTGAGGCAGCCTAGACTGAAGTTACCTAATGACGAGAATGATGCCTGTTCACAAGCAAGAGACAGATAGAAGTGATGATTTCCTCGAAAAAGAAAAATAGTTTTTTGTTTTAAATGTTTAAAAAAAATGCAGGAAAGGGTTTCTGGGGCCTGTGGGGTGAGGCCCATCTCACCTATGTGAGATGAAGCCTCACGTTATCAGGCCCATCTCACGTTGGTGAGATGCAGCCTCACCAGCCTATTTTATAGGTGAGATTTGGGTCCCATGCTCCAGCACGTCCCTTCTCCGTGTTTTCGGGAGGATTTGGTTTTGAAAAGTATGGTTTATACTGGATTTGGTGGGAACTGAACTAATCTAATCGTGTCTGGAAAGATAAAAGGGAAGGTTGAACTAAACAAAGAAGAGGGAACTCAAAAGAGAAAGAAAATACAAAGAGAAAAGCTTGGAGAGGAAGAAACGAAGGGGAAAGAAAAAATATAAACATTCTGAGATTTGTTTTGAGAGAAAGAAACAAGCTCTTAACGTTTGAAAGTCCATCATTTTGGTTCTTTTTCTTCAACGCAATTTCCATTGAAGGTTTTTTAGCTGCTGTTTTAACTTACTTTTTTTTTTAAAAAAAGCAAAGAGAAAAACCAGAACTTCATCTGCTAATCAAATATCACATCTGAGGGTAAATACTGGGATCTCTACCTCTTTCTTTCTTTTCTTTTCTTTTCTTTTCTTTTCTTTTTCTTTCTTTTTTCCCATTTGGATTTACTTGTTATCTCTTCTCATTGTACATACTCTGTTCAGCTGGTGTTTGATTATATCAATCTATTTGTTATGAGTTTGCTGTTGTTTGTCATCAAATATGAATTGTAAATATGTATTATGATTAATCTAAGTATTTGTTGTTCTATTATGTATGTTTGTATATGTTATCATGTTTGTCAAGATCATTAAGGTTTACTCTATTTATCCCTGTTTTCATGCTATCTGATTTTGTCTTTGTTTTGTCTGAGTCGTGACCTGCCGTTTGAGTTGTGATCTTGTTTTGTTGAAATTGTGACCTACCGATCGGATTTGTATCATTGGTTTCTCGATTGGATTGTCCCTCTATTTTTGTCTTTTCCAGTCTTTCGCATCAGATTGTCCCTTTGTTTCCCGATCAGACAATGCTCTTTGTTTTTCGCCCGTTCGGTCATGTCGAGTGACCTGCGCCTTCCCCTATCGGACTGCACGACCCGTGCAGTGAGTGCATGAGTCGTGCACGCATTGCACGACTCATGCAATGCATGCACAAGTCGTGAATACATTGCATAACTCGTGCAATGTATGCGCGGGTCGTGCATTTTCAGCTTCCTCCTCCTTCAACTCTTCGTCTCCCCTATTTCGTCCGACCGTCCGAGCGTAATGTATAAAATATAATATGATTTGCTTTGTGTTTATCTTGTATGTTTCAGTCTCTGTTCGCTTTGTTAATCTTTAGTTTTTTCCGCTCAAATAACCTCCTATTGTTTCTATTCAAATGCTTATTCTTGTTTCGTTCATTTAATTTAATCTAATTTATCATTGTTAATGTATGCCATATGGTTTGGATTCATTGATTTTCGTTTTTTGGATCAAAATTCGTATTTTTTTTTAGTTGAGCTGTGGGTTTTTGCTTGACAGAGCAAAAACACAGCTGTGTTTCTCAAGAAACACAGCTGTGTTTCTGCACTACTCGGCATTTTGCTGAGAAAACACAATTGTGTTTTCTTCGCTTTCACGGTTCTTTCGCTCCTTTTTTGCATGTTGCCTTTGCTTCAATTTTTTTATCTCTTTATGCTTTATTATTTTACGTTTAATTATTTTTATTTATTTACTTAATTGTTTATATTTAATTAGTTTAATTGATTATTATTTAATTGATCTATTCATCATTTTAATTAATTATTTTATTCAACTAATTTATTTATTCTAATTTATTTGTTCATATTACATTAATTATTCTATTTACTTTACTAACATTTTATTCATTTTTTATTTTTCTTTTCTCAAAGTTTATTTGTGTGAGTTATATTCGCCCTCGGGTCGGAGGATCGGGGAATTAAAGATCATCCAAATTTAGGGTTTGCATTTTTATTGTATTTTTCTGTATATTGTCTTATTTTTATTTTGTATGTAATATGTATTTTAATTATTCGCATTATAGAAAGTCACGTTTTTTTTAATAACTAATAACTTGGGATTTTTCCTAATAAATTGGATCAATATCCTGTTTTACCCAATAAAATTTCACTTTTAAATGGAGAACTAGTTTTTATAAAATGGAATCACTTATCCCGATTTTGTCAATTAATACCCAAAAAATGGTTCTCCAATTTTTTTTTAAGTTAATAAAAAGGAACCAATGTTCCTAAAAAATAATGAATGACCTGATTTATGTATGATGCGTTTTAGTTGCCTTTATGTGTTTATTTATTTATTCATTTTGGGCCCTTGTAATTAATTTTGGGGCAAGTTTTATTTATTTATGCTTTCTTGTTTTGGGAGATTGTTCTGTCCCAATTTTTTCGTGTTGTAATTTATTTATTTATCTGTCGCTTTATTTTATCGCTTTTCAATATGCTTGAAATGCGCTTTAAATTTAATGCATGATCGCGGTAGATGAGAGATGGAATTTTGATTTCTTAAAAACTCATTTATAAACTTAAGTCATTAATAAGAGTGAAGTTTTGAACACTATCTCTGGTTTAAACCAATAGAGGTTAGAGATATTTTTCAATTTCTTATAAATTGGGTGGCGACTCCAAAATACCTCAAGGTGCCTAAAGGTGTCATGAGGCTAGATGATTCTTTCTAATGTTTTATTGGAAAGGAGGTGTCCAATATGTCTCATGGCACCCAAGATCAAAAAGACGCGAACCAATCCCTCGAAACCTAAAAGCGAGTTCAAAGAGGGTCTTTGCTAGGTTCGGCGCGAGTTACAGTGGCGACTCCATTAGGGAGGATGATCGAAACTTCGCTTCAAAAGTGACTTAAGTTAAAATTATAATTGAGTTGTTAAGAATTAAAAATTCCATTTCTAATCGAAATTGCATTACATCCACCAGAGCTTTAGAATTATGTTAGTTGGTCCCCTATATATACCCCAATATATTCCTAAAATATGACCCTACTTTCACTCATTGTAGGGAAGTGTTCGAGATAATCACCAGCCCAAACCTTGTACCATTAATGGCATATAAAATGGAGACCCAATTCGTCGCTATGCTCGTGATGAGCTAGACCCGTTGGCAGGAACCATGTTTGGGTAAACCTAAAGTATCACCACCTTTGACCAAAGCTCATAAAATGGCACTAGAAACCTTCCCCTAGGCGGTATGAACCGTAATATGTTGCTTGCTATATAGATCATTTTGTATTGGACAAACCCAAATAATCTGATTGGTCACATAATCAAAGGCTTTCATGCCCCGATAGGCCCATGTCAACTTATTCGAGCTGCCTAAATACATGATGGTAAAAAACCATGCATATGCATATTAGCTAAGAGAGGTTATGCTGCCGATTTTTCACCGTGCACCATGCGCGTCCATCGGATTCCCTATTAACCCATGGATCAAGCCCACCTAGGACAGAGACCGCACGACCTCATGTGTGGGGGCAATAAGGTTGGAAGGACCTACCTGCTTGCATGCGTTTGTGAATGATGCATTGCATATTTATGCCAGTCATGCACAAATAAATTTATGTATTTCTTCTACATGTATACATCCTTTTCTTTGCATAAAATTATTACATATACATAATGTCTTGTGTATAATTTTTCACATGTCTCACATGTATCATTGTAATCTCTTTTAGCCATTATATACCATTTTTGTTGCACAGCACGACCATGCATTGCGTATTATTCATGCATCATTTTAACTCTTTAACTTTTCAGCCATCAAAGACCACTTTCCTAGCTGGTCAGGGGTTCTGACAGTCGCATCATCAGAGGGTTTTGATTGAGCAACCACAATCAAGTCAAGTGCAATCAATAGGCATTCAGAGAATCTCCAGAAATGGCCGATTCATCGAGGGAGGCAGATGCTACCAGGGCCTTGATAGTTGAAGAAGTGGGTCAAAGGTTCGAAGAATTCGAGAACCGGATGATGGCCATGGTGGTCGCAATGGCTCCACCAGCTGCACCACAGAACCTGGCGCCTCCTTCCATGAGATAAAATGAATAGGAGGAGGCTAGAGAGGATCAGTCGGAGGATGTACGTCCACCACCAGTGGACCTAGGGGCTGCCACGTCAGGAGGGCAAAAGAGAGAAGTAGCCCATAGAATGGAAGAGGACCTAGAAGGGGATGAATATGGAGAACCCCTATCAGTTAGAAGGAAAGCACCCCAGACAGAAGATACCATCTGGAAGAAGATGGAAGAAAAGTTTGAGGCAATGGCTAAGATGTTGACAGGGGGTCCCCCAACTGGATGGAGAAGATCTAATCCACTTGAACTTCAAGATGCCTGATGTCCCAAAATTTGATGGCACATCGGACCTCACCGCACACATCAAGCAGTACTCTTTGATAATGAAAGGTACCACACTAACAAGGAGGCAGAAGGTAGAATACTTCTGTTTAAGTTTGACAGGTCCTACGGTGGGCTGGTATCACGGACTGGATCGGAGAATAAAAGAAGACTGTGATCTGCTGACGGAGGAGTTCCTCCAGTAATATGACTATAGTACAAGGATGGAGGTCACTCTGAAAGATCTAGAGTTACTACAACAAAAGCCGAACGAGTCATTCCATGAGTACTTGACCCGATGGAGGAACCGGGTAATGGAGATGAAGAAGAGACCGGACACTCCAGACCAGATCAGACTGTTTATTAGGAATGCCAGCCCATACTTAAAAGATGGGCTAAAGATGAAGGGGTTGAAGGACTGAGAGTTCTTAAAAGATATAGCCATTGAAACTGAGACTAAGCATCTGGATAAAATGGCTAAATCTGCAAACCTGGCCTTAGGAAACAGCAGTGGCAATGGGGAAAATACCAAGGCAGTAGAGGTCTCAACCACCGGAATGACTCCTAAACACCTTACCATCTCGGGCAAGCCTCTATCTTTGCACTTCACTCGTCTCATCAAGGAAGGGAAGTTGCAACCCTTGCCAGCTAGGCCTGCCCCAAGTCAGGGAAAACCGAGGCACAGAACAGACTGGTATTGTGTGTATCACCAGTCCACAGGGCATCGGACAGACTATTGTCGCCCTCTGACAGATCGCATTCAAGAATTGGTGCCTGGCCTGGATAAAGAAAGAAAGGATTAGAGTTATTATAATGCTTTTCATTTTCTAAAGTGTATTCCTGAACTATGCACTTGTTTATCTTTTCTACTTTAATAATATGGGCTTTGCTTATATATGTATTTTTATATTTTATTGCATCAAGCATAAATAATAATCATGATTAAGGTATTGGTTTAAAACACCGTTTCATTTAGTTTCAATAAATAGTAATCTTGGTTGCTCCCAATTTGACTCCTGAGGTGAGACAAAATTTAAGAGAATGAAAAAAAAAAGTCTGAAGAAGTCTTTACCTGGACCCATGAAGACATGCCAGGAGATAATCGTAAAGTCGTCAAACACATCATTCCAACATACCCCGATCATGGACCAGTCAAGTAGAAGCTCAGAAGACCAGGCCGGAGGGGGCAGAAAAGGTCTAAAGGAAGAATCCACAAGCAGAGATGAAGCTAAAATTTTTGGTTGGAGTTCAAAGCCGAATTTAGTTGGTCAATGCTGTCCCAAGTCAAGAAGAGAAGGGGTACGTGTATGTGTAAACTATCAGGATTAGGACAAAGCTTATCCTCGAAAAAAGAACAAGGAAAAAGAGGATAAAAAGGAAAAGAACAAAAAGCAAGCACAAACAAACAAACAAAAAAAGAAGAAGGAAATAAAAAAGATAGAAGGAAAACATCTTGGGGGCAAGTTTTGCCCAAATCCTGTTGATTTGTACATGTCCGTATCCTACCATTCTTCTTCGTTGCCAAAAGGAAAAGGACTAAAACGCTGATCTGCAAACCATCTACCTGTTTTATCTGCATGAAGGGTATACTATACAAGCAACAGGTTGATGAATGAGGAAGGAGCTAAGAGACGGAAGAAATCCAAGCCAAAATTTGCACGACCTATATGAATGGTTTAATGCTGGCAGAAAAGATCATGAAAAAGGATTGGGCAGAGAAATGACCCTTTTGCACTTCGAGGCTAGAGAGCCACCATTGGAGCCTCTACAAGAGTCATCTATTATTCCTCGACACAGGGGGCAGAAGCAGTATGGCCGATAGATGTAAAGCTCAAATCTTTAAGGACAGTCATGGCTAAATTTTGGAAGCCGATAGAGCACAACAACGAAAGCAACAATTGCACAAGTCAGACAAGGACAAGTCATGGGATTATCCCCACGGTCAGATCCATCAGAAACATTCTGCTTGATCATTTGGAAAGACGGCCAGAAAGCATCCGATGAAGGAGGGAGATTCAATTGTCAAGCAAATGAAACCAGGTGTTCCAGACATACGAGGTAAATTTGGGCCAGTGTGAGAAGGTTCCTTGGTCTTCCAGAGATTGTTATCCAAGAGAGCAGTAACGGACAGAACCGATCAATGTTGATAGACTCAAGAGGGTCCAAGGTTAAGGGCTAAAAATCAAAAGAAGAGAATAAAAGTCCCGCGGATCGAAAACCGAAAAAAGGCAACCTTGCTAAAATTGGGTGCCTCGTCAGGGTGAAAACCGAAAAAAGGCATCTTGAGCAAAAATTAGAGGCTTGACAGAAAATATTCAATCAAGAAAACCCGAGAGGGCTGATTGATAATAGGAGATCGGATGCACCTAAGTTGTTACTCATTGAAACTAAGTAAAACTAGTGCTTTTGTATCACATGTCTAGTCATGGTCATTCTTATTGCTATATGGTGCCTATAGATAGAAATGCATGCATAAACTAGGCATAAACATGCAATTAGACGGTTAAGAGAAACCTGTTGCAGGCATAAGGACATACGCTGGAGCAATTATCAAAGCAACAATAATGATTTTTCATGTGACAAATCCTCCTCCTACCCCTTAAATGACAAAAAAAAAAGAAGGCCGTTAGAGATGAAAACCGTGACTAGCTCTCTAAGCAAAAGTTAGGCCAAACGGCAGGGTGAAAACCTGGGAATAGGCAGTCTGTCCTTTAAAAAAATGAAGAAAAAGCCGCTGGAGTGGGTTGGTTCCATTCCAGGCAAAAGTTAGGCATAGGGTTATGTGAAAATCCACAAAGGGACGCATTTCCCACTAAGAAAAGCTAGTGTGAAAATCCACAAGGACGCACTACCTTTAAAATAATGACTTTTGAAGCCTGGAGCAATAAGGCAGCATTACTCGAAATGACTTCCCTTTTGACAGGTGCCGTATAATGCAGAACTTGATTCATAGTGTTGGGGGCAAAATGCTCATTGACCGTGGGGCAAAAATGCGCACGAGGCAGTTCTCTTTGAAAAGATTAGGGGTCAGAGTCCATAAAGCCAAGACAATGCTTTTCTAGATCCTTGGGGGCATCAGATAATGTGAGCAGCTGAGCAGTACCCTCAACGAATCCCTTAACCACCTGGGATGTGGTCTATCCATTTTTGCGTCTCACATGCATAAATATTTTGCATATTGCCCTGCATATCACGTGCATTTAGCCCATTACACTTATGGTTGTACACACAATTCTTGTACACTAATCCTTTGCTTATGTCTCGTGTATATAGCTTTATGTGTATATTTCATACCCGTGATTCCATACGCACACACAATGTTTTGTATATGTTATTGTGTACATGATTATGAGGGAAAGGTCTGAATAGACCTCATGAGAAAGGATGATCCAAAGGACGGATTTAGCTCGACATGATTGGCCACTGTATTCGGCCTAAAATCAAGTAAATATGTATAGAGGTGAAACGCCCAAGAGAACAAGCCTATCCGGGCACACCATGCTAAAGGAAATCAGATGCGAAAGTGAGTCGAGGTATAGTTTTAGCTCTGCATCAGCGCTCATCCACGCCAAACAATCAGATCAAGATGAAGTCCTCACAAGACAAGAATCTCAAGGACCTGCTCCCAAGAGGGAAAAGAATAAGCCTTTCCATGCACACCATGCCAGGAGCAAACAAGTAAGTTTTTCTGTCATAAGAGGCACGCTCACACATCACACAATAAGTGTACAAAATCCAAATTCAAATGTGCAAAATCTCAAGCAAAAATAAATTTCTCGACCAACAACAATAACAAAGACCAACAAAGCAAAATAACAAAACAAAAAGAAAAAGATATTTTCGAGGCCTTGAAAATCCAACATACTGTAAAAATTTGAATGCATCCAAAGTGTAAAAATTCCAAGAAAGAAAATACCAAAACAAAAACAAAAATAAAAAAATCACCAAAGACATGGAAACCTATCCGCCTGCGGGCATGCAACCAAAACCTCAAATAATAATTTTTCCTCTGAGGAGGCTCAAACATAATTTTCTCTCTGGAGGATCGACATCAAAGTCTCCCAGTGAGCATCAAAGTCTCATTGGAGTATTATCTTTAAGACCTTTTTAAGGCATTCTCAGTCTCTTTGGAGCATTATCTTTAAGAGCTTTTTTAAGGCATTCTCAATCTTTTTGGAGCATTATCTTTAAGACCTTTTTTTAAGGCATTCTCAGTCTCTTTAGAGCATTATCTTTAAAACCTTTTTAAGGAATTCTCGGTCTCTTTGAAGCATTATATTTAAGACATTTTCTTAAGGCTTTCTCAGTCTCTTTGGAACATCAAGTTATTTTCAAAAGTATTCCAAATCCCTTCAATCCTGAGATGATCCGAGAGGTGGGTTCAGCTTAACCTTATCAGAAACTGCCCAGAAAAGCAAACCTCTTCATTCACGTTATGCCGGGAGAAATTAGGCCAGGACGAGGCTAACAGATCACAAGCGATAGAATAGATCGCAATGGGACTGTGCTTAGAGAATACTGCATCTCACAGACACCGTGCAGGCCGAGATGAGGTTAGCGGGAGACCAGTGATAGAACATATCGCAAACCAAGGTTGTAGTCAGAGAGTACTGTATCTCACAGACACCGTGCAGACCGAGATGAGGTTAGCAGGATACCAGCGATAGAATAGATCGCAAACAGAGGTTGTAGTTAGAGAGTACTGCATCTCACAGACACCGTGTAGGCCGGGACAAGGCTAGCGGATCACCAGCAATAGAATAGATCGCAAATAGAGGTTGTAGTCAGAGAGTACTGTATCTCACAGACACCGTGCAGGCCGAGATGAGGCTAGCGGGATACTAGTGATAGAATAGATCGTAAACAGAGGTTGTAGTCAGAGAGTACTGTATCTCACAGATACCGTGCAGGCCGGGACAAGGCTAGCGGATCACTAGCGGTAGAACAGATCGCAAACAGAGGTTGTAGTCAGAGAGTACTGCATATCACAGACACCGTGCAGACCGAGATGAGATTAGCGAGGCACCAGCGGTAGAACAGATCGCAACAGGGGTTGGAGTTAAAGACACTGCACCTCACACCGTGCATGCCGAGACAAGGACAGCGGGGCACACACGATAGAACAGATCGCAACGGGACTATGGTTAGAGAATGCCGCATCTCACGGACACCGTGCAAGCTGAGATGAGGCCAGCGGTATAGATCAGCTACCGTGCAAACCGAGACAAGGTTAGCGGGGCACCAGCGATATAGCAGATCGCAACGGGATTGGGGTTAGAAGACACTGCATCTCACAGACGCCATGCAAGCCGACCGGAGGCGAGCGGGACAATGCGATAGAAAAGATTGCAAACGACCCACAGTCTGATAGCGCTACAGCTCAACGGCAACAAGTCGCAACATTCCACATGACAAAAAGGTAAGGGCTCCCTCAGGTACGCATCTCTTTCCTTCTTCTCTGAATTTTGGCTCATCTAGGCACTATTGCACTAGTTTCCCCAAAATTGGGGGCAACTGTAGACACCGGATCCTGAGGTAGGCCAGATCAGAGTTATCCAATGATGATAAGACGCCTTTACATAGGCAAAAAGGTTAAACGTGATGATTTTCTTTTCAAATTTGCATTTTAGAGTGAAAATATAAAAAAAATAATAAAAAAAATTTTAAAAATTAGTTTTGAAAAATGGGGGCTTAAAATTATAGTATTTTTAGTCAATTTAAAATTAAAAAAAAAATCAGATCGTGAGTATCGGGCGCGCTTGCGGCAGCTCGCGGGCGCCCAGTGCGCTGCGCGCGCAGTATTGCGCGCAGAAGTGCGTAGGGCTGCCGCTCCGACGACCGTCCCCATATAGCGATGGGCATCCCTTGTTTCATGTTTTTTCCTATTTTTCATAATTTTTTTCCGTTTTTTTTCACCTAAAATCCGTTTTTTATCCCATATTTTCAGGTTTTTTAAGGATTTATTCAATTTTTAAAATTCAAAATAGTTAATATCTGATTTAATTAAATTTTATCTATTTAATTATTTTATTTTTCCTATTTTCTTCATATAAAACGAATGAGATGAAAACTTAAAAGGGGGATTTTTGGCTAGGGTTTTTTCTCTTCATCTTTTCTCTTTTTCTTCCTCTAAAACTCTTCCCTACCAAAAAATAACAAAAAATTGAGTTCATCTTTCATTCTTTTTTCCAACATAATTTCTTCTAAATATATATTTAGAAGAAGTTTTGTTGTTTGATTAATTTTTGGAGACAAACACAACATTTGTTTGTTCTCAAAATTCTTTTTTAACCTTTTATTTGTGTTCAATAAATTTTTTTTTCCATTAATTTTCTTTTGAATTTCTTTTTGATGAAAAAATTAATTTTGAGACAAATAAAACAATTGTTTGTTATCCAAATCTAATTTTTTCATTTGATTTTCTAAAATAAGACTTTTAATCATTTTTTTTCCTTGATACAAACAAAGTGATTGTTTATTCTTGAAATCATTTTTCTTTAATTTTAATCAATAAAAATCTTTTTTTTTATCAAAATCATTTGTTTAGGCAAAGAAATTAATTCTTTGTCCTTAAAGAATTTTTGATCATTTTTTATCCTATTTTTTTCTTGGAATAAAATTCTAACATTTTCATCATATTACACTCTAATATTGCAAATCATCAAACAAATAAATCGATCATAATTTTACTTTTATCGAATCTGAAACTCTGAGGATAAACATTTTGGGCTTATTCTTTCTTTTTATTATTTTTGTTCATGTTTAATTTATTCATGTATATTTTTATTAACTTCATTTATTTATTTCAGATTTGTTTTATTTAACTTGTTTATATATGATTTTATTCTTATTCGTGTACATTATTTTTATTTTTATTATTTTCATTTATTTATTCATTTATTCTATTGCTTTTATATTTGTTTTAATTTAATATGTTAATATATTATTTTGTTCATTTAAATATTGATTTTCTTATCATTTCTAACATGTAAATATTGTTTTCTTTTAATTCTTAACATGAAATTAATTTTTTTCATTTTAATTCATCATTATTTCTAACATGTAATTAATAAATTCATTTTAATAGATATTTTTACCATGTAAATGTTTTATATTAATTGTAATTACATTAATTAATCATGTTGTTCATTTAATTGTTTTCATCATTCTTTAATTCATTTATTTTATTATTCTTTCCTTTATTATTTTATATATTCATTGATTTGATTATCTTCATCATTATTGTTGTCATATTCATATTTTTACATATTAATTCATTAACATGTTATATTTTATTCCAATCACTTCATTTAATCCATTTGTCATTAATAACACATTTTTCTAGTTCACTTTAAATTGGTAACATTTTAATTCATTTATGATTTTGATATCATTTCATTTTATCTCATTTTATTTTATTTTATCTTATCATTTATTTTATATTTAATTGATTTTAATTGATTCAATTACTAACATTATTTTATTTTATTTCACATCTCATTTTTTGCTTGGGCATTTTTGCGAGCACACGGGGAGATCCAAGAGTCTCGTTCGGGTTACATATTTATTTTATTTGTTTGTAATATTTATTTATTTTGGCTTTTTCATTTATTCTGCCATGTAATTTTCTTGTAAAATTATTTATTTAGGCCCACTAGAAAGAAACTCACTAAATGTTTTTTCATTAATTAATTTGAAATTTTTTCTAAATAAAAATGGGACCAATGTCTCAATTTTCTCCATCCAAAATAAAACCATCACATCAAAATTATTTTATAATAAATATGCATGCGAGGACCAATGTCCTCATCATTAATGAATTTCCCATTTTATGCATGTTTTGTATTTTATTTAGAATGGGGGTTGTATCCCGCCCCTAATTTTGTTATAATATTTTTACATATGCTTTATTTTATTTACGCTTTTATTTATCGCTTCCACTATGTGATTGACATGCGCTTTAATTAATTGCATTAAAATGAATGAGAAATGTGATGAAACTCTAAAATCAAAACTCGATTATAAACTTAACCAAGGTATGAATAAATGGAAAGTCCCGAACCTACTCTGATCTTGGGCTCAATGAGGTTAGAGGTCTAGAACCTCCAAAATATTTCTTGTTCCCCTACAAAAGACTTAATTTACATAATCCTAGGCTCCAGGGGGTAGAGGCTGAGACCTCCAAGATGTCTCTAGTTTGCCCAAGATGGATATGTATGCGCCGTCTTAGGCTCGCTGAGGCTAGACGACCCTTCCCAATGTTCTATTGGGTGGCGACTCCAAGAAACCTCGTTGTTGCCCAATATAGACGCACTTGTAAATACCTTACAGGTTTTAATGAATCCCATCCCGATTACCCTAAAAGCGGCCTCTCGGGAGGCTACGGGATTCCGTGCGCGTCACAGAGCCCAATCAAGCAGTACCTTCAAATAGGCCAGCTGCCTGATGACAGAGACGAAGCTCGAAAGGTATCGAGAAAATCCCTTAATTATTCCATCATTAACGGTGATTTGTATAAGAAAGCTTTCAGCCACCCTTGGCTCAAATGCGTGACAGAGGAAGAGGGAGACTACATCCTAAGAGAGCTCCATGAAGGCATATGCAGCGCACATGAGGCGAGCAGAGGCATGGCAAGGAAAGCCCTCCAGACGGGATATTACTAGCCTAGCATGCTCAAAAATGCTCAAAAAAAAGTGAGGAGATGCTCGCAATGTCAGGTACATGGGAGGATCATAAGGCAGCATAGAGAAGACCAACAGCTGATCGGCATAGCCTGGCCATTTGATCAATGGGGACTCGATATTTTGGGACCCTTTCCCTAAGGCAAAAAGCAGATGAAGTTCCTCATAGTAGCAGTCGACCACTTTTCCAAATGGATTGAGGCTGAACCTCTAGCCACAATCACAGCTGAAAGGGTCAAGAACTTCACCTGGAAGAACATCATCTGCAGGTATGGCTTACCCAATATTTTCATTATAGATAATGGCAAGCAGTTCGACAGCTCCATTTTCAAAAATTTTTGCCAAGGCCTAAGCATCAAACTGAGGTTCACGTCAGTCGCTCATCCCCAAAGCAATGGAATGACTGAGGTCTCCAATCGGACCATCTTGGAAGGGTTGAAAAAGCGACTGGGCGAGGCAAAAGGCAACTGGACTGAAGAACTGCAGAGTGTCCTGTGGTCGTACAGAACTTTGCCAAGGACGGGCACTCATTAAATGCCATTCTCCCTTGTCTATGGCTCCGAAGCAATAATACCAGTAGAGGTCGGCCTCCCGTCTTACCGATCGGTGCTTTATTCCGAGCAGATGAACGTTCAAGAAATATGCTAGGATCTTGATCTGACAGAAGAAAAGAGGGAGGACGCCTACACCAAGATCGCGGCCTACAAGCAAAGAGTTGCCAGGTACCACAATGCTAAGGTGAAGTCAAGAACTTTCAATATCGGTGATCTGGTGCTCAGAAAGGCAGACTTAGGCTCGGGAAATGCCGGGGTAGGCAAGCTAATGCCAAATTGGGAAGGGCCCTACGAGGTCTACAAAGTTTTAAGCCCGAGCACTTATAGGCTCCGAACTATGGAAGGGCAAGAAGTCCCCAGAAGCTGGAATGTCGAAGTACTTAAAAATTACTATTTGTAACGGTGTATCCATATTCGCCAATTATTCAATTAAAAAAAGAGGTTTTCTCTCTAAACTTGTTTAATTCATGCATAATATAAACTATACGCTAGGCTCGACATCCATCCCGAGCCAAAAATGCGAAAGTTAGAACCCATTTTTCTGCAGGTACAATGTAAACCGTTAGGATCGACGCAATTCCCGATCCCAAGATACGGAAAGAAGCAAAGCCCGTTAGGATCGAGGCAATTCCCGATCCCAAAATACGAAAAGAAGAAAACTCTCGACAGTTCGACTGTTAGGATCGACGATCGTCTTGATCCAAAGATGCAAAAAACATGAACCTTATGTCGATCCCATCCGTTAGGATCGATGTCTATCCCGATCCGAAAATACGGACTCTCCTTTGCTAAGTTCGATGCCCATCTCGAACTGAAAATGCGAAGGTCAGGCAGCTTACTCGCTAGGCTTGATGTTTGGCCCAGGCCGAAGATACGAAAGTTGAATCTTATTTGTTTCCAGGCCTAGCTCATCCGCTAGGTTTGACGCCCATGCCGAACCGAAAATGCAAGAGTTATGGTTAACTTAAGACAAAAAGTTACTCCAATTCAGGAAGTATATCAGATGCATTCATACGTTTTGCATTAGCAAATTATATGCATTTTAGCGAGCTATGACTTAGCAAATTTTATGCAACTTCACGAGTAGTACTTAGCTCGATTATACTGGCAATCTCAATGCAAATTTATGTGTTCTTGATTGCAGAGATTATGTGAATCAACACTTTGCAGAAAAATGCAACTTTATTAAGAACGTCTCAACTGTACAATTTACAAAGAATCGTTACAGGGATAAAGAATAAAAAGGAAAAAAAAAAGCAAAGCTAATCTAAGCTCCTATACTAACCCTCTATATCTACAGTAACTACATTGCCAGGAGTATTGGCGGTCTGCTCGGCAGTTCGATTGGCGACGATTTGAGAAGGGTCAGCAACGGGCAGTAAAGACCCTGCTCCCCCTTCAGAGACAGGCCCCGCTGATGGAGGCACCCTAGACTGGGCTTCGGCTGGGGCCTCTTGATTAGCCTCTGGAAGCGAAAGATCTCCCCCTGAGACTCTCTGAGTTGCCTCCCCCTCAGGAGCGCCCTCCTCATCATCGCTGCTTGGAGGAGTGGGCAATGATGCCGGATTATCCATCCAAGCCATATCGGCTCCAGGAAAGCACCTCCCAGCTTCATGAACTAGCCGGGATAGCAACTCCACCTGAGCCTCTGCTAGCTCATCTAGAAGACGCTCCTTCTGAGCGGTAAGCTCCTCTTCGAGCCTCTTCGCCCAGGAGATCTCCCTCTCCTCCACTGACGTCTTCAAAGACTCGCCCTCTCTGCGGAGTTGGTCCGCCTCCACTTTCAGCTTGGCGTTCTCGACAGCAAGCTCTTGGCACTCAGCGTCTAGCCTGGTTGCATCCGCTTTGAATCGCCTACTCTAAGCATTCTCGACAGTAAGGCGGGCCACATCTCCCTTCAACTTGTCAATTTCTGCCGAGACTTCAGGTCCTAAGCCTTCTAATGGGCCTCCTTCCTCAAGGCCATCGTCTCCGAGTGGGAAGTGGAGGACTGCTCTTTCAGCTTGGCCACTTCAGCGCGAAGGGCGGAGGCCTCCTTTCGGGCAGCCTCACAGCGAGTATCTGCCTCCGCCCTGACTTTGGCGCTTTCCTCCGCCCTTCCCTTCCAAAAGCCAGCCATGAGGTGTAGCCGTTGAGTCCTCCTGCCCGCCTATAAAATAAGAAAGGATAATTAAACCAAGCAATGGGATATTAACAATCACAGACAACATGAAGTGGTGAAGACTTACATCTATTAATTGGTGGCTGATTGTGTTGCACTCTTTATTAGCAGATTGACGTCCCCGATGTCCTTAAGATCATCGTCCCGAAGGAGGCCTCGACAGATATAACCAGCCACTTTGCTTGTTGACCAGTCACTGCCGAAGTTCTCCTTCAAGAACTCCTTTAAAGGAGCAGGTCGCCTGTCTGATAGCTGCGACGGTTCCAGCCATGTACCCGAATGAATGGCCTTGCCTCTAGTAGCCACCCTAGCATTCGACCCAGCTATTATGTCGGCAGCCCTCTTCCGAGAGGCCTCGTCAGCCTTCCTTCAGGCATCCTCATCCAGAACTCCTTGCGCTACCTCCCTGAAAGTCTGGATGATAGGCACATCGTCCTCGTCAGACTCATCTCGCAGTCTCAAGGGCGGACCATGAGCTCGCCGGCCCTCGGCGTCAGATCGAGGGGCTGCAAGTGAAGGATCGGCGAGTGTTTCAACTATGACATTAGAAGCTGGAAGAGCGGAGGAGATGGGGACAGCGGCAATAGCTGCGGCAGCTGAAGAAGCACCAGCCGCCCCTCGAGAGGCTTGCAGCTCTGCAGAAGACACCAGCTTCCTCTTTTTCCTCTGCTCTTGGGCTTTACGCTCGGCCTCGCTTTTCAGTCGGATCCGCTCGCCGAGCTGTTTGGACGCAGCACTCTCATCAGCCATCTCAGCTGCAACCAAAATAAACATTAGATAAGTTCTTTTTCAAAGCACATGCTTCATGCAAATATAATGCGTGTTTAATGCTTCATGTTAATTTGCTCTGCCCGATCCTAATGCTCACGTTCTGCGGTAGCAGCGGCTTCAGCACTTGGAGCAGCTCTGAGAGCGGAGGGCCCTTGAAGTGCCTCCAGCAGTTTTTTGGACTCGAAAGGCCCCCCATTCCTTGCTACGGCGTCCATCAGTTTTCCCATGTCAGCCTCATACATAGGCTGACCAACAGCTTGGTCCTTCAAGATGTTAAACCCCGCCGATCGGCCCAAGCTCAACCCAAATTCGCCACTTCTTCCCACCAGGAAATACCTCTCTCTGAAGCCCTTCATTGAGGTGGGAATATTAATAAGCTTCTTCTTTGGTCGGCTTATGAAGAAGAACTCCGATCCGTCGCTTTGGCATGAGATATAGAAGAAGTGGGTGAAGAGGTTCAGGGTGGGGGCAATCCCCTCCGACATACACAGGATTTTGAAGCAAGCCACGGTCCTCCATCCATTCGGGTGCAGCTGATAAGGAGCGATGCCATATCCCTCTAGCACGGCTATCTCAAAAGCGCCGAAGGGAAGGCGCATTCCTGCATCTAAACTCCAAAGGTGGCAGATGAACCACTCGTTGTTGTGCTCTCCGAAAGGCCCCTCCGTCACTGCCATGGAGTCCGGGCATGGCGCTACAGAGATATCGTCAGGTAAGCCGTATTTGGCGGGGACTTCAGCCACTTCCTCTCTGGACAGTCGGGAGCACAGCTCAACCACTGCTTTGTCCCTATACTCATCCAAAAAACCCTTGTCCAACGCCTCACCACTGCTAGAAGCCATTTTTAGCGAAGAAGGAGGAGAAGATATATGCAAATCCCTAGTTGCTAAGTGGATGAATGCAGGAAAAGAAATAGCGAGAAAGCAAAAGGGATGAGCTACTTACTTGGTAAAAGGGACTTAGGAAATTTGAAGAAGGAATAAGGAGCGATTGCGGAAATCTGAGAATTGAGAAAGAATTTTGGCAGAGTTTTGCTAGGGATTGCAAAACGTAAAGAAGAAATTCTTTGAAAATTCCCTATTTATAGGCCAGAGCTTCCGGAGCATGCCAACCGACTCGCCACTTGAAGAATGCCACGTGTTGAAGACATTATGGCTGTACGCAGAACGAAGCATCACCCTCGGAGCACACGCAGCATTAAATGAAAACAGCTGTCCAGGCAAGCGTATCTCTTCAAAAAAAGCGCCTCACAAATTCAAAAATTTCGCCAACGCGCGTCTTTGGATCAGGAGAATTCAGAATTGACTCCATCCGAACGAGACTACAAAAGGCAAGTCCATGCCCGATCGGACTTGTGGAGGGGGGACAAGTGATAACACAACAAACATCATTTGCTCTAAGGCCCATCCAGTCGGCCCACTTAACTGGCAAGGCCCAAGGCCCAATAACCAAGAGTAGCAGGCACGAGCTGCTAGGCAGCGCACACGCCCGATCGGCTGATGTTACCGCCAGTCCCATCAGCCGCCTGACACAAGGCAGCGCCCATGCCTACCACTTGCTCCCTATCATGTCGCCGAATACCTACTCTGACTGCCAGTAATCACTCCCCAGGCATTCAAGTGCCCCTCAATCATCTCATATAAATAGCCCAGCCAACGATGGCTACAGGTATTGAATCTCTAGTATTCTATCTCTAAAAAGCACATTCTCTCTCTAAGCTACTAACTTAAGTTTCGGAGTGCTCACGCTCTTTCTTACAGGGTTATTCTCATCCGATCGGCTCGATCCCTCCTCTCCAGATAAAGACAATTTGCGCTTTATCAATTATTATCCACCAGCTTCTATACCGGGAACTAAAAGATCTTGAAAAGGCGGGGCAGCTGGATTCTTAGTCTTTTCCACCTGCTCCTAAAAAGCAAAGGGTGCAAACCCAAAACATGCTTTGGCATGAAGTCATGCCTCGTCAGTATACCCACAACTGGAGATCTCTGAAATTGACAAAGTATTGAAATTAAGTTTTGTGGATGAGTTATTGTGCAGAATAAAAGTAGAAGTGTAAGATTAATTTACTTTAATAACAATTTAATTATAAATGGGAAAATTTATCCTACAAAAATGCCTTAATTTCTGAAATATTGTGACTAAAATCACTTTGGCCAGAAAATCATGAATCAAGCACTAATGTTGTTTTATAACATAGCATATGAATGTTTCAAGATGACATGATTTGTCATATTAATACTCCAATACTAGATTTATAATTTTTCAGCTAGAGCGACCATAGATGAAATTAACCTCAAAATAGCATGGCATTTCGAACAATAGGAAAAGAAAGCAGTGACACTGAGAAACAATCAAAACAAGACAAACAAGGACAACCAACATAAACCAATAGGAAATCCCACAATCAGACCCTCTATCTAATGAAACAGAACTATTGGTTTATGCTTTCCAGAGATTCTAAAAAGTTAACAAAATTAAAATAAGACAATTAAATTTTTATTAAAATATAACGGGAAATAATACGACTATAACAGAATTTCCATGTCATGTAGGGGTAAATGAACAACAGAATAGGAATTTCCCAAAGTTAAATAAGGAAATCATAAGGAACAAGAAAAAAATAATGTTGAAGCAATCAAGGGTATTTTTTGAAATTGCAATTGGCATTTTTTTTTATTTAAAACAGAAATGAAAAAGCAAAGTTCTATAAAATACTAAATGAAAAATAAAATTTTAACTTTAGCCTAGAAAACCAAATGAAAATATATGACAGGTTCGCAGAAAAGCCCCTTTCAAATTCCCTGACCTAACAGATTGCACATTGAAATTTTTAAAATAAAATAGAGAATCTTACACTATGAATCTTCGGTATCACCAGCAGGTGCCTCAAACCAACTTCTCGGAAAAGTGCATGAGCCTTGGCTAATGACATTGTCTCCACAACAGTATAAGGTGAAGCATTAGTGAAAGGATGTAAATCTATGAACATATCCATCTCTTCTTCAGTAAATTCTACATCTTCGATTCTGTCTCCATTACCAGATCCTCTCTTTGCAAAGTTAGTTGCTGAAAATTGCTCGAAGTCATCACTACAAATCGGCACAGGAGAAGAAGAAAAAACTTTCTTCTTGAGCAGTTCAATAAGATGAGCTCGGAGGATCAGTCCATAAAGGATTGGGGACTCGGGAAGTGCAGGCTCATCAATTACAGGAAATCCATTATGCCTTCTTGTTTTGAGGACATGTACTATATTCCCAACCATCTCAATACCATGAAGTAGGTGAAGTGGACCTGTGACTACATCAGCAACTGCCAGCTACCTCATGTAAGGCTCAGAGTGATTTTCTAGATAAGGAAAACCCTTTGCTTTCATGATAAGATCATAAATATTATTATTAAAAGCATCAGCAACAGTCTTGGAAACAAGAAGAACCAACATTATCAAGGGAAGTAGCAACAGATTATTGGTCAACTCAAGTATAATGAAGCATAATGAGACAGTCATACTCATAGATCCACCAAGAATTGAAGCAGCACCAAGTACAGCATAGAGGCCATGATTAAGACTAGTGCCTGAGCCAACTAACATTCCACCAAAACGTCCAAAAGATGCACCTGTCACAATAACTGGTACAAAAAGACCAGCTGGAGCAACAATCCCATAGCTAAAGATACTTAGGAAAAAACATGTTACAAAAAATATAAGAACAGAAGAATATTGAAACTCAGAGTCTGTATCCCTGCTGAAAAGGTTTCTAATAGCATCATCATTTGTGTTAAAAATGAGGCTAGCGAGATCATTGTAGTGGCCAGGAGGGTATAGGATAAGTAAGCCACACCCTTGACGTTTCATTATGAGGAAATTATATACACCAACAATACAGAGAGATAGAGTTCTAGTATAATACAACTAACAGAGTCTGATATATATCCCTATAGATAGAGATAAATATCAAATAAATAAAATACTATTTATCACAAACACTAGTTCCCTTACACTCCCCCGCAAGTTGTACTGGAGAAGGAACAACAGTCAACTTGTCCCGAAGCCACAAAAAATGCTTTTTGGAAAGCCCCTTAGTCAAAACATCAGCAATTTGATCCGTGGAACAGAGATAAACAACCTTCAAAGTTCCTTGAGCAACTCGATCCCGAACAAAGTGAAAATCAACTTCCAAATGTTTGCTCCGATTATGAAATATAGGATTAAGTGTAAGATATGTGGCACTCAGATTATCACAAAACAACCGAGGTGCTGGAGTGTGAAGAAATCCAAGTTCTTTTAGAAAAATTTGAAGCCACTGAATTTCAGAGGTGGCTGAGGCTAAGGCACGATACTCAGCTTCTGTGGAGGATCTAGAAACTGCCCTTTGTTTGCGAGAGGACCAGGAAATAAGATTAGACCCCAAAAAAATAGTAAAACCCATCGTAGATTTTCTATCATCAATGCAGCTGGCCCAATCAGAATCGAAAAAACCAGTTAGAACAGCTGAAGACTTGCGAAGCAGTAGACCATGAGATTTGGTACCTTGAAGATATCGTAATATCCGCTTGATAGCACCCCAATGTGCAACTGTAGGAGCATGTATGTATTGAGAAACGCGATTGACAGCAAACGATAAGTCTGGTCTTGTAAAGGTGTGAGATATTGTAGACCCCCCACAATAGATCAAAATAAAGTAGGATCCTTAAATGGTTCACCACCAGTGAGAGATAGACGTTCACTGCTGTTAATGGGAGTGGCAACGGGACTACATGTTGCCATTTGAGCACGAGTTAGGAGATCCGTAACATATTTGCGTTGATGTAAGAGGAGACTATTTGATAGCCAATCAGTTTCAATACCCAGAACATAGTGAAGTCGACCCAAATCTTTCACAGCAAACTACGTTTGCAAAAATTTAATAACCTTGCCAATGTAATCGGGAGCATCCCCCATTAAGAGAATGTCATCAACATAGATGAGACAAAATATCTTCATGCTGGTAGTTGAGATAAAATACAGAGAGCTGTCAGATTTTGAACATGTAAAACCAAACTGAAGTAAGGCACGAGTGAGACAGCGATGCCATTGACGAGGCGCTTGCTTCAAACCGTAGATAGATTTGCGTAATCGACAAACATAATCAGGAAAACGAGCATCAATAAATCCTGGCAGCTATTGCATAAATACAGCCTCATCAAGCGAACCATGAAGGAACGCATTAGAAACATCAAGTTGAGTTACTGACCACCCAAGTGAAACAGCTAAGGACAAAAGCAATCTGATCGTAGTGGGTTTGACAACAGGGTTGTAGGTATCTTTGAAGTCAATCCCAGGGCACTGATGGAAGCCTTTAGCTACAAGTCATGCCTTGTACCGTTCAATGGAGCCATCAGATTTTTGCTTAACTCTGAAGACCCATTTGCAGCCAATGACATTCTGATTGGAAGCTGGAGGAACCAATTCCCAAGTTCTATTGGCAAGAAGAGCAGTGAACTCATCGGCCATTGCTTGACGCCATTCAAAACTCTTGACAGCTTGAGTGAAGCATGTGGGTTCAGGAGAAGGCAATGAATCAGCAATTAAGGAGACAATACGAGTGGGTTTAAGATTGCCAGTTTTACTTCTAGTTACCATAGGATGGCGAGAAGGAGGTGAAGGTGGGGGAGGTTCAAACGTGTCATTAGGAGATGTAGTTGGTGATGAACTTCCATGGGATGTGGAAATGGACGGACAAGTAGAGTCCAGTGGGGTCCGAGATGTAGTGGAGGAGGTTGAGGACAAAGTGTCAACTTCATGTAGAGGAGATAAGTGATAGTGGGTACCATGTGCATTAGTGGGATTAGATAAAGGAAGTGGGGACCCAGATGTAAGGGGTTGTATGGGTGAACATGGTGGCCCAGGTGACTTTGCTTGGGAATTAAGGATTGGTGCTGTAGGTAAATTAATAGGAAAGGCAGATGACCACGTGTTGGTTTGAACTGTTGAATCCGGCAACACAGAGGACACCATCTTAGCAAACGGAAAAACCTGTTCATCAAAAAGGACATGGCGTGAGACAAATAATTTTTTAGAAACATAGTCAAAACAACGATAACCTTTATGAGTCTTACTATAACCCAAAAAAACACAAGGACGTGAGCGAGGTTCTAGCTTATGTTTAGAATAAGATCGTAACCATGGATAGCAAAGACACCCAAACACCCTAAGAAAATTATAGTCCGGAGAAATACCAAAATGCTTATGATAAGGGTTGTCATACTCAATGGTAAGAGTAGGGAGACGATTGATGTTGTAAACAGCACAATCAAAGGCCGCAGTCCAGTAGGAAGAGGGCAAGTGACTATGATTAAGTAAGGATAAGCCAGTTTCAATTATGTGACGGTGTTTACGCTCAGCCTTGCCGTTTTGTTCAGGGTTATACGGGCAAGAAACTCTATGAGTAATGCCATTTTCCCGTAAGTAATTAGTGAGAGCTTGAAATTCCCCTCCCTAATCAGATTGAAATATCTTAATGGGGCGATTAAAAAACTTCTCCACCAAAGTGCGAAATTGAATAAATATAGGAAGAACTTCAGATTTTTGGTGAAGGAAATAGATCCAACTATATTTAGTATGATGATCAAGAAACAAAACATAATAGCGAAAGCCATCAAACGAAGTAACAGGTGCAGGACCCCAGACATCTGCACTTATTAAATCAAGAGGAAACAAAGTAACTAAATCAGATTTAGGAAATGGCAGCTTGTGATTTTTACTAATTGAACATGCATTACATAAGGAATGAGAGGATGGAACAAAACGAATTTTATTATTAAGTAATGTACGTTTAACAATAGGAATTGAAGAATGGCCCAAACGGGCATGCCAAACATTCAGAGAAGCAACAAGAGCACTGGGAGTGCATTTATTCAAGCACATGGAATATAAGCCATTGTTACTCCGGCCTTTGAAGATGATTGCCTTCGTGTTCAGATTCTTGATGAGAAAGTGATCAGCAAAGAATTCCAAAGAAACAGGATTAGAGTTAGTAAGAGCATAAACTGATAACAAATTGCGATTAGCACTAGGTACATGCAATATGTCACGAAAATGTAAAGTTTGAGAGCCAAGAGAAACATAATTCTCACCAACATGAGATATGGGAAGAAACATACCATTTCCAATTTGAACTTCCTCTGGACCCTGATACTCAGAGTGAAGAGCCAGATTTTCCAAATTCGCTGTCAGATGATGTGTGGCACCGGTGTCAACAGTCCATGGTTGATGGGAAGAATTAGTGGCAGCAAGATTGGAAGATGGGAAAGTGGAGTGACAGGTTCTGTTCTTGGGTGAGGGACAAACATTAACCAAGTGTCCAAGACCACGACAGTTATAACAAGTAACTTCAGCAGAATTGTGACCTGAAGTGGATTGTCTAGGAGCCGAAAAAGACTCTCGTGAGTACTGTTGATACTGACCACGCGAACGACCTCCTCTGCCTCGTCCGCGGCTACGACCACGCTGCTGACCTGCCGAACTCCGAGCGGCTAGCTGAGCAGTGGGAGCTATTTGAACATGTTGAGATTCAGAAGCACGATCCCGTGCTAGTTGCCTCTCCTCATTGAGAAGCAAACCATAAACATGGTCCAAGGTGTGAGTCTCCAACCGAGAATCAAGAGCTCGATTAAATGGGCGATAATCTGGTCCCAAGCCCATGAGTATAGCATCCACCAGATCTTCTTCACTGTATGGGTGTCCCAAAGCAGCCAATTGGTCAGAAAGAGCTTTGGCTCATTGAACATAAGAAACAATAGAGTCTTCACCCTTGTGAAGAGACAAGATTTGTGCTCGCAAATTCCTAATTTGAGGTTTTGAACCAGCAGCATATGAGGAAAGTAACTTATCCCAAGCAATCTTAGCGGTAGTGGCCCCTAGAAGTTATGGTAACAAGGTAGTGTCAATGCTAGAAAGGATCCAGCTAAGGACAAGTTGGTCTCTACGTTCCCAAGTTTCAAAATCTGGGTTTTTGCCACCTGTATCCAATAATGGAGAAGGAGCAGAAATAGTACCATCCACATGCCCAATAAGTCCATGCCCTTTGAGGATAGGTATGATTTGGGTTTTCCAGAGGAGAAAATTAGAAGTGGTTAATTTGGTAAAGAGACTAGCGAAATTAGGAAGAGAAGCGGAGAAAATAAGGGGTGTCATAGTTTGACCAGTAGCACTAGTGGAGCTGGAATTGCTGGTGGAATCAGATTTGCCAGTACCAGTAGACATGCTCAAATTGTTGGTATTAAAACCTTATAGATGCTCTGATACCATATAGGATAAGTAAGCCACACCCTTGACGTTTCATTTTGAGGAAATTATATACACCAACAATACAGAGAGATAGAGTTCTAGTATAATACAACTAACAGAGTCTGATATATATCCCTATAGATAGAGATAAATATCAAATGAATAAAATACTATTTATCACAAACACTAGTTCCCTTACAGAGGGCATTGAAATTTCTTGTAATTGCCAGACCGGCCTATTGTTGGGCATTCTTCTGATGCATCAGATGGACAAGGTTGACAGGATGCCAACCAAGGTAATCCAAAAAGAAGACAGGATGTGAATATAGAGACTGAACAAGCAAGTAAAATTTTGCAAGCAATGCCTTTCCTGGAAAAGGAAACACGAGGAGAACAAATTTAGATATACAATATTTTACACCAATGAGAAAACAGATGTTTCTCCAAATATAAAAATTTTTATCACTTACTCATTAACTAGGTTATAGATTCGAAGAACCTTATCTAAAAGAAAATTATACAAACTTCCGATTATGCCCCCTATAACTCCAAGGAGAAGCACAGGAGGGACATCACTGAGGTGATATGTAACGTTTGCTGAATAAACATCAAACATTATGAGGCCCCCAGTTCCAAATAAACCACACTTTCCCTTCAAACACACATCAATGAGTGCCCGAAGCACTAATGCATCTACAGCTGTTGTGAAGAAAGCTCTCCATAGAAGGGCACTTCTCCACCTGCAGACCAAAAATCTTGGCCTCAATATTTGATATTGAAATAGAAGATCTATATCTAGGCATTTCAGTAGTGGGGGTTTTTTAATTTGAATGGTTAGAAATCCATGTATCTTGAAAAAAAAAAGTTTTATTCATGGATAAGGAGATAATTTTAATTTTAAGAATAGAAAATGACTTGAACACAAAACTTAAGACTTAAAATAAGACTAGAAATAAATATTTTGATTTTAAGAATACAAAATAACTTGTACACAAAACTTAAAGACTTAAAATAAGACTAGAAATAAATATACATGATTGGCGCGCGCGTTTTCCTCCCTCCACGCGGGCATATTGGCCCAGTCACTTTCCGGCCTGCATTTTCTGTATTTTTAGTCCGTTTTTATCGCCGGTTTTACCATTTCTGTGTAATTCTGGGGAAGGAAAAATAGAAAGAATAAATTGTCTTTATTTATTTTGGGACAACCGAACAAATTAAAACAAAAATGGGGTTCCATTGCAAAGGGGGCTGCATCTTTTAATTCAAGAAAAAATACGGTTTTCTCTCAACCAAGAGAAAGAGCAGCCAGGTTCTTTCAGGCAAAAATCAAAGTTTTAATTTATCTTTTTCACTTTCTCCTCAAGAGCAATTAGTTACCGGATGACTTTGAGCTTAAGAAATTAATTTCTTTCGCTCAAGCTTCCACGAAGAACATTTTCCACCAAAGTATTTTATTTTTCTTTTGAGTTAATTTGTTTTCAGGAACACAAGTTTTCATATTTTCTTCAAATATTTTTCACCACAAATTTTGATAAGGAGAGCGGATCCAGATATTTTTTTCTTTTTAATCTACAACTCTGAGGGTAAATACTTGGACCATTTTCATTTATTTACCTTCATCTGTGTATTATTCGTTGTTAATATTTTTTTGCCTTTTGCCATTAATTTCATGTTTTTTGTCTAGTATTTTCCTTGGTTGGCTACTGTTAATATCTTCATTTAGCCATTAATTCGTTTTTGTGTGGTTTTATTTTGGTTAAGTTTGCCGACAGGATCCAAAACCCATCATCAAATAGCACCAAACGTGAGCCATGAAACAAAACAGCGGTAGTCCACTGACACAAAACAGTGCCCATGCCCTTCACTTGCTCCCTGTCACTTCGCCACTCACCTGCTCTCACTACCAGTTATCACACCTCAATCACTCAAGTGTATCCCTCATGTCTCCTATAAATAGCTCAATGCACAGTGGTAGCAGGTATCGAATTTCTGAGACTCTCTCTCTAAACATTTTCTCTCTAAAAAACTACTAATTTAAGTTTCGGAATGCTCACTTCTGGTCCAACCAGACATTTTTTCTTGAAAGTTCGAATATCCGACCAGATCTCCATCTATTTCATATAAACATTCGACCGGCTCTTCCTCTCTCTTTTAGATAAAGACTTCTCACATCTTATAAAAAATGATTAAAATTAATATATGTCTTTTTTTTTCCAACTATTCTAAACAAATAAGAGAACTGTTTGCTTTTGATATTTTTCTTCATTTTAAATATCCATGTTTCACATTGAATGAAATAATTTAAATATTTTTTGTGTGGGTACACGACTAGTTACTATATAATGTGTAAATCGTTATAAATTGTCTAAAATTTATTAATTTCTAATATTATTTTCAGTTTTTCACATTGAATTAAGGAGAAATAGGATTGTTGAGTGGGTCAATTTAAGGGAAAAAAAAAGTCTTTTAATGTTAATTTATTTTATAAAATTGATCCCACTAAATTAAGAAAAAAATTTAAAAATATTCTTATAATTTTAATTTTTTTGAAATTGAACATACTAAAATATTTAAATAATTTATTCTTATTTTGTTGATCCTACTGAACTAAATTTTTAATTACGCCTAGAGGTGGCAAGTTGGGCGGGTTGGGTAGGTTTGGGCGGGTTTGGGTTGGGTCACTAATGGGCGGGTCATAAAAGGGCGGGTCACAAATGGGTCAAATATTCAAATGGGTTGGGCGGGTTGGGTCAACCCATGGGTTAAAAACTCTTTGAATATACAAAAAATTTATAATAATACGCAAATGAGTCGGGTGGTCCAAACGGACTGATTTTGGTCCAAACGGATTGAGTGGCCCAAATGGGCCGCTTGAGACCCAAACGGGCCGAGATGTAATTTGATATTTTTAATCTATTTTTAATAAAAAATAATTTTCTATATAATAAAGGGATATTAAAGTGACTAATTTAAAATAATTTGGCCCAAATGAATTGAGTGGCCCAAATGGACTACTTGAGGCCCAAACGAGCCGAAATGTGATTTGATCCATTTAATCCATTTTTAATGAAAAATAATTTCCGATATAATAAAATGATATTAAAGTGACTAATGTAAAATAATTTGGCCCAAATAGATTGGATTGCCCAAATGGGCTGCTTGAGGCCCAAACGGGCCGAAATGTGATTTGACCCATTTAATCCATTTTTAATGAAAAATAATTTTCGATATAATAAAATGATATTAAAGTGACTAATGTAAAATAATTTGGCCCAAATGGATTGGATGGCCCAAATGGGCTGCTTGAGGCTCAAACGGACCGAGATATGGATCGACCCATTTAACCAATTTTTTAACCTAGAAAATGCAAAATGTCTCATTATTTGAAAGACATTATTTTTCTATTTATATGAGGAACCATCTACCTAAGGACTGCTGCTGTGAGGAAGAAACTGAAAAGCTTGAGAGCATTAAAAACAATTGATCCAATATAATAAGAAAATATAATAAGAAATCTCAAATTTGAATCCCTGTCTGCCATTTCCCTATAGAAAAACTAGGCATAGTCATTCGTATTGCAAGATGCAATTACCAATATCTGAAATACTATTACCAATATTTATCTATTGAATCAGAACTATTGGCAGTAAATGTAAAGAAAATATGAAACAGGTTTAGCCAACCATTCTTTAGTTAAGTTGAACCAATTAAATAACACTAGCTAGGAATCTGACAGTACAGGGTCAGGACACTTGTCCTTCAACAAAAACCAAAAAACTAAATAGCTTTCTACAAATACCAGAATTAATATATATATTTGTAAAAAACAACATGCATTCCCCTAAATCCTGTATTAGAAAGTACCAAGCTAATAATTTAATTATGTGTCTACAAGCAGAGGCATTGTTCTGATTGTAGGCAAGGAAGGTTTTATATAGCAGATGTTTTATTAAGTAGAGCATCCATCGGCGCCCTTGATCCCGAGTAGAGTAGGGCAAGTTGCAAGAGGACAATGGTCACTTTCCAAACCCCATCATGTAGGACCATAAATATTCTGAGATTGAAGAGTAAAAAATAGGAAAATTGCCATGAAAGCAAGATCAGCATCCAAGCCAGCTGATAATATGTAATTATGCCTAGCCCACCATCCTTTATGGATTCTATAAACATAGAAGTTGAAGAAGATACCCAAAACAACACTATCCCTGCAAATTTGCAAGATCATTCGTATAAGAACGTAGAGCATTCAAGCCCATAAATGAGCATTCAAGCCCATTAATTATGATATTTGGCAGAGGAAATGTTTAAAAGTAGTGCAGCAAATATTTCAACAGGCTGCAGCATTGAGAGCAACAGATTCTGTCCAGCTGGATTCAACAAATCATTTACAACCTGAAATAAAAAAAAAATGCTAAACATAGTGAAACTGCAAAAAAGGTGAAAGGAGCAATAACATTGGAAATGAAAGGCAAGAAGCATAAGACAGAGAAAATGGGCAGAAGCAAACCTCATTATATATCTCCAGGTACGAAACACGAAGAAGAAACTCCCGATTTGGTGTCTAAGACAGAGATGAATGTTAGATTGGCAATAATGAAACAAAGATCTAAATATTGTAAGCATAGAATATATGAAGAAAGATATTCAAATAATTGAATGTGAATTCAATAAATTTGCAGTATTAATTAGAAAATAAAAATCTAGTTGAATTAAATCATATATAATTCTGACTTTTACTTAAAGACAAACCTTACTTTAATATATATAGCCTGCAGATTAATATCAAGAATACACCTAAAGTAATAATTTACAGCAATATGTAGACTTATGTTTATATAATACACTTATCCACTAATATTGTAAGCATAGAATATAGAAACTGCATCCATTTTGACAAAGGATGCACATGAATGCTTTTGTTTGATGGACTAGACTTGCACATTTGATATGCAATAAGGAAAAATACATATAAGATAAGATAATGCAACTTAGGCCATAGATAAATTAGTAGAAAGGAAGCAAGCAGTATAACAATTAAGTGCAGTATAATTCACTTGTAGTCTTCTTAATTGCAGTATAACAATTATTAGGTATGGATACTATAAAGTAAAATATATGGAACAGATGTTGAATTCTGCATGCAGAAAGAAAGTAATTCTAAAGAAAGGAGCAGAAAGCCACTGAACTCACATGCATTGTGTGAGTCTTCCCACTGCTTGTTACACCATATGCAAAAATGGTTCCTGAAATTACATGTATATAGATATTTAGAGTACAGAAAACAATACAATGATTGTAAGATTTCCAGGTTTGCTAAGCACAGGATCATTCACCATTGATGCCCTCCATAGCACCACTCACAACATGCTGGGCAGTAACATCATAGACATGGCGTGTTGTAGTCGTAGGGCCAAATACTCGATCTAGTAAGGGAATAGGAAAGTAATTAGATAATTGAGTAAATATATAACTCATACAGAATAATAAATATCAATGGAAAATATGCTCTGTATTTAACAGCTTTGATGTAGTATAGGCCTCAAAGGCAATAATAAATAGATAAGTAGCCTCTACAAAATAAAAAACATAAATTTTCAAAAATGATAGTTGTAAGCATTATAACTTGAACTCCTTTCCACAAAGCACACATTTACTGACTACAAAAACTCTTTAAATAGTATGAAACCTAATACTTTATTGATGCCCTCCATAGCACCACTCACAACATGCTGGGCAGTAACATCATAGACATGGCGTGTTGTAGTTGTAGGGCCAAATATTTCGATCAAATGCAAATAATTCAGAAGTAGCATGTATTCTCTTGCACAGGATTGCAAGTAAACCATAAATAAAGATTACAAATTGGGCACATGTACCCAACACAAGACATCATAAATCATACTGGTGTATGAGAAGCATGTCTTCTTCCTCTAGATATCCACAAAAGCAAAAAGACTCAAAATAAACTAATTCTGTTCATGAGTACTAACAAATCCACATTATTAGACCAACAAGCAAATAATGTCGTAGCCGAACTTCAAGCACAATCTCAACAAGAAAGCTTCAGTCATCACAATCCCAGCTAAGTACCCAACTTCACATCCCTCACTGACCATTTCTTTGCAAATTCCATCACTACCAAGTGGAAAAAACATCCTCAATTCCTTGCTCAATTTACAACTCTCCCCTATTCTTTCAACCATCCATACTCATACCAAATCAACAAAACAACTCCCCAATTCCCCGCTTTAATTCCCTTTAAAACCAAATAAAATGGCAATTAGATAAAGAGTAAAACTTACAGCATAACAGGACTGGCAGCTTGTTGGCGACTGAGGCTAAGGAAACTAAGGAGCCGGAGGCCGGCGACGAGAGGACGGTGGAGAGGGAGTGGGGCGGCGAGGGTGAAAAGGGGCGGCGAGGGTGGACTGGATGGAGAGAAAGAGGGAGAGGGCAAAGAAACAGAAGTACGAAAGTCTAGCAAATCCAGGAGGCCCGTTGGGCATTAGGGGCAGACCCGAACGGGTCATGTATTCAGTGGGTTGATTTTGGGCGGGTCCAAATGGGTAGAATTTTAGCTGGGTTGGATTTGGGTCAATTTTTTCTGGGCGGGTTGGGTAGGATTTTTGGGTTTGGGCCATCTTTGACAGGTCTAATTACGCCCTTATTCCTACAAGTTAGAATAATGTGCACAAAATTTTCTTGAAATCATTTAGGATTTATTATTTGATCAAGTCAAATTCAACTACCATTTTTTTTAGGGAGAGGTATGTAACTTAATTATAGGTATAAATGTCATTGGTTTGACATAGCAAGAAATTAAGCTAAATCCAATTAAAATTTATGATGATATTTAAAAAGGTAAAAAATAAAAAATAAAAAATAAAACCCATTATGATCCTGGTCAATATATTATTGATTGACTTGACTTTTGGTTAAAAAATAAGATAGAATTGGTAACAACACGCTAGAAGCTCCTCCGACCTTGTGGTTAACAGTCACACGCTCCAACCAACTGAGCTATTCCAGCCAAGACATCACTTTGTGTTATATAAAATATATTATATTAAATTCATAATATTTTTATTAATGCACCCTCTATGTTTTAAAATTGAAAAATTTATGTATTTTTTAACAGTATATTGATATGTGACACACAAAATATAAAGTTTTTTGAATTTTTAAACAATGAAAAATAATATTGTACCAATAAAAATATTAAAAATAAAACTACTTATTTTATCAAATATCAAGGGTAGAATTAGAAGTGAGCAAAAAAACCGATAGACTCGGTTAACCGGAAAAAAAAATCCGAAACCAAACCGATGGACTGGTTAACCGATTGTAATCGACTGGTTAATAGTTAATATTTTGAAATAACCGATATTAATGGACTGGTTAATGGTTTTTGATTCATGTGACTGGTTAACCGAACCGAAACCGAATTTTTAGTTAATTTATTAATAATTTATAACAATTCATATAACAATTTATCCTAATTAAAAGTGATCATATACTTTTTTTCATTACACTAATTATTTTAAAGTTTTTAAGTTTTTTTAATTTGTTATTAGTAAGTATAACAATTTATCTAATTAAAAATTATTATAGACCAATTAATATATTTACTTATTAAACATTAATTTTTAAAAATAAATTTGCTTATATCCACCAAATATTTTTATTTTAACAACAATAATGTTATATTATAGTGAAAAAAATTTTAATTTTTAAGTATCTTAAACATTTTAATTATATTTATGAATATATTTATAATTATTGTAGTTAACCGAAAAATATTGGTTAATCGATCCGAAAATTCGAAACCGATAAACTGGTTAACCGATGATAATAGACTGATTAATGGACTGAAATTTCAAAAAATCGATATTAATAGACTGGTTAATGGGCCGTGGCTCATGTATTAAAATTGTATTTTGAAACTACTGTTAACTTTGAAATTTCAAGTAAATTACATAAGAGATTGTGCCACTAAATAGCGAAGACGGTTCCATTGAACGTAATTACTTTGATATCAACATGTCAATATGGAAGCATATGAAAAGATAAAAGTAGATAATCTACGCACATTTCTGCCTCAACTTTTGCAGGGCAATTTTGTTATCTACTTGTTCATTGTTTTTAATATTGAAATTCTATCAAGAAATATTTCAAGCTGCAATTTTATTCCAAATTGCAAATTTTCAGGATTTTTTGGTTTTTCAGCCATCCAATTCTGCTAAAAAAAAAAATTCAAATTCGTAATGTTTTTTAATATATAATCTATTATGTTGTAGACACTACATTAAAAAAATTAAAATACGTAACATTTAATTATACTGATTGACATCACAAACTATAAAAATCAATCAAAAAAATCAATTAAAAAATATATCAAAATATATAAGAAAATCAATTTAAATCTATCAAAATATATAAGAAAATCAATTTATTCAGTTTTCAATTTTTGCTAATTTGACTGGACATGTGAAACATATTTTTATTATAATGATTCAAATATTTTTATTTCATACTTTAATTTTTCAAAAAATAGTATTAATTTATATTTATTATTTATAAAATTAATAAATATAAGTGTTTAATAGATTATTGTTAAATTTTAAGTTTCTATATGTATTAAGCTTTTTTTATATAATATTAGCAGCCACTTGATTCTCTTAATATAGCAAAAGGTATATTACATTTTAGTTTTTTTTTTTCTCATTTTCTTGGAAAATTACAATATAAAAACAAATAAACAAACAAATGGAACACAGAGAAAACAACAGTAAAAAGCTTCTTCAAAGATCTGCTTTCCCTACGCATCTTCAGAATGCACATCCAAAGCTCAACTTATTCTTTTCTTCGCCACTTTGTCGATGTCATAGATGATTAGCACCCATTGGAGTAACCAATGTAGTTGAATCGGGGTCGAATATTGTGGTGATTATACCTAGGATCTGCATAATCAACAGCCTTTATCACAACAGTTTCACGCCGACCATCCTGTTCTTGAACTGCCCCAAAAACAATCTCATTTGTCTCGCAGCTTTTCTCGTAGTATGTTTTCGGGTTGGTTTCATAATGCCTATGGTGATGTTGTTGCTGTAGCTGCTGTCGCTGGTGCTGCTGCATTTGCATTTGCATCTGCTGCTGTTGCTGTGAATGATAATCATCATCCCAACCATTATAGTAACTCTGGCTTTGCTTGAATTGGTGGTGCTGCTCTAGCTCCTTGTTCATAAACGGGTAGGTTTTCTTCGGTGTGGAAGTTCTAGAATCTATTGATGGTGGCTCATCTTCATCAGGAATCACGAAACTTTCTTGCATTGGCCATGCATTTGACTGTTTGAGTTGTTGCTGGTACTGCTGTTGGAACTGGTACTGATAGTGGAGGGGCTTCCTTCTAAAGCCTGAAAATAGCCCCCCGAAAATTTCGCCCATGGTTGAGCCGGTGTGGATCATTAGCTTCCCAAGTGAACTGAAAAAGCCCTCATCTTGTTTCTCAGGTTCATCTTCATTTGGAATCAAAGGGGGTCTGACTGATTTTGGAGGCCTTTGGTATGGTGCCATTGGTGCACCCTTCTTTATGTAAGTTCTTGAATCCTACAAAAAGATAATAGGTGTTTGATCTTGTGCAGTGAAAAATCAAATGGTAATGAAAATACTTTCAACGAGAATGTTTTTGCTATAGGACCTCATAACATCCGCAAGGATCCAATATCATTGACAAAATCCAAACTGCGCGTTACATTTTCGAACTCATGCACATGACCAAGAGTAAGAGTTACTCACATCATGTGAAGAAAACAATGCTTGGACCCTGCGCTGTAGCACTGCTAGAATGTAGCCAAAGAATGCAGCAGCACCAAGTGCAGCCATCCCTACGATGAGAAATACACATTATATAAGGGCACAGCCATTGGAGGAAAACATAGATTAAGGGTGCGAGTTAAACAATGAAAGTTAGACAATGCAGTATACCTAAATGGAAACTGCCATCATATTGATAGTTACAATCATCATCGTGAAGTTGAATCTCTCGAATTGCCTGGTTCCCTCTATCTATAACTAAAAGGGAGCAGCTACTTCCAATATAAGCCACATCAAAATCATTCGAAAATTTTGCATCTTCACTTGGACCATCAACATGACCACTTCCACGAGTCCACTTTCCTCCTGCAATAGTTGTAACTCCTGCATAAAGAAAAATTACATCAGAAAATACTGTTATAATGGCCAACCAGAATTCAAAACTGAAGTCCATGAAATTAAAAGGGTCCTATAGTGAGCAGAACGAGATATAAGTGGAAGACATTTTCGTTCTCTATGGACTCAAATCCATGGACTTACCTCCATCACTGATCTTTCTGATAGCCATGTTCAATGTGTCTGCAATGTATATATTTCCTCCATCATCTACTGTAAGGCCTTTTGGGTGGTTCAATCTTGCTTCTCTTAGCTTCCCATCTACATGTCCGGAGTACCCTTCAGATGATCCAGCAATTAGCTTAGGCCTGCTATCTGAATTTCCTCCATTTGTTAGCAAACAGATGAATGGTAGGTACTCTCTACAACATAATTCAATTGAGCTCCTCGCACAAAAATCAATAACCAATAAGAAAAGCAAAGAACACGAAACGAGACACTGAATGTTATTGTCATCCACAAAGAGAAGTTTTTATATCAAAATATGGAAGAAGAGTCTCAAATGTTCATCACATGACAGCTACTTTTCAAAAATGACAAAAGATTGCATAACCTTGAAAAGCAAAAACTTGGTTAAGGCATTAAGCTTCTGGAAGCAACTCGAACTATAAATCTTGAAACGCACAAAAGCTAAAGATTAAGGATTAAGAATAAAAAAGATAAAGTACTAAAAAATGAGTAATTAGTAAGACTACCAGCAGGTCAAGACTGAATGTCTGCTACATATTGATAAAAGCAAAAGAATGCAAAATCTCCAAAAAGATGGTAAGCAGAAACAGAAGCAAAAGTTTTGCTGTACTACAAAAGTGGATCCTTGTAGTTAACAAAAGCTTATAAAAACACATTAGTTTAATCTTCTTAATTTATTATTATTATTTTTTTAATCCTTTGGATCATAAATTTGGAATCTGCCTACTCATTAAAAAGAAAAGGACTATACAGAAGATGTCCTAGACATGAAGCTAAGCACCTTGAATTTTTACTCATTTTTACCAAACCAATATGAATAACAGGAAAATGAAGAATTATAAAAGCAAAAATGGCAGAATCAACTTACATTTAGATAATGGAGTTGAGATCTTGTAAATGTTACTGTTCTCTGAATCCAAAATCAAGAGCTCTCCATTGGGAGATACCTCAACAGAGTGTGGTTCAATCCCAAGCTTACTTCCATCAAACACTGTCTCTACTGTATACCCACCTTCAAATTTCATCATCGAACGGCTAGAGGAAGCTGAAATATTGATACACGTTAAATTCCATCACATAAAAAGTTCAACAAAATGTGGGTTTAAGGAATGATCTAAACCTGTTTTAGCATTGGATTTGAGTGACCAAAGCCACTTGACAAGTGCAGAGACCACATTTGAGACAACCCCACTTACGATTTCTGCAAATTTAGGAAAGCGAAATCGTTATTAAAAACATAAAATGGTTAATTAAACAGATAATGAACAAAATTTTTGTTCACAACAAAAAAAAAAATTAAGTGGGAGTTTGAGCTTACTTGCAGGAGGTGTGGCTGAAGCTGAAGCTGAAGAAAACCCAGTAAGGAGAACCAAAAATATGAAAGTAAAGGCAACCCAGTTCTTACACATTGTTTGGTTTTCGGTGAGTTGAAGCAGAAAGAATAAGAAGAAGAAGAAGAAGAAGGGAAGAAATGCTCAAATATAAAGATTTAAGCTTTGCATTATTATATACCCAACAGAGGAGACCCCACAATTGTAGATTGCTACTTTTTCTTCTTTTACATGATAATTAGTGAAAAAACTTATTATGAATTTTGTGTGTATGTGTGTGTGTGTGTGAGAGAGAGAGAGAGACAAAGAAAAGATGGATTATAAAAAGGTTAAATAAGTAAAACAGAGAGCTCTGTTCAAGACAGAGAAAAGTAAAGCAGCAAGAGGAAAGCCATATTCGCTGCTCTCATTCATTAGATCTGTCTCTTAATCAAAGTTGATATTATGTGTTAATACTTGGTAATTGTATATATTTTTTTCATAATCATCTCGTATTTAAAATCTGTTCTCTTGATTAATCTGAATTCATGACAGTTTTATATAAAAATCAAAGTGTCCAGAGAAAACTGAATTCACGACAGTTTTATATAAAAATCAAGTGTCCATCTTATGCATTTAAAAATGATTTGCACCCAAAATTCGAATTTAAAACTCTGAGTTATTGGAGAAATTATCTCACCATTCTATATCATATCAAAAAATAAAAAATCTCGAAAAATATATTGAGAAAAATGTATCACCAGATTTTCAAATTTTTTTAAATTTCTATATTTTTTTATTTTACAACATAGAATACTTTAATTTTTTTTTATATATAAATTAAGCCATAATCGATGAAAAACGTGAAATTAAGCTCTGCCTTTATATGCAAATTGTAATAAAAAATTTCTAAAAAAAATCGAAATTACATATAGTTATAGATGGGTTGAGCGGGTTTGGGTTGGATCATAAATGGGTCAAAAATATATGGGTCATAAATGGATCAATACCCAAATGGATTGGATGGGTTTGTATCGACCCATTTTAACCCAAATAGGTAAAATGGGTCAATAGAGGCTCAAATGGGTCAAATTGATCCATTTGATAAATTTTTTTTTAATGAAAAATAATTTTCGATATAATAATGGAATGCTAAAAGGACTACTATAAAAAATATTAATTCAAATGGATCGGTAAAGGCCCAAATGGACCGAGATATGGATCAATACATTTGACACATGTTTTTAATGAAAATTAATTTTCAATATAATAACGTAATATTAAATTGACTACTATAAAAAATGTTGCTTCAAATGGATCGAGTGTCCCAAATGGGCTGAAATGTGGATCAACCCATTTGATCCATTTTTTTATCAAAAAATAATTTTCAATAATGAAATAAAAAAATTAATTTAACAAAAATATTAAATATATAAATAGCAAATAATTGTTCATTTCAAAAAATTAATTTAACAAAACTATATATACAAATAGTAAATAATTGTCCATTTCAAAAAATTAGTCTTATAAAAATATTGGGTATACAAATAATAAATAATATGCTAATCTATTTTTCGACTTTAAATTATGATCACTCTATACTTTGATTAGGTTCTGAAAATTTATTATTTTTTTCAATGTGGTCTTGAGACGCATCCTTAACTGCAATAATAATAAATATTCTTAGTACGCAAAATAATCTATATACACATGTTCAAAAAAATAAATGTATTTATTTTATTTTCAAATCCAAATAACCAACTACGAGTGGTAATCAAAGTCTCCGCATTTTCAAGTAACATAGATGCCCTCCATTTGTTGAGAATTCTTCCTCCCATACTAAATGCTGACTCTGAAGCAACTGTAGTAATTGGAATTGTCATAATATCTCTAGCCATTGTAATGAAACTATATAAATATTGAATATATAAATATCAAATAATTGTTCATTTCAAAAAATTAATTTAACAAAACTATATATACAAATAGTAAATAATTGTCCATTTCAAAAAATCAGTCTTATAAAAATATTGGGTATACAAATAATAAATAATATGCTAATCTATTTTTCGACTTTAAATTATGATCATTCTATACTTTGATTAGGTTCTGAAAATTTAATATTTTTTCCAATGTGGTCTTGAGACGCATCCTCATCTGCAATAATAATAAATATTCTTAGTGCGCAAAATAATCTATATACACATGTTCAAAGAAATAAATGCATTTATTTTATCTTCAAATCCAAATAACCAACTGCGAGTGGTAATCAAAGCCTCCGCATTTTCAAGTAACATAGATGCCCTCCATTTGTTGAGAATTCTTCCTCCCATACTAAATGCTGACTCTGAAACAACTGTAGTAATTGGAATTGTCATAATATCTCTAGCCATTGTAGAAAGAATGGAATATTTTGCCTCATTATCCTTCCACTAAGATAATACGTCAAACTGAGAAGTTCTACCTAGTCATAGATCATTTAAATATATATCAAACTCAGATTTATTTTCAAAACTACTGCCAAGACTTTCAAATTCCTGCAAGGCATGCAAAAATTATTATACAAGTTATACATTATATTACTGCAAGAATGCAAATATTTTATTCTAAAAAAATAAAAATTAAGAATAAAAGACGCACTTTCATGAGATCATCATCCACACTTGGTCTCCTTTCTGTTGAGGCCTCTTGAATTGGATTATTAATTGCATATGATGTAAAAAGATTATACAACTTATCCTTAATTTCTCTGCATTCATATTGAACTGCAATCTCATCCCCAAATAACTTTCTATAAGAAAATGTTATAAAATTCAACTTATAACGAGGATCTAGAATAATAGTAAAGGAAAGAATAGTGTTGTAGCAGTCCCAATACTTCTCAAACTTATCAAACATCAAAGCAGTCATATCCTTAATACATTGATCGTTGCTTCTTTTCCCTTCCAACAATAACAAATGAATTCTCAAAACGCCATAAAAGTACATATTTAAGGTGGAATAACGGGTTCCTGAAAAAAGATTTGTAATATCTTGAAAAGGTTTCAATATATTACATATTTTCTCAACTAAACTTCACTGATCATCAGTTAAATTCCAAATATATGTCGAGTCAACAACAGCCAAATATGAAAAAGCCTTCCGATAAAAGAGGGCTTTATCAAGCATCACATAAGTAGAATTCCACGTTGTTGGACAATCCAACCACAATCCTTTAGAAAACTCAAGACCTACTCGATCAACACATTCAATAAACTTAATTTTCCTAACTTCTGACCAGTCACATATTTTACCCCCTCCCTGATAGATATAATTGATTTATCAATCAATTTCAAACCCTCTTGAACAATAAGATTTAGAATATGAGCTCCATAACGCACATGAAAAAAATCACCACTACAATGAAAATAACCATGCAAACTAAGTTGATCTCTTAACAACTCTTGCATATTGTCATTATTTCTTGTATTATGTAAAGTAATGGTAAAAATTTTCTTCTTTATTCCCCAAAATTTTAACTTGTCATAAACTTTCTCATATAATAGAGAAGCAGTGTGTGGCGGAGGAAAATGACAAAAGTTCAATATTTTACAGCATAACTTCCAATCTTTGTCCACATAATGAGCAGTTAAGCAAAGATAACTCTCATAAATGCATGAGGTCCATACATCACAGGTCAAACAAATCCTACCCGGTACTTGAACTAAAGTATTCTTAAGAACATCCAATTCCCTCTTATATATCTTCAAGTAATACGATTTTGCTGTATTCCTACATATCGGCTTCACACTTTGGTTCAAGTATAAATGAAGATTTCTATTTTCTTCCTGTTCAGCAAACGTAAAAGTATACCCATGCCTAATTATAGCTAAAGCTATGTGCTCTTTGTATGCATATTAATCTATCTTGTAGTTTACTTTATCAAACACAACATTAAAATTAAGATATACCTTCAAGTGACGTATCAAATTAAAAGTTCCATGAGTGGAAATGGCAATATATTCTTTCGAGCAATACTTGCACTTTCCTCTTGATTTTCCATCATTATACTGACTTGGTGGTTTGAATTCGAAATCATTCCATATGGAAGATACTCGTCGTCTTTTGGAAGTGGTTTCTGCAGAAGTGTCTATGCTCTCATTTATACTACCAACACTAGGATCCATTCTACAAACAACCAAAAAAAAAATTTAAAAACAACCAAAAAGAAGAAGAAGAAGAAAGATGGGAGGCAATTGCAAAAGTATCATCAATCTTTATATATCCTATCAAGTCATGCCGTGGTATCTCTGTTTCTTGCATTTTTTTGCGAACTACTTGGTTACCAACACATAAGGCACCCAACAAGACAACAAATCTCAATTCTTAAGCAGACATATATGTGATATACTATGAAATTTATTTTAATCAACTAGGATAGCTCATTTGCATATAGGCATGAAAAAAAAAACAATTCTCACTCTAAAAATGATGTTTAACAACTTATTTACATATCAAATTCACTATCCATAATTTACTGCAACTGAATATATGTATATATATATTCAAACAAAAAGGAGCTCAAAATCATAATTTACTGCAACTAAATATTTATATATAAAGATTAATGATACTTTTACAATTCCCATTAGTTTTTTTTTCTTCACATTTATTTTCATTGCCACCGTCTCTTTTATTTACATTGAAAGAATGAGCAATATAAACAAAAGGGCCAACAATGGGAAAACTATTCAAGTCAAGAAGTCAGTGATCAAGAAATTTGCTTAATTATTTAAGAAAAAAATTTTCATTTTTGTTCTTCTCTCTTAAACAAAAGATGGCTGAATCTGGATATTGGACTATCAAAGTCCTCTCAATAACTTCATTGGGTTGGTTGATAGCTATAATAGCTATATAATTTCTTTTGCTCCTCTATTTGGTAACATATAAAGGCCTTTCTTTGAACTCTTGATAATAAGCCTTCAGTTTAATTAGCTAACTAAAAACATTAACAAAATCTAAGATGGGATTTGAAAAAGAATATATCAAATAATTATATCAATCTTATAGCAGTACCCATCAATATAACTCTATCTATTTTTTCTTTTCTTTTTTACCACTAACGAAATTCTCACCATCACATAAAAAATTCCCTGCTAGCTTGTGTATGCATTACAATTTTAAGAGATTTCAGAATGCTATAAGATTCCTGTTGAAATTCAAAATTTCCTCTAGAACCTCTACTCAACAGTCAAATTCCGTTTAGACTTTGTCGTGCAGAAGGGTAAGCATCAAAGAACACTAAGCTCAAGAATTGAATCTGTTTTCAATTTCTGCTTTAAAAGAAATAAATTGTTCACAAACCAAAAGTTGCAGCACACTAATTCAATTCAATTCAATTATAATCAAAGTCATGTAATATAATCAAATTAATAAAATAATAAAAAAATTGTAATAAATTAAAAGTAAACTACCCGAGACCGAGAGAGATGAGAGTCCACTAAATCGTAAGGCAAATGCACTGCGTAATACATTGACCAATCGTATAGCCGGCGACAGGCGGCTGCCGGCTGACGAGCTGATGAACTGCCAATTTCGAGAGATCGAGAGAGAGATAGAGAAGAAAGGCAACATAGCAACAGAAAAGAAGGAGGGCAGGGGAAATAGAGATTTGGGAACTGACCCGTTGGGTATAGGGAAATAGACCCAAACGGGTTGGATTATGAGTGGGTAGATTTTGGGTGGGTTTAAATGGGTTATTTTTAGTTGGGTTGAGTTTGGGTTTATTTTTTTTGAGTGGGTTTGGGTTTTAGTTGGGTTATGGGTGTATTTTGACAGGTCTAGTTATAGGAATGTAATTATAATTAAGTTAATACAGTACTCCCTCCATATTTTTATTTTAATATTTAATTATGGAATTTAATTGCTATATATAGGATTATATGTCTTTTAATATACTCCTACATTAATTAGTTGTCATCTCATATGTAGCTAGCGGTCAATGCATCAGTACATGAAATCGTCATCTATTAATTAAGAACCTGAAGGTGAAAATTATAACAATATATAATTTATGGAGGTAACATTGATAAATGGTACCTAGCTCTTGCAGTGCAGAAACTCGTTGCGGAAGCGTCTACAAGGATCCCGTTTGTTTTTGGTCACTGGCCTGGCTCTTATACACATGCGGGATAACAACAACTTTTTCACAATCTAAAAGCCCCTGAAAGATCAAGACAAAAACAAGCATGAGTGGGAACGAGCAGCTTTGCGGCATATACGTTTTCTCGTTACTAAATACTGAGATCTCTCATTTATTTATAGAGATCCTAAAACCTAGAAACCTAACTCTAATTTAACTCGGACTCTTTCTGAGATAGGATTTGGTAATCTTAATCAGATTGAATTACTTAATTCTATCTGAATTGGATCTTTATCCAAATTAGAGTCATGGGCATATCCAAACTCTATCATCTCCCACTCGCACATGACGAAACAAATTTCAGTCTTAATCTTTAGTTATACTGGCAGATAGAGTGTGTGACCAGCATACCTCGAGAGCACTAGTGCTATACACCTGTTAAGAATATATAGCATCTCGAAAAAATAAGATCCTCCTTTTCATGTATGCCTAACCCTAGATTGCCTTTTCACATTCACTGTTTTAACTCATGATCTCATAAAACAATTTTCGTGTTCACTATTATATTTCTTTTTATAGAAACTATAATAGGCTAGCCAGTGAACAACGAAACCTTATGAAAGTGATCAAAAGGCTATCTTCCCCTCTTACTGTATGCCATCCATCATGATTCAACTCACTTTTCTAGTTAGATCTTCCAGGCCTAAATTTTTGCTGGACCTCTTAGAAACTAATAAGCTAGCTATATTGAACCATACTTCAGGGATAAGTTAAGGGTTCTTAGGGTCGAAATATAAATAGGATCTCACAATAGGGAAAGTTGAGATCATTAATATTATTAAATTCCCATCCCTTTAGTCACATAAGCACACACAGTATAAAACATGTGTTATGGTGTTCTTTCCTTCCCTTAAAGGAGCGCATGTCTCACATTTTGATAATGTGTATATCAAACACCATACAGAAGCGTAAAGTTGCGATGTACCGAAGCACCCAACTTTAGTCCGCTTACTTAAAGACTACTTCTGGCTCTTTAGATAGAACATGGTAGTTACATATAACTTACCGTTGGATTTCACACAATCCTTATTTGGATCTTAATCCAAAGCATACAACTTTATGTATGTCTTTATCTCACACCTTAATAAGACTCATCTTATAATTTCTGCAAGACGACACTTTTATTTTGAATAGGTTCTCGAGCATTCTCATATGTTCAAAAATCGCCTCATCTTAGTCTTTGCCAACTCATTGACAAAACTAAGGTAAACACCCTTATGAGTGGGCTACTTCTCTGTCCGACATGCTCAATCTCACATCAATAACAGTAAATGTTTACACATAAACATTCACACTCATGTATTACCAATAATGAACTTTGGTTATTATTCACAAATAATAACGTTAAGGGATTAATTAAAACATAACAGTACCAATTAAATTCTACGCAAACCTCGAGATCTAATGTGTTTCTCAAAACACATCTCTCGTTACATGTTTACTCAATGGATCTGCATGTGTAGAAACGTACTGTAAGTTCACTTCTCCTCGTGCAACAATATCTCTCATGTATTGATAGTTAATGTTGATATGCTTAGTTCTACTATAAGCTATCAACGGCTGACTGTCACTAAATACTGTCACTAATACCTTTGAGACAGTTACTCTTAAATGGCTCACAAACCATTTCAACCAAACTGTCTCTTGTACTGCAATTGAGGAAGTGACAAATTCAACTTCCACTATTGATAGGGCTACACAGGTTTATTTCTTGTTAATCCACGAGATGGCACTCTTTCCAAACAAGAATATGAAGCCTCAAGTGGATTTCCTCTCATCCACAACCCAATTAACGTTTCTGTATTCTCTCAATGCAGATCCTTTTCTTAATAATAGAGAGAATAGACTGCAGTAACTTAAAGGCATATCAGTATCCTTTCAATTGCTTCCAATGTGCTTTGCCTAGGTTAGATTGATATTTATTTGCCATGCCCACTGCATAGCATATATCATGTCTTGTACACAACATTGCGTACATAAGACTACCCACGACATTGGCATATAGAACGTTCCTCATACGTTCATTTCTTCTAGCTTCTTAGGGCACACATCTTTGCTAAGAAACTGATTCTTGGCAATGGGGGTATCTATGAGTTTGCAGTTTTGCATATTAAATTGTTCAAGGTCTTTGTTGATATATTTCTCTCGAGAAAAAGACAACAATCTTCTCAAACAATCTCTTGAAATCTTAAACTTCAATAATGTAATATACATGACCCATATCCTTTGTCTCAAAGTTGGACGATAACCAATCTTTGATTTCATTTACGTACCATTTGTCATTTTTAGCTTTAAGTATGTCATCTACATACAATACCAAAATGACAAATTCACTTTTAGAGCTTTTACTATAAACACAATGATCTTCATCAATCATGTTGAAGACATTCGATATGATTGTATGATGAAATCTCAAGTATCATTATGTTGAAGACTGTTTAAGGCCATAGATTGAACTCATCAATTAGCAAACCTTATGTTTGCTGCCTTTTTCGATGAAATATATAGGTCGTTCCATCCAATTCTCCATTGATAAAAGCAGTCTTTCCATCCATTTGATGAAGCTCTAGGTTCAAACTCGCCACTATGGTCAGAATCAACTTTATGGATGTAAATCTTACAATAGATGAGAAAGTCTACTCATAGTCAATCTCTTCCTATTGTATGAACCCCTTAGTGACTAGCCGAGTCTTATATCTTTCGATACCTCTATCAGCCTTTCGCTTTACTTTGAGAATACATTTATTCTCAATTTGTGTCCTTCCAGTAGATCAACTAGTTCTCAAATATGGTTTGATATCATGGATGCCATTTCTTTTTCCATTGCTTTAATCTATTTTTCCTTAAATGGGCATGAAAAAGCCTTTTGAATATTTTTATACTCTTTCTTTGTCTTGTGGGATAACCAAAAAGGGCTTCGTTCAAGCCTTCAATTTTAAATCGTCGGCATGGAACACTTATCCTTTTAGATTTTTGCAGTTCTAAATTTTGATAAACATGTCTCATATATTTATCGTGATTCATAATACTTCCACTGGGACTATGTTCTATACTCCCACTAGATCAGGAATATTATATTATTTGCTCTCACTGGAGTGAAGAATACTTCCATTCAAATCAGATCTCGAACATCCGGATCGTTTGGAGGATGAGGGTCTTAACCTTCTTCCTCTAAATCCCTCCCACTCGGATGGAGTGATCCTGATAGTTCCTCTTCCTGAGATTAATCAAAAATGAAATCTTAATTCACTTCGCCCAACTTAGAAAATCTATTCTCTAAGAAAATGACAACTCGTGATCTGAATTGTCACAGTGTCATTTTCTTGCTTACCCACGAAAATGTATAATTTTGATACTTTAAAATATCTCACATATATACTCTTTTCACCTATTGGTCTCAAATTTACTAAATTGAGGTATCATGGATGCAAGCATTATAACTCAAAAGTTTTAAATGGCTTAGGTCAGCTTGTCGACCAGTCAGCAACTCATAAGTTGTGGAAGTGATAGATTTAGAGGGCATACAGTTCAAAACATATGTGGCAGTCAATAAAGCATCTCCCAATAGGAGATAGAAAAATTCGCCTCTGCCATCATAGATCTAACCATATATAGGAGAGTCTTATTTCTCCTTTCCTCAACACCGTTTTGTTGTGAATTTTTAGGAATGAACAGCTGATGTTCAATCCTTTTTCATCACATGAAACTTTAAATTTATCTGTAAGATATAATTGACCTCTGTCAGTTCTTAAACCTTTGATCCTTTTGTCTAATTGATTATCATCTAAGTTCATATAAGACTTGAAGCAACTGAATGCTTTTGACTTGTGAGAAATCAAATAGACATAACCATACCTCGTACAATCATATTTAAATGTGATGAAATAGTAGGCCACATGTCTTGCCCTTACATTCATTTGACCACATACGTCAGAATGAACCAACTGCAATGGAAATTTTGCTCTAGTACCTTTTTCGAATGATTTTCTAACTAGTTTTTCCTTTTAGGCAATGCTCACATGTGGGCAATTCAATCTTATTTAAATCGCTTACTAAACTTTCTTTAACTAACCGACTCATTCGGTATTGTCCAATATGGTTTAATTTAGCATGTCATAATTTCACATTATTCTCATAACAATGTGAAAAATAAGAAATTAAAAGAAAAATTAGTTTTACTTGAATAGTCATGGTACACATCCATAACAATAAAATCATTCAAGCATAAGCATGCACTGTTATTCTTAAAACATAAATTGAAAATAAATTTCAATAAAGCAAGAACAAAACCTAAATTTCATAACAAAGACATCTCTATTTCTTGTTATATGGTCCATTGGTTCTGAATTTATCACCCATAAAAGATGAAATTCAGAACTGAATACATAAATTTCACTAACTTTTGAGTCAAATAATGTATTTTTTTGGATATAATGCAGTCTCTTGCATAGTATCCTTTCTATAGGCAATTGAAACATTTCACTATTTTTATCTCTGGACCTTTCGTGATTCTATTCCTTTTGCTTTTCAGGCTCTCGAACCTTTTCTTATCCCTATTGTTGAAGCTTATTTTGTTGGTCTAATGAGAACTCATTCTATTAGAATAGGACTGTGCCATATGCACTATGGTATTGACCTTAATCGCTACCATACGGTCCCCTTATAAGCTCCAAATAACGAATGACATCCTCAAATGTTTTTATGTTGTCCATATGAGTTAGTTGCATCTTCATATGCTCCCAACTCTTGGGTAAGGAACGGATAACAGCTTAGACCTACTGCTCGTCAGTCAACTTATGACTAAGTTCACTAAGCTCACTTATTCTTTTTCATCTCTCTTAGATGTTTCCGCATCGAATAATCAGACATTTTCTGATATGTATCAAATTTGATCATTGATGATCGGAACTTAATCAGAGACACTTTTGAACTTTTTTCTCTTAAAGCGATCCGCAGATCCATTGCATTTTGATACTTACGGAATTGCTTAGTGATATCATCATCTTTTTGCACTTAGCAAGATGATGTGAGCAATCAAATTTTCTTTTCCATGCCACATAAGCATCTCGATCCTGCTTATGCTAGGCTATAGTGCCATCTTCAGATTCAGCCATAACCGAACTTTAGGGTTCAAGAGCCTCTTGCTTTTCAAGAACACACTGGATCTTTGTATTTCAGATTTCATAATTATCAGCATTTAGCTTTATATCTTTATTAAGCTTGGCGACAATTGACTTGGAAGCAGCATCCATTATGATCCTTTGATCTCAAATGGAATAATATTGCACATATTTAAGGGAGATGAGGTAACATATGTAATTTATTATGCATCTGAAATAATAACCCAGTAAAATTTTCTACTAGGCTTAAATTCGAAAAGGTTACTTATAGTATCCAATTACCCTCTAAGTCCTAATGTCCAACCTTATAGTTTAAAATTTCATGTACAATAAATCTGAATTATTGGATTATTAAGTCCTCAAACTTATGAGGGGATTTTTATTAAGCCTCTACTTAATAAACATGCAATCATTTTACTCATAAAATATTGCAAGGCAATTAATAATTAAAATAAACAAATTTATTATAAAGTTAAATGTTATATTAATAAATAAACACATTTATTTAACCAATATATAAATCCAATAATTCCAAAAATAAGACACTCATGTCAAATATTAATAGGAAACATAATCTATTTAACAAAAATAAAATGCTAACTCAAATTAAGACTTATGTCAACTATTGTAGAAATCCATATTTCATAAAATCATTTTAGCTATTAGGATTATTTCTTTGACCGACTTCATTAATTCATCACACCACTCATAAGTCTATTGATGAAGCTATGGACGAATGCACACTCCATCCATTTCACGATACCATCACAGATTTTTAGTGTTGCTTCTTAACACTTCTCTTTTGGTAACTCGAACTAAAATTTTATTTTCATACTCAGACCACCAATCCAAATGCACTTTTGCATTTGTTCTCACATATGTACTTTATGATGCACTATTGCATCAATATTATCAGCTCAAATCTTTCTTCGCATTCTTATGTTGCTTTGATTGCACTCTTACATTTCTCAAAGCAACCTATGCGTAATTTAAGGAAGACCTAGTATCCTTATTTAACACTTCTGTAACATATTACAGGAAAAAATTTATACACTCATGTATAAATATACATAATTGAAACACGTTTCGATCAATAAATAAGGACAGAAACTCAAAAAAATTTTCAAAATATTTTTAAAAATTTTTTGAAAGCAGAAAACACATTTTCTACACCTTTTTATATTTTATTTTGAAATTAAACACATTTAAATATAAAAAAAATACACAATTAATTTTCTGGTCATTAAAAAATTTGGAAAAAATGACCAAAAAATCTAAAATAATTTGAAAAATCAATTTGAAAAAAACTGGAGCTGATTTGGTGGTCGGAAAACATTGCACGTGCCAAGGAAGGGAGAGCAGACGTGTAGCACGCGCTCTCACGTGCATCTCCCTTGGATCTGCCACGTGGCAACACCGTATAGAGCCACGTGTCTACATTCAGTCATGCCACGTGCCTGAATACTATCGGTCCACCTGTCGCTCACGTGGTACATTGGTGACACAGCACTGGCCACGTGTCATGATCTCATTGGTCCACGTGTCAATGATGCCACATCATTATTGACACGTGGCTCGTCCTCAGGTGTCCATGTGTCTCCCCCTGGTGGGGACACGTGTCACCCAGTTGACATGTCATCACGACACGTGGCATGACCTCAGTCATCCACATGTCGCCCTCTGGTTTGTCCACGTGTCCACCCCTCCCATATGCCACGTGGCATGGCCTCTGCCATCCACATGGCGCTCAACCATTAGCCACGTGTCAGCAGTGACGCATTACTGTTGACACATGGCAACGCGCGTGTGAGCCACCGCCCACACGCACGCGCCAAGCGTATGGTGGCGCGTGTAGTTCACGTGCCACCTTCCCGACGGATTTTGGCTCTCTGGTTTCGGCTGGTGGGGGATTTTCGGGGTCTGTGAATTCAATAGTGAGGTCAAATATTAAAAATCCCAACTTCTAGTTATGCATTTTGAATACTTATATCCGTCCCCTCGAATCGTAGTGTACACAGTGTAGACATACACAATTTTCGAGTCACAATATATACACATATATATTATTAACACAAAAATAAATTTATTATGTTTCATGCATCCTAAATCTACCAATTTTACACATAAAATTTTAGATCATTTTTAGCCACATGACAGGACACAAAAACAACGGCTCTGATACCAATAAAGGTGAAAATTATAACAATATATAATTTATGGAGATAACATTAATAAATGATACTTACCTCTTGTAGCATAGAAACTCGTTGCGGAAGCGTCTACTAGGATCCCGTTTATTTTTGGTCACTGACCTGACTCTTATCCACATGCGGGATAAAAACACTTTTTTCACAATCTAAAAACCCCTAAAAGATCAAGACAAAAACAAGCGTGAGTGGGAACGAGCAGTCTTGCAACGTATACGTTTTCTCGTTACCAAATACTGAGATCTCTCATCTATTTATAGAGATCCTAAAATCTAGAGACCTAACTCTAGTTTAACTCAGACTTTTTCTAAGATAGGATTTGGTAATGTTAATCAGATTGAATTACTTAATTCTATCTGAATTGGATTTTTATCCAAATTAGAGTAATGGGCGTACCCAAACTCTATCAGAACCAATTAAAAATTAACAAATAATATTTTATATTTATTAATGATAAAAAAAAAATCGAATTTAAGACATCACAATTCTAATCACTAAATTAGTAACATCAAATTGATCTTATTATAATTAAATCAAATATATTTGACCACCGATCAAACATGCACTATTCATTGCATGATAAGTTATATATGATATGAAGTAAAAGGAATCCAATTTTGCAAAGATTGTTTAGGCTTTTATCACCCAAACCACAGTCTAATTGCTTTTGTAGTATGATAAATATTGTTTACGAAAAGTAGATATATTCAAAATTTTATAATTGCAATCAAGATTTTAAAATTCAATTGCATATGATTAAAAAATGTTGAATTATATTTATGTATTTAGACGTCAACTTATTTTAAAATATGATAATAATAAGTATTCAAAATTTTTTAATTTAATATATACATGATAATTTATTTTATAATATGCATCAATAAAACTTTTCGGTCGTTTTAAAAAAAAAAAATACAAAAACAACTTTTCTTCATTGCAATTTTAATAAATGCGAATATTAAGTATTTGCATTAATATTACAAGCTAGTTAGGATAATAAAATTTCTATTCAATTTTTTCATCAATCTATAAGTTTTGAAAAAAATTAAAAATACACCTAAATTGATTAATCATATTGGATTTTTTAGACAATAATACATTTATATTTTTTATGGAAGTGACAAAAATAATTCTATTAACACAAATGATAATCCACTACAAGAAAATATGGAATTAGCGACGAATTATTTCCGTCACTAAATAGCGATGGAAAAAAAATACCGTCACTAAATGAGGAGAGAAAGATTCGCACGACTTTTAGCGACGGTTTGATATTACCATCGCTAAATGTTGTGCCAAATATTAGCGGCGAATTTTGCTACGTAAATTAACGACGGAAACAATGTTTCAGTTGCTAAATATGAGCGACGGAATATGCCTCCTCCCTCGCCCACTCCCTCTTGCGCGTTGCCCGTCGCCTCGCCCCCCGATGATGCTGTCTCCCTCGCGCTAGATCTGCTCGCCCTAGCCTACTCCCGTCACCGACGCAACTCTCCACCCCTCCACCGTCAGTCGCCGGTCAGTGCCTCACTCTCTTTCCTTTTTTTCATTTATTATTTTATTTTTTTATGTATTTATTTATTTATTTATTCTGTTTGTATAATTTTTTGTTTTTTGTTTTTATTTTTTCTGTATGTATATTATTTTGATTTATTTTGTTATTAGTTGTAACCAGTTAGAACAGAGAGCAAAAAAGAGAGAGAGAATTTTAAATGTTTTTAGAAGCATAATGCTCGAAAAAAATATGCTAAGGCAATGCACATATTTGAATTTGTTTTTCATCTTTGGCAGTATTTAGGATGTGACCGTATTATACATGTATTATTTGCATGTTAACATGAATAAAAAAAAATATATTAGTTGTTTTTAATCATTTGATTTTATTATAGTTGAAAACATAATGAGCTTGATTCTGTTGCAATGTAAGAACTGTTGACGAGAATCTGCCATTGGAAAGTCATATTGAACATATTATACAAATAATAAAATTAATTTATGATCCATTTTTTATTTGAAAGTTCATAATGAAACTTGTCTTATCTGGTTTGTACGCATGAAAATGCAATGATGCTTTTTATCACATCTCTTTATTTAGCTGGGTATATTGGTTAATCAGAAGCCTTTTTATCAGGAGCATTTTTCAGGATAATTTAATCTCTTAATTAAGCATATCTCCTATTTCTATTTATTGCTCATTCATGTCATTTGATTTCTAAATTTTTGCAATTTTTCTTTTGAGTTGACCTTGAGAATATTTTATCAATCTACATTCTTTCCTTCACATTTGTCTGCTTTTTGCCCGTATTCCAGTTCTGCGCATAATTTAATCTTAGTTAGATTTTGTTTGAGCTTTTTTTTTTTTTTATTAAGGTTATTTAAACAAAAATTTGAGTTTCCTGCTAAACCAACTACTCATGAATAGTTACAATCTTTTTATCTCATAAACCCTTTGTTTTTGCTTTTTCATTTTCAATTGTCAGCTTGTTTACTATTTTGCTTGTTTATCTTTGCTTGTAGTGGTTGATGTGTTTGGAGTGCTGTTATTTGAAACTATGAACATATTCATTGGGCAAGCAGCATAGTTAGAGTTTTCTTTTTTAAATTTACTATTGGTAATACATTTTATTTATAATATATTATTGTTACGTTTTTTATTTTAATAAATACTTGATAGAGTTTGAGTACGTCCATAACTCTAATTTGGATAAAGTTACAATTCAGATAAAATTTAAGTAATTTAGTCTGATTAATATTACCAAATCTTATCTCAAAAGTAGTCTGAATTATACTAAATATAAGTCTCTACCTTTTTAGCATCTCTATAAATAGATAAGAGATCTCAGTATTTAGTAACGAGAAAACGTATATGCCGCAAAAACTGTTCGTTCCCACTCACAGTTTTTTATCTTAATATTTTAGGAGTTTTTAAATTGTGGAATAGTCGTTGTTATCCCGCATGTGGATAAAAGTTAGACTAGTAACAAAAGACAAACGAAATCCTTGTAAACGCTTCCGTGACGTTTTCTGTACTACAAGAGGTAGGTATCATTTTCTAATGTTACCTCCGTAAATTATATTATGCATATAATTTTCCTATCATTGGTATCAAAGCCATTGTTTTTGCGTCCTGGCATGTGACTAAATAGATCTAAAATTTTATGTGTAAAATTATTAGATTTAGGATGCATGAAAACAATAAAAATTTATTTTTTGTGTGAATAATATATATGTGTATTTATTGCGGCTCATAAATTGTGTATATGTACACTGCGATTCGAGGGGACGAACATGAATGTTCAAAACGCTAAACTAGAAGTCGGAATTTTTAATTTTTGACCCCATTATTAGAATCACAGACCCCAAAAACCTCCCATCGGCCGAAACCTGGAGAACAGAAACTACCGGGAAGGAGGCGTGTGGCTTACACGCGTCGACAGACGCTGGGCTCATGTGCATAGGCAGTGACCCAAACGAGAGAGTCCACGTGTCAATAGTGAAATGTCACTTCTGACACGTGGACCAATGACATCACGCCATGTGGATGGCAGCAGCCATGCCATGTGGCAGTGATGTGTCATTTGGATGCCACATGTTGATAGGTGGCCTAATGGCTGCACGCCACGTGGATGGCAGAGGCCATGCCACGTGTTAGTGATGTGTCTACAAGGGTGACACGTGGACGATTGAGGTCATGCCACGTGTCATGCCATGTGTCAATGATAACATGTCACATATGTCACATGACCTAATAGGACTATGCCACATGTCTGACAAGTGTTGTGTTAAGTGGTGGTGACGTGTCACCTTAACGGCACGTGCGCGCCAGGTGGACAAATAGGGTTCAAATACGTGGCATGAAGTGGATGGCCTCGACACGTGACGCTATGTGGTGTTATCATGTGTTAGAACGGAGGGAGATGTGCGTGAGGCGCGTCAATTCTTTCCCAGCCGGCGTGTGCGGCATTATAAAGCCACCAAATCAGTTCCAAATTTTTTGCAAATTGATTTTTCAAATTATTTTTGATTTTTTGGTCATTTTTTAAAATTTTTTTTATGACCATAGAATTAAATTTTATTTTTAAAAATTTCAAAAATATTATAAAAAGGGTACAAAATGTGTTTTCTGCCTTTCGACATTTTTAAAAATATTTTGAAAATTTTTTGAGGTTCCGTCCTTACTTATTAATTGAAATGCATTTCAATTATGTGTTTTTATACATAAGTATATAAATTTTTCTATAATATGTTACAGAAATGTTAAATAATGACACTAGATTTTCATTAATTACGTATAGGTTGCTTTGAAAAATGCAAGAGTGCAATCAATAAGCAAGAGAATGCAAAGGAAGATTTGAGCTGATGATATTGATGCAATAGTGCATCATAATGTACATGTGTGAGAATAAATGCAAGAGTGTATTTAGATTGGTGGTCTGAGTATGGAAATAGATGATAGAGTCTTAGTTAAAGTGTTGACTGACTCCTTTGAATATCATATAGGACTGAGCGAGTTATTGGAAACTACCAAGTTCAAAGGAGATAGATTTTATAGAAAATTTATTATCCATTTTTTGATTCGAGTTGCCAAAAAGGAAAGTGTTGAGAAGCAGCACTAAAAATTTGTGATGGTATTGAGAAATGGACGTAGTGTGCATCGTCTATGGTTTCATCAATAGATTTATGAGTTGCGTGATGAATTGATGAAGTCGGTCAAAGAAATAATCCTAATAGCTAAAATTTTTTTATGAAATCTGGACTTCTAGAATAGTTGACATAAGTGTCAATTTGAGTTGGCATTTATTTTTGTTAAATAGGATTTATGTTTCCTGTTGTCATTTGACATAAGTGTCTTATTTTTAGGATTATTGGATTTTATTTATTGGTTAAATAAATGCGTTTATTTATTATTCTTGGCATTTAGCTTTATAATAAATGTGTTTATTTTAATTGTTAATTGTCTTGCAATATTTTATGAGTAAAATGATGGCATATTTATTAAGTAGAGACTTAATAAAAATCCCCTCATAAGTTTGAGAACTTAATAATCCAATAATTCAGATTTATTATGCATGAAATTTTAACCTGTAAGGTTGGACATTAGGACTTAGAGGGTAATTGGATACTATAAGTAGCCTTTTCGAATTTGAGCCTAATAGAAAATTTTATTAGGTTATTATTTCGGATACATAGTAAATTGTATGTATTGCCTTATCTCCCTTAAATATGTGCAATATTGTTCCATTTGAGATCAAAGGATCCTAATGGATATTGCTTCCAAGTCAATTGTCGGCCTTAGTAAAAATATGAAGCTAAATGGTGATAATTGTGAAATATGGAATACGAAAATCCAGTATGTGTTTGAAGAGCAAGAGGCTCTTGAACCCTCAAGTTTCGTTATGGCTGAACCTAAAGATGGCACTATAGCCCAGCATAAGCAGGATCGGGATGCCTATGTGGTATGGAAAAAGAAGAATTTCACTGCTCGAATCATCTTGCTAAGTACAAAAGGATGATGACATCACCAAGCTATTTCGCAAGTATCAAAATGTAATGGATCTGTGGATCGCTTTGCGAAAAAAGTTCAGAGGTGTGTCTCTGACTAACTTATCATTAATGATAAAATTTGATACATATCAGAAGAAGTCTGATTATTCGATGCGAAAACATCTAAGAAAGATGGAAAAGAATAAGTGAGTTTAGTGAATTCGGTCATAAGTTGATCGACAAGCAGCAGGTCCAATGTTATTCATTTCTTACCTAAGAGTTGGGAGCATATGAAGATGCAACTAACTCCTATGGACAACATAAAAGGATGTTGTTTGTCATTTGGAGCTTAAAAGGGACCGTCTGGCAGTGATTAAGGTCAATGCCATAGTGCATATGGCATGGTCCCATTTTGGTGGAATGAGTTCTTACTAGAATAAGAGAAAGCTTCAAAATTAGGGATAAGAAAAAGGCTCGAGAGCTTGAAAAACAAAAGGAAAAATAGAATCATTATAGGTCCAAAGGCAAAAAGGAGGTAAACTTTTCAAGAATGAAATGTTACAACTGCCTAAAGAAATGACACTATGCAAGAGACTGCATTATGCCTAAAAAGATACACTATTCTGACTCAAGAGTGAGTGAAATTTATGTATTCGTTTCTGAATTTCATCTTTTGTGGGTGATAGATGCAGAACCAATGGACCATATAACAAGAGATCGAGATGCATTTGTTATGAAATTTAGGTTCTGTTCTTGCTTTATTGAAATTTATTTTCAATTTACATTTTGAGGATGACAGTGTACGCTGATACTTGAATGATATTTATTATGGTTCTGGTTATATCCTGAATGATTTTATTGTTATGGATGTGTACCATGATTATTTGTGTAAAACTAATTTTTCCTTTAATTTCTTATTTTTTTACATAGTTATGAGAACAATGTGAAATTATGGCATGCTAAATTAAACCATATTGGACAAGATCGAATGAATCGGTTAGTCAAAGTAGGTTTAATAGGTAATTCAAATGAGCTTGAATTGCCTACGTGTGAGTATTACCTAAAAGAAAAAACTAGTTAGAAAATCATTAGGAAAAGGTATTAGACCCAAATTTCCATTGCAGTTAGTTCATTCTGACGTATGTGGTCAAATGAATGTGAGAGCAAGGCATGGAGTCTACTATTTGATCGCATTTATATATGACTGTACTAGATATGGTCATGTCTATTTTACTTCTCACAAGGCAGAAGCATTGAGTTGCTTCAAGACTTATATAAGTTTAGTTGAGAATCAATTAGACAAAAAGAATTAAAGCTTTAAGAACTAACAGAGGTCGGTGATATCTTATAGATAAATTTAAAGCTTTATGTGATGAAAAAGGAATTGAACATCAATTGTTCACTTGTAGAATTTCACAATAAAACGGTATTACAGAAAGGAGAATAAGACTCTCCTAAATATGGTTATATCTATGATGGCAGAGGCAAATTTGCCTATCTCCTATTGGTGAGATACTTTATTGACTACTACATATGTTCTAAACCAGATGCCCACACCTTATGAATTATGGACTGGTCGACAAGCTGACCTAAACCATTTATGACCTTTAGGTTATAATGCTTATGTCCATGATACCTCAATTTGGTAAATTGATACCAAGAGGTAAAAAGAGTATCTACGTGAGATATTCTGAAATATCAAAAGGATACATTTTCGTGGGTGAGCAAGAAAATAGCACTGTGACAGAATTCAGATCATAAGTCGTCATATTTTTAGAAAATGAATTTCCAAAGTTTGGCGAAGTGAATTAAGATTTCACTTTCTATTAATCTCAAGAACAGGAACCATCAGGATCACTCCATCCGAGTGGGAGGGGTTTAGAGGAAGAAGGTTAAGACCCTCATCCTCCAAACGATCCGGATGTTCGGGACCTGATTTGAATGGGAGTATTCTTCATTCCAGTGAGAGGAAAGAATATAGTATTCTTGATCCAGTGGGAGCATGGAACATGGTCCCAGTGGGAGTATTATGAATCACGATGAATATACGAGACATGTTTATCAAGATTCAGAACTGCAAAAAAAAATCTAAAAGGATAAGTGTTCCATGCCGACGATTCAAAATCGATGGCTTGAACGAAGCCCTTTTTGGTTACCCCACAAGACAAGAAATAGCATAAAAAATATTCAAAAGGCTCTTTCATGCCCATCTAAGAAAAAATGGATTAAAGCAATGTGTAGACACCGGGTCCTCAGGCAGTCCGGATCGAAGTTACCCAATAATGAGAATGATACCTGTTCATAGGCAGAAGATAAATAGAAGTGATGATTTCCTTAAAAAAAATTGCTTTTCGTTTTTTTAAATTAAAAAAAAAATTTGGGGCCTGCGCAGTGAGGCCCCTCTCACTAACGTGAGATGCAGCCTCACTTCGGTGAGAGCTTGCCTCACGCACCCCTCTACCTCCAACGCTCCCTTTTCGATTTTTTTGGGATCCTGTTGGGACATGCAGGTGGCATTTCTGATTTTAACAGGAAAAATGATTTGGACAAAGGATGGATGGAGGGTTTTACAAAGAAGATACCTAGGAAACCCTAGTTTTTCACTGGATGTATAAAAAGAAAAAGTTTAGAAAACTGGAAAAGAGGGAGGTTATTTTGGAAAACGCCGAAAGAAAGAACGAGGGAGAAAAGTTTTGAGAGCAAGAAAGTGATTTTTGTGCTCAAAACATTCTGAGGTTGTTCTTGAATCTAGGAAACTAATTCCTAACGTTTGAGATTCAATCATCTTTCATCTTTCATTTCTCTCTTTACGTAACTTTTATTTAAAGTTTTTCTTTGAGTCTCTGTTTTAGTTTTCTTCTCAAGCAAATCAACAAGGAAACCAGAGCTTCTTAACTTGCAATCTAAAATCATATATGAGGGTAAATACTAGGTTAAACCTTCTCTTCTTTCATTCTTTTTATTTTATTTCTTGTTTTTCTTTATTCAGTTTCCTATGATGTATATACTGTATATACTTGTTATTTGATCTCAATAATCTGTGTATTGTATGAATGTTGTTGTTTGCACGCGAGTATGGATCTTAAATATTTATCATGATTAATCTACATATTTGTTGTTCTATTATGCATGTTTTCGATGGTATATTATCACGTTTAATAAGTCTGGTAAGTTTGCTCTGTTCGTCTCTATTTTTCGTTTGTCTGACATGTGTCTTCATTTTTGCCCGGGATCATGACTTTCCGATCGGATAATATCCCATGTCTGGGTCGTGCTTTTGGTTTTTCGGTCTACGTGACTGTCCGTCTGTATCGGCCCCGATCGCCCGCTCTGTCGCTACCCTCACAGACGAGCTGTGCACGGCTCGTGCAATGGGTGCACGAATCGTGCACTCATTGCACGACTTGTGCAATGCATGCACGAGTCGTGCTTCTGTCCCCCTTCGCCCTCCTTCAGCTCTTCGTTTTTCTTATCTTACCCGAACGTCTTCTTTCCTTTTACCTAAGTACCCAACCGAATATATAAACAGATAAATGCATGATTGTAATATAATTTTGCTCCGTTTTATCTTGTACATTTATGTCCTAATTCACTTTGTTATTTTTCCAGTTTTTTACTCTATTAATAATTGTTAATGCTATTGTTGTATTATTTGCCAAATTTTAATTATTTTATTGGTTTACTTAATTAGCTTATTTATTAGTTTTTATTTAATTATTTGTTCATACATTATTCATTTAATTACTTTACTAACATTCATTTTATTGTTGTTTTGTTGCCTTGAAATTTATTTATGTATGTGAGTTATATTTCCGCACGGGTTGGAGGATCGGAGAATTAAAAACCATCAAATTGAGGGTTTGCATTTTAATTTTAGTATTTTCTTTTTATTATTATTTTTATATTGTATGTAAAAATGTATTTTATATTTCTCCGCATTATAGAAAATCACATTTTTTACAATAATTAATAACTTGGAATTTTTCTTAATAAAATGGACCGATGACTTATTTTAACTAATAAAATCTCACTCTCAAATGGAGAACTAGTTTTCATAAAATGGGATCACTCATCCCGATTTTTCTCAATCAATACGCAAAAATAGTTTTCTAATTTTTAAGTTAATAAAAAAGGAACCAATGTTCCTAAAATTCAATAAATCCCCCGGTTTATGTATGATATATTCTAATTATTTTTTTATGCGTTCATTTATTCATTTGGGCCCTTGTAATTAATTTTGGGGCAAATTTTATTAAGTTTTCTTATTTTTGGGGGATTGTTCTGTCCCAATTTTTTATATGTAATTTATTTATTTCTTTGTCGCTTTATTTAATTGCTTTCCAATATGCTTGCAATGCGCTTTAAATTCAATGCATAATTGTGTGAGATGAGAAATGAAATTTTAATTTCTTAAAAAAAACTTAATTATAAATTTGATTTAAGTCATTAATAAGAGTGAAGTTCCAAACACCTTCTCTAGTTTAAGACCCCCGAGGTTAGAGACCTTTCTCAATTTCTTATAAGTTGGGTGGCGACTCCAAAATATCTCAAAGGTACCTAAAGGCGTCATGAGGCTAGATGATCCTTTCCAATATTCTATTAAGAAGGAGGCATCCAAAATGACTCATGATGCCCAAGATCAAAAAGACGCGAATCAATCCCTCGAGTCCTAAAAGCGTGTTCAAGAGAGGGATTTTTCTAGGTTCGGCAAGCGTCACAGTGACGACTCCACTGGGGAACTGATCGAAACTTTGCTTCAAAAGTGACTTAAGTTAAAATTATAATTAAGTTGTTAAGAATCAAAAAATTCCATTTCTAATTGAAATTGCATTGCATCCACTAGAGCCTTAGAATTATATTAGTTGGTCCCCTATCTATCCCGGTGCATTCCTAAAACATGACCCTACTTTCACTCATTATAGGGAAGTGCTCGGGATAATCACCAGCCCAAGCCTTGTACCATCAAATGGTATATCAAATGGAAACCCGATTGGTCGCTATGCTCGTGATGAGCTAGACCCATTGGCAGGGACCATGCTTGGGTAGCCCTAAAATATCATCAGCTTTGACTAAAGCTCATGTAATTGCAATAGATACTTCCACTAGGTGAAATGTACCATAATACCATGCTTACTATTTAGGCCGTCATATATTGAATAAAATCAATCAAATTAAATGGTTTTCATCAAAGGCTCTCATGCCCCGGTGGGCCCATCTTAATTTAATTTAATTGTTTAAATATATAATGGCCAGACACCTATACGAATGTACATTAGGTAAGAGATATTATGCTGCCGATTTTTCACCGCGGATTTCCTGTTAACCCTTGGATAAAGCCCACTTAAAAAAGAGACCGCACTACCTCATGTGTGGGAGTAACAAGGTTGGAAGGATCTACTTGCTTGCATGTGTTTGTCTATACTGCATCAGCACAATCATGTATTGCACTTCAAATCATGTATCATCCTACTAAAGGTGTATTCTGCAGCCATCATAGATTCGTCCAGGTGGTTTAGAGGTTCTGACGGTCAGTTAAGAAAGATTTCACTCTTGGGATTATCAGAGCTGGTTTCAGATCAGGGTTCAGATTCTCTCTTGGAAGGCAGTGAGATATTTTCTTTAGAATCATCAATAGAGACAAGCATGTCTAATCCATCAAGTGATTCTGATGCAACTAGGGCAATGATTGCCGAAGAAGTGGGGAAAAGAGTGGAAGAGTTTGAGGCCAGGATGATGGCAATGATGGGCAACCTTGCCACTACCCTAGCCCCACTTGCTGGGCAATAGGCTGCTGCTCTAGTTGGGGGGCAAGATGAATAAGGGACTGCTAAAGAGGATCCCCTAGCAGTAGTTGATCCACCTGTGGTTGAGCCAAGAGCGCCAGCGCCTGTCGAGCATAGAGAAGGCCCTAAATCTGTGATTAACTTATGGGAGGGGCAAGAGGAACAGATGGTAGTAAAAGGAAAGTCACCCAAGCTAGAGGATGCGATGTAGAGAAAAATGGAAGAAAGGTTTGAAGCTATGATGAGGATGTTGAAGATAGGAAGAGGAATGAATCCTGAGGATCGGGAGCTGGACAGTGATGATTTGATCCCTCAAAACTTCAAGATGCCTGATATTCCCAAATTTGATGGCACTTTCGATTCCACCACACACATAAAGCAGTACTCACTGGTAATGAAGGGTACTACTTTAATAAAGAGACAGAAGATTGAGTATTTTTGTATGAGCTTAACCGACCCAGCGGTGGATTGGTATCATGGGCTAGACCGAAGGATGAAGAAGGATTGGGATTTACTGACAGAGGAGTTTCTCAGATAGTATGATTGTAGTACAAGAATGGAAGTAACTCTGAAGGACCTGGAATTGTTGCAGGAAAAGGCAGGTGAGTCTTTTCACGAGTATCTGACCCGATGGAGAAACCGAGTAATAGAGATGAAAAGGAAGCCAGATACTCAAGATCAGATACGGCTGTTCATAAAAAATGCGAGCCCGTATCTGAGAGTTGGACTAAAGATGAAGGGATTGAGAGACTGAGAGTCTTTAAAAGACATCGCTATCGAGGCTGAGGGAGAGTACCTTTCGAGAAGGGCCAACAGTGAGGCTTATGCCAAGAAGGGCTACATTAATTAAGGAGCAACCAAGTCAGCAAGCTCCAGCAGTGGCAATAGAAGTGGAAAGATAGCTGACGTATCAGTAACAGGAGTGAGTCAGAGGTAATTTTCAAATTTAGGTCGATATTTATCATGGGTATTGAAGAGATTGATGAAGGAAGGGAAACTACAACCCCTGCAACCCAGGCCAACTAGGACCCAAGGACAGCCAGGGCATAAGGAGAACGAATATTGTGCTTATCACCAGAATACTGGACATCTGACAGACAATTGCATAATGCTAAGGCGCCAAATTCAAGATCTGATTGATAGTAAGTAGATCACTGATCCTGAATGGAGAGAAAGCAAGAGGAAGTCCAACTATAATGCAGTGCCTCCGCCTGTATTCACGATCGGATCCAGTCTACCTGAATGGTTTGTATTGAGAGATCTATACGGCATCGATGCTAACACTGCTATCACGAGCCTCTACGAGATAAGTGAAGAAGGGCTTCCCGTAACAGTGATCGATTGCTGGTCCACTGATGAAAGTGGAGATGAAAGTATTGATTTTAAAGATAAAGCATTTCCCGACCCATGGGGATCGGAGGAGGAAGAAGAGAAGAAGGTTGGAGCAGTAACCCGAAGTGGAAGGGTAGCTCCAGAAGTTGAGAGGCGGTAAGATCCAGTGGTAAACCAAAGAGAAAGAGAGCCAGAAGAGGATCTGATAATGAGGCAACTGAAAAAGACGCCGGCTCAAATTTCAATATGGGATCTATTAAGGTAGTCTCCATTGCATAGACAGAAGATAGTGGAGGCTTTGTGCGAGACAACGGTGGCCATAACCATATCACCTACAGAGTTGCTGGATGTAGTAAAGGGGGGTGCTGGGGAAAGTGTGGTATTTACAAGTCCAGACTTGCCAGTAGAAGGACGCAATCATAATCGTCCTTTGTATATACAGGCTCAGATCAATCAAAAGCACACAGCATTTGTCATGGTGGACGATGGCTCATCAATTAATGTATGCTCGCTGGTGGCAATAGCAGCTTTTGGGATAACAGAGGACATGCTGGTTAAGTCTGATCTAACAATCATGGCTTATGATAACTCACGTAGGCAGGCTTTCGGCACATTCAAGACAATAGTCAAGATAGGGCCAGTGGAAACTGAAGTGGAATTTGTAGTTCTGCCCATTCCCGCCAATTTCTTAGCCCTTTTGGGAAGGCCTTGGTTCCATAAGTTGGGAGGGGTCCCCTCTACTTTGCACCAGATGATTAAGATTCCTCATGAAGGGCAGGTCGTAACTATAAGGGCTGCAAGGGAGAATCAGGTCTCAATATTAGAAATTGCGCGATAACCTTTCAGTGGATTTCACATTGCTGTGATAAATGGGGAGGAGCCTTGTGACGTGCACTGAACCCGAGATGGCCTCGAAGACCCGCTCTTAGGGCTTTCGGGATGAGGTTCATGGAAACTCGCAAGTGAAATTGCAAGGGCGTCTATTTCGGGCAATAAGGAGGTTTCATGGAGTCGCCAGAACATTGGAAAAGTTCGTCTAGCCTCAGTGAGCCTAAGACAGTGCAGCTATGTCCATCATATGCAAGCTGGAGGTATCTTGGAGGCCCCACCGTAACATTAGGATGGCCCTCTCATCCTCGCGCTTGGGCAAACCATAGGTGTCTTGGAGGCCCCACACTAATAGAACATTAGGATGACTCTCTCGCCTCGTAGCGCCTAGAACTTTGCAAATTGAGCCTTTTACGGGACACAAGAGGTGTCTTGGAGGGCCCATCCAAATAGGATATTGAGATGGCCCTCTCGGCTCGTTGAGCCCAAAGACCAGAGATTGTTTAGGACTTTTCATTTATTCATACCTTGATTAAGTTAAAACTGAGTTTTGAATTTAAGTTTTCATCCCTTTTCTCATATGTTTTGATGCAATAATTAGAGCGTAAGTTGGTCATCCAAGGAAAGCGGTAAATGAAAGCATAATTAAAATAAAGTACATGAAAATAAATTACAACAAAACTAGGGGCAGAATACAACCCCATTGTAAAATAAATGTAAATCATGCATAAAACAGGGTATTTATTAAGAATGAGAACATTGGTCCTCGCATGCATAGTTAAAGAAAATAATTTTAAAGTGACAAATTATTTGGATGAAAAATTAGGACATTGGTCCCACTTTATTAGAAAAAACCAATTTATTTTGTAGAAATACTTTTGTGTGATTTTAATTAAGCGCGCATAAAAAGATGATTTTATTAATAATTACATGACAAAATAAATCAAAATACAAATAAAGTAAAAAAAATTTAATACAATAAAAATAAATCTTCGAATCTCCTTCTTCGCTCGCATGGATGCTCAAACAAGGAAAAATAAGGATTTGAAACCAAAAAACAAGTACAAATAAAATTTATGTTAGTAATTAAATTAAAAAAATCAATTAACACATAAAAAAATAAATAATATATTAGAATAAATAAAATATGCATTATGTACGACAAATAAATTAACTAATGTAATGGAAACAAATAAATTAGCAGATTGGCATGTTAACACAAACTATGATAATAATAATAATAATAATAATAATAATAATAATAATAATAATAATAAATGAAGAATAAACAATTAAATAAAATAACATAAAAAGAATATTAAACATGTTAAATCTATATACAAAATCACATAAAATAAATACAAACACAATAAATACAAAAATCTACATTTTTACTAATTAAATATGAACAAAATAAATAACATAAAATAAAATTAAAAGATTGAGTCTAGAATGTTTACCCTCAAATTTTGGATTTGATGGAATAGAGAAGATGATTGATTTCCTTGTTTTGATTCACAAAGTAGAAATAAAAATAATAAAAATTGAAATTTTATTCCAAAAGAAAATTGTTTAAGAAAAATAATAGAAGAAAATAAATTAATTCTCAAGAACAAGAATAGATTTCTTTGTCTCAAGTATGTTTATTAATTAAAATTATAAAAAAAATGGAAGAAAATAAATTTAATTTCCAAAGAACAAAGAATTATTTTCTAGTTCTGAGAAGCCTAACTTTGAGTCTAAGCCAGTCACGAAAATGGAAGTAACAGATGGGAAGCCATGGTATCATGATATCAGAAATTACTTAGAAAATGCGACATTTTCAGAAGAGGCTACAGAGAAAGATCAGAAGTTCATACGCAAGCTATCTACTCAATGCATCTGAATAGATGGGGGTATTATACAAGAGACAAGCCGACGGTATCCAACTGAGATATCTGGATGAAAAGAAGGCCGAAAAGGTAATGGAGGAAACTCATGCTGGTGTGTGCAGAGCCCACATGAATGGTTTAATATTAGCCAAGAAGATCATGAGACAAGGATTCCACTGGCTCACCATGGATACAGACTGATCAAAATACGTAAAGCAATGCCAGTTGTGTCCGCAGTATGCAGATTTAAGGCACTTGCCGGTTTCAGAGTTACACAGTTTGACATCGCCTTAGCCGTTAGCAGCTTGGGGGATCGACATTATTGGAGAAATACATCCCACGGCCACTAATGGACATAGATTCATCATAGTTGCCATCGAATACTTCACAAAATGGGTAGAGGCTAAGTCTTTCAAAAAGGTCGATGCATGGGATATGGCTAAATTCTTTGAGAAGAACTTGATATGCAGATACGGCCTCCCACATCACGTGGTATTCGATAATGGGGTCCAGTTTATGGCTGAGACGAAGAGGTTATTTCAAAAGTATGGCATTGAGCATCATAAATCTTCTCCTTATCGTCCACAGGGTAATGGAGCAGTAGAAGCCGCCAACAAGAACGTCAAGAGAATCCTGGCCAAGATGGTTCGGAATTATAAAGATTGGACGAAAAAAATGCCTTTTGCGCTCTAGGGTTACAGAACGTCTGTCAGAACTTCTACAGGGGCCACCCCGTATTCCTTGGTATATGGGACGGAGGCCGTACTACCAGTTGAGATTGAACTCAAGTCATTGAGGGTAGTTATGGAAGCTCAGATTCCAAAAGCCGAATGGGCACAGCAGCGATTGCAGCACCTGAATATACTAGATGAGAGCAGGATGAGAGCCTACTATCATAATCAGATTTATCAGAAAAGGTTTGCCAGGTCGTTCATAATGAATGTCAAGAAACACCTGTTGAAGGAAGGGTACTTGGTATTCAAACAAATGAGACCAGGTGTGCCCGATATCAGGGGAAAATTCAGACCAACATGGGAAGGTCCTTTCATCCTCAAGAAGTTGTTGTCAAAAGGAGCAATGATTCTGTCAGATGGCGATGGCAACGAGTTCAAGGAGCCGATCAATATCGATAGACTCAAGAGGTTCCATGACTAAAGATTTTAAAAGTCAAAAGAAGAGAATAAAAGCCACGCGGGTCGATAATCGAAAAAAGGCGGCCTTGCTAAAATTGGACGCCTCGTCAGGGTGAAAACCGAAAAAAAGCATCCTGGGCAAAAATTAAAGGCTTGAGAGAAAATATACAATCAAGAAAACCCGAGAGGGCTGATTGGTAATAGAAGTTTGATGCTATCAGGATTTTTTCCACTAATGAATGTAGCTTTGCGTTTTGAATTAACATTAAATGATGATTATGTATACTGAAATCATACTGAGATGTACACAATTTTGTGAAATGAAATGAAATTGAATTTATTCATTTACATTATTTTCTAGTTCTGTTTTTAAAAAGAAACATGTTGCTCAAAATGCATGCAAATCTGTACTAATTCCTACCAATGCTCTCACTGGCCAGATGCTAAAGTCGACAAGTCCTGTTATCAGTGACGGGACTAAGTACCGATCTCTCATATGCGATGGTAGAAGTGGCAAAATGGTTTCTGGAAGAGGGTATGAGAGGTCTTGGGTTGCATAATCAATGTGTACCCAATAGGTCATGAAGCTGATACCTCGGCCCATTAATGTGGCTATCCATATGAAGCCGCTATAAGAAGGTTCGTCAATGACTTTTATCATAAAATCAAAAAATAAATAAATAAATAAAAATAAAAGCCGCTAGATTGGTTTGGGTCCATTCCAGGAAAAAATTAGGCAAAGGGTGGTGTGAAAATCCCTCAAGGGACGCATTTCCCACAAAAAAAAGCTAGTGTGAAAATCCACAAGAGACACACTACCTTCAAAATAATGACTCTCGATGCCCGGAGCGATAAGGCGGCATTACTTCAGATGCAGGGACATGAATCAGAATCCTGGGTATATGATCATTCATCCGAGGGGCAAAGATGCACACCTAACGGGTCTTTCAGAACAGGTTTTGGGTCAGAGTCCCTAAAACCAAGATAGCACTTTTCTGGATTCTTGGGGGCATGGTGGAGCAGCCAAACCGTATCCTTAACGGACCCTTGACCACCTAGGACATAGTCCATCCATTTTTGCAAACATCCGCATCTCATGTCATACGCATATTTTCTTGTATATACCTCTGTGCATATAATTTTGTAGGAAATATCTAAGTGAAAATCATCACCATCAAAAGATGGAACCCTTGCACTTTGTGAGTCTGGAGCAGACTCGGTGCAGCTTAGAAGAGCAATTCTCGCATTTTGTAAGTCTGGAGCAGACTCAGCGCATCACCATCAGAAGATGGAACCCTCGCACTTTGTAAGTCTGGAGCAAACTCGGTGCAGCTTAGAAGAGCAACTCTCGCGTTTTGTAAGTCTGGAGCAGACTCCGCGCATCACCATCAAAAGATGGAACCCTTGCACTTTGTAAGTCTAGAGCAAATTCGGTGCAGCTCAGAAGAGCAACTCTCATGTTTTGTAAGTCTGGAGCAGACTCGGCGCATCACCCAATTCAAGAAGACATATGCCTCAGGTACGCATCTCTTCTCTCTTTCTTTGAGTTTTGGCTCCCCTAGGCACCCAGGCACTACGCTCCACAAAATTAGGGGCAATTGTAGACACCGGGTCCTGAAACAGCCCAGACCGAAGTTACGCAATGATGAGACTGATGCATGTTCACAGGCAGAGGACGAATAGACGTGATGATTTCCTTAAAAAAAATTGCTTTTCATTTTTTAAAATTAAAAATAAAAAAACAAATAAAAAATTTGGCAGTGAGGCCCATCTCACTAACGTGAGATACAGCCTCACTTCGGTGAGAGCCTGCCTCATGCGCCTCTATGCCTCTAACGCTCCCTTTTCGATTTTTTCGGGATCCTATCACTACAAGAAAGTGACAAAATAGCGACGAAAATTTAGCGACGGAGTCATTTCCGTCGCTAAATAGCGACGGATTTTATTTTCCGTCGCTATTTACCGACGGAAATTAATTTCCGTCGCTAATTAGCGACGGAATTCAATTTTCGTCGGTAAATAGCGACGGAAAATAAAATCTGTCGCTAAAAATGGCGCCAAGTTTTCCCACCAAAATTGCCGACCGATATTTGCGACGATTTTTATAAACCGTCGCTAAAAATAGCGACGGAAATTAGTTTCTGTCGCTGAAAATAATAAAAAAAAAACTTAATTGTATTTTTAGCGACGGAGTAAAAAAACCGTCGCTAAAATTAGCGACGGTTTGAATAAGCCGTCGCTATTTTTAGCGACGGATTATGGTTTCCGTCGTTAAAGATAAAAAAAATTAATTTCCCTCTCTTTTTAGCGACGGAATATTCTTTCCGTCGCTAAAGTTAAATTAAATTTCATTTCCCTCCCTTTTTTTAGCGACGGAAGATGCTTTCCGTCGCTAAAGTTAAATTAATTTACATTTCCCTCTCTTTTTTTAGCGACGGAAAATGCTTTCCGTCGCTAAAGTTAATTTAAATTAATTTCCCTCTTTTTTTTTTCTCTCTCTCTCTCTTCTCTCTCTTTCTCTCTTCTCCCTCTCCTCGCCCCGTCTCTCCTCCCTCTGCCCAGCCGCCGCCGACCACCGCCCCTCCCCCTCCCTCCGGCGCCGATCGGCGCACCCTCCCTCCCCTCCCTCCCTCTTTTCCCGCTCCTCCTTCCCTTCTCTCTTTCTCTCTCTCTCTCTCTCTCTCTCTCTCTCCTCCCTCTCCTCTCCCCGTTTCTGCCCTCTGCCCAGTCGCCGCCGACCACCGCCCCTCCCCCTCCCTCCGGCGCCGATCGGCCTCCCCTCCCTCCCCTCCCTCCCTCTTTTCCCGCTCCTCCTTCCCTTCTCTCTTTCTCTCTCTCTTTCTCTCTCTCTCTCTCTCTCCTCCCTCTCCTCTCCCCGTTTCTGCCCTCTGCCCGACCACCGCCGACCACCTCTCCTCCTCCTCCGGTGCCAGGTACAGATCTGCCGACCACCTCTCTCTTTTATTTATTATTATTATTATTATTATTATTATTATTATTATTATTATTGTTAATTGGGTATAATAAGAATTAGTATTATTATTATTTTATTTATGTTAGATGAATATTGGTAAATTTTAATTATTGTTTAAATTTATATTTCTTAAAACTTTATTGTTATTAAATTTATTAATAGAATTTTTCATATTATGATTATTATTGTTAATTAGTGTTAATTTTAGTTATTATTATTATTCAACATATTATTATTATTATTATTATTCAACATGTTATTATTATTATGTTAATTTGTATTGTTATTATTATTATTTATTTATAATTTGTATTGTTATTATTATTATTATTTATTTATGTTAATTGTATTGTTATTATTATTATTTATTTATAATTTGTATTGTTATTATTATTATTTATTTATGTTAATTGTATTGTTATTATTATTATTTATTTATAATTTGTATTGTTATTATTATTATTTATTTATGTTAATTGTATTGTTATTATTATTTTTTTTTTAATTTGTAAAATTTACCGACGGAATTTTTTTCCGTCGGGAATTACCGACGGAAAATCAATTTTCGTCTGGAAATTTACCGACGGAAATTGATTTTCCGTCGGTAATTCCCGACGAAAAAAATTCCGTCGGTAAATTTTACCGACGGAAAATCAATTTCCGTCGGTAAATTTACCGACGGAAATTTAATTTCCGTCGGTAAATTTCCCAACGGAATTTTTTCCGTCGGGAAATTTGCCTACGACTAAATTGCCGACGGAATGAATTTCCGTCGGCAATTTAGTTTCCCGACGGAAATTCCTTATTTTCCGTCGGGAATTTCCGTCGGGAAAAGCTATTTTTCTTGTAGTGTATTGGGACATGCAGGTGGCATTTTTGATTTTAACAGGAAAAATGATTTGGACAAAGGATGGATGGAGGGTTTTACAAAGAAGATACCTAGGAAACCCTAGTTTTTCACTGAACGTATAAAAAGAAAAAGTTTAGAAAACTGGAAAAGAGGGAGGTTATTTTGGAAAACGACGAAAGAAAGAACGAGGGAGAATAGTTTTGAGAGCAAGAAAGTGATTTTTGTGCTCAAAACATTCCGAGTTTGTTCTTGAATCCAGGAAACTAATTCCTGACGTTTGAGATTCAATCATCTTTCATCTTTCATTTCTTTCTTTACGTAACTTTTATTTAAAGTTTTTCTTTGAGTCTCTATTTTAGTTTTCTTCTCAAGCAAATCAACAAGGAAACTAGAGCTTCTTAACTTGCAATCTAAAATCATATCTGAGGGCAAATACTGGGTTAAACCTTATCTTCTTTCATTCTTTTTATTTTATTTCTTGTTTTACTTTATTCAGTTTCCTATGATGTATATACTGTATATACTTGTTATTTGATCTCAATAATCTGTATGAATGTTGTTGTTTGCACGCGAGCATGGATCTTAAATATTTATCATGATTAATCTACATATTTGTTGTTCTATTATGCATGTTTTCGATGGTATATTATCACGTTTACTAAGTCTGGTACGTTTGCTCTGTTTGTCTCTATTTTTCGTTTGTCTGAGCTGTGTCTTCATTTTTGCCAGGGGTCATTGTGACGCGCGCCGAACCCCGTGGGCGCCCCTTGACCGTCCGCTTGAGGGCGATCGGGCAAGTGAGGTTCGTTGACAACTTGCAATGAATTACAAGTGCATTTATTTTGGGCAACAAGGAGGTTTCATGGAGTCGCCACCCAATAGAATATTGGAAAAGTTCATCTCGCCTCAGTGAGCCTAAGACGGCGCATATTTCCATTTTGGGCAAGCCAAAGGGGTCTTGGAGGCAATCACCCCAATAGAACATTGGGAATGACCCCCTCTAACCCTATGCAGCTTAGGATTTATTAAGTCGTTTGACACAAGAGGTGTCTTGGAGGTCTCGTTCCAATGAGTGATCGGATAGACCTCTCACCTCGTTGAGCCCAAAGACCAGAGATGGCTTCGAAACTTCTCATCTATTTCTACCTTAATTAATTTTATAATTAAATTTTGAGCTTATTAGTTCACTCTCTCTCCACACAATGCAATTTAATTAAAGGCGCAATTATTCATGTCAAAAGCGTTAATAAATAAATAAAACAAAAATAAATATTCCAAAATAAATTACAATAATACTAGGAGCGGAATACAATTCCCATTTATAAAAGTGCGATACATACATAAAACGGGGAATTCATTTATTTTGAGGACTTTGGTCCTCGCATGCATTTATTATGAAAATGATTTTTATGTGACCTTTTCATTGGCTAAAATAGGACTTCGGTCCCTTATTTGCAAAAATCACCAAATTAATTAATATAGAACATTTGTCCATTTTTATTTAACGCGAAATAAAACAATTTACATAAACATAAAGATAAATAAAAGATAAACGCGTAATTAAATAAATAAATGGAAAAGGGATAAAGGATTAAACCAATTGGAGTCTTCCATGTTGTGCATGACAACCTCCTCTCAAGCTCAAACTATCCCAAGGACCAAATATTACAATCTCACAAAATAATCAATAATATTAATATTTATAAACAAAGCAAGAATAAATATAAATGAAGATTAAAATCCAAAAATAAGTAAAAGCTACTGATATCTTAAAAAAACAGAAAAGAAAAGATTTTGAAAATAAAATAAAAAAACAAATAACAAAAAGAAAATAAATAGTAAAAGAAATAAAACAGTTTTGAAAACTAGAGACAGAACCCAGGGACGGACGGGCGTCCCTGGGGTGACCGGCGGGTAATAAGTGCACCATTTACGTGCTGTCGCTTCAGCCGAGAGACGGGCGTCGGTGACCTAATCGCCCGTCGGTCACCTCTGTTCTTCAAAAAACAGTAAAAACAAAACTTTTCACAATTTCACGACAAAATGATTTTTTCCCAACACAAAAACCGAAAATAAATGCAAATATTTAAAATAAATTAAACATAATGTATGTCCAGAATATTTACCCTCGGATTTTACCTTTTAGGATGGATTTTCGGATGGTTCGAATCCCACACGCTTCACCAGAAATGAGCAAAAATCAAGAAAAGAAATTTTGGTTTTTCTTTCTTGATAATCATAAAAATGTTCAAATGTTGGAATCTATGAATATTGATGGGAAACTAATCGATTTTAGCTCCCTTGAATTAATTAGATTCACCAAATCAAAATAAAATAAAAATGAAGAAATTTTCAATGAGATGAAAAGGCTAGAATCAATAATCAGAAATGGATTTTTAGGGTAAAAAGTAGCTAAATTCATCCAATCCCCAAAATGGTTCAAAAAACCCTTTTTATATTATTTTTCCTCAAAATCCTACAACCGACGGGCGTCTGTTGAATCCTTTTTCCTGTAGGAAATAGGATTCATTCCGATGGGCGCCAGAAGTCCACCGACGGGCGTCGGCTGAATCCCTTTTCCTATTGGAAATAGGATTCAACTGACGGGCGACAGACAGGCATCTATGCGAGAGACGAAACTCCCCAGCGAGTGACGGGCCGTCCATCAACGATGGGCTGGCTGCCGATGGAGGAAAAAATCTTCTTTTCAAGCCCAAAAAAATCCAAATTTTCTTTTTCTCATTACCGCAAATAAAAATCAATATTTCTCGTGAATCTAGAGGACCAAAGTCTCTGAATCTCATCCGCTCATTCGGAATCGGACATCGATTTCTTCATCGGGTAATCTCTGATCTGGACTGTCTCGGGACACGGTGCTTACAGTTGCCCCCAATTTTGGGGAAACTAGTGCGCAAGTGCCTAGATGAGCCAAAATTCAGAAAAGGGAAGAAAACAAAAGGAAGAATAGCATACCTGAAGTAATCCTTACCTTCCACGTTCCTTGCCGGGTAGACCTCGTCTTAGTCTGCTCAGCGGAGAGTGACTTTGATATAGGTGCCCCTACCGGTCTCGTCTCGACCTGTGAGGTGTTGGTGAGATGTAGCGTTCTCTAGCTACGACCTCATTGTGAAGAGTAGTGTTCTCTAACTACAGCCTCACTTGCTTCTGCTGGCCTCGTCTCAGCCTGCACGGTGTGAGGTGTAGTGCTCTCTGACTACCACCTCGATGTGAAGAGCAGTGTTCTCTAACTGCAACTCCGATTGTGAAGTTCCCCTGCTAACCCCCATCTGATCTGCAAGGTGCGTAGCACTTTCTGACTACCGCGTGAACTGTGAGATGTAGCACCCTCTGACTACAATCTTGGTGTGAAGAGCAGTGTTCTCTAACTGCAACTTCGACTTGTGAAGTTCCCCTGCTAACCCCCATCTGATCTGCAAGGTGCGTAGTACTCTCTGACTACCGCGTGAACTGTGAGATGTAGCACTCTTGACTACAATCTCGGTGTGAAGAGCAGTGTTCTCTAACTGCAACTTCGATTTGTGAAGTTCCCCTGCTAACCCCCATCCGATCTGCAAGGTGCGTAGTACTCTCTGACTATCGTGTGAACTGTGAGATGTAGCACTCTCTGACTACAATCTCAGTGTGAAGAGCAGTGTTCTCTAACTGCAACTTCGACTTGTGAAGTTCCCCTGCTAACCCCCATTCGATCTGCAAGGTGCGTAGTACTCTCTGACTACCGCGTGAACTGTGAGATGTAGCACTCTCTGACTACAATCTCGGTGTGAAGAGCAGTGTTCTCTAACTGCAACTTCGATTTGTGAAGTTCCCCTGCTAACCCCCATCCGATCTGCAAGGTACATAGTACTCTCTGACTACCGCGTGAACTGTGAGATGCAGTACTCTATGACTACAATCTCGATTTGTTGGAATTTCCTTGCTAATCCCCATCCGATCTGCAAGGTGAGTGCCTGGTTGAGTATGATTTTGAAGGACATAATGCTTGGTCTGTCCATCCTAAAATGTTATTGATGTCCGTCCTTGGGCCGATGTTAAGCAATGTTCCTGTGTGGTAAAATTTTTTTGTTAATTCCTATGCAAGTTATCCCTATTTAATAGGCTCATAAATGATTTTATATCACCATTTATTGTTTATCGTCATTTTCTGCGCATCATCATTTTGTTTTATGATTATATGGTCATTGAGATTTAATGTAAATAAAGAGAAAGTACTCAGTTATCTTTAATATAAGTAAAGCACAAATAAGGATAAAAAGAGATAAAAACATGTAAATCTGATAGTAAATGTTTTTCACTAAAACTCAAATTTGTATAATGCATATACAACTGTGATAATGATAAATAAAATACAAAAAAAATTGTCATCCAAACTCCCTGAATGACTATAATGGCGAATAATCTGTGAGCTCCTCCTCGGGGTCATTATCATCATCAGACAGATGTATCGGCTGAGGCTGAGATGTAGAAGGTCCGGCCCCAGAAGTGGAAGGCTGGCCAAAAGGACCTGCTGGGTCTAGCTGCTGAGAGTCCCATACTCTAACCATGGGCTGGAACCTAGGAAGAACTGCCACCGGCACAGATCGAGACTGTGGTCTCTCAGAACTCTGCTGCTGAAACTGTACCCGAGCGTATCCGTCTAGGAAGGGCTGCGCGCACACTGTCATGAAGCACAAGGTGTCTGTAATCATCCCCCTAGCTCCTTGAAGGCCCTGCTCAACTGGCGGGTCTGCTTAAGAGAAGCGGTCCCCATACGATCTAGCCTCTGCTCTGTATGCTCCCGGAACTATTGAATAGACTGGGCAAGGGGAGGAATGACCCCCTCCAACCCCTGGACTCTGAACCTGAGAGAGTCGAGTGACTTATCTATCATCTAAAGAGTCACATCGATCCTCTGAGCCACCTCATCCTGAGACATCCTCAACTCCTGTCTCAGCTGCTCTCTGGGCCTCTCCTGCTCCTGTGCTATGTACTCTAAAAGCCTGGCTTGTTCCTGCCCCACATGCTCTATGAGCTTGGCCTGCTCATGGACCATATGATCGATGAGCCTAGCCTGCTCCTGGCCCATGCGCTTAATGAGCCTCGCCTGCTCCTGGATGGTAGCCTGCTGCTAGTCTAGCCTCTCCTATGTGAGCCTATCCCTCTCCCTGAACTCGTGGAGGATCCTGCCTCTCTCCTCCTGCCTGCGCTCAAAAGATGCAAACATGGAGACTATGAGCTCAGAGATGTCAGGTTGTGATGGCTGAGGTGGAACAGGCTCGGGAGTCTGGTCTGGTGGTGGCGCTGTGGAGGTAGATGCCCCCAGGCCCCCTCTGGTGTAAGGGTGGAACCTTCCTGATGGTCGGAGAGTGGTCCGCTGTACCCTCGAAGCTGGAGGAGGAGTGGGGCTCCGCGCCCTCGGTGCTAAAGGAGTGCCAAACAGGTCATCCATGGTGAACTCTACCTCGAAGTCTGAGGGGGTCCTAGGCTGCTCCTCCTCTGGCTGTGGCTGTGGTGGTGGTCCCTCCTGGTAGTCCTAACGCTGGGGAGGCTGACCCTCTGGATACTGTGGATGTGGGGGCTGCTGCTCCTGTGCCGGTGCTAGCGAAGGGAGAGCAAAAGCATGTCGAGTCTCATGAATGGTAAGGAGCCTGAACGCCTCAGCTTGTCCCGGTATCTGTAACACCATCCCCATCTGTACGGCGGCCGATACGTCTACATATATGCCCTCATCTAAGGAATCCCCAAGCCTGTCTGGGCCAACTCCCAATCCCAACAATAGTCTGGTGATGACTCCTCCAATAATCACCAACGGGGCTGCCCCCATGGAAACCCTCACCATGTTAGCCAAAATTTCATGGCTAACATTAAGACGCTAGCCTACTACCATGGGCCATAGGCTCCAGATCTCTGCAACATTGAGTGACCCTGGGCTACCAGCCCGTCCAAGGTATGAGCTGGAGAGCACTCTATATAGGTACCGGAGCGCCTGTGAAATAAGCACGGTACTCTTCGCTATATCGTGATCATATAGCACTCCAAGTAGAGCTATGGTCGCGCCTCACCGCTCGCTGAGGCACCATCACACCATCACCTCGTGGGAGTCCTATGGCCTCTGCAAAGCGCTGGCGCGTGATACTGAACTGATGACCATCAAACCAAAACTGCACCACCCCGAGCTCCGTATCTGACCTCTGGAACCCTCCATAGCGTAGCGTGGCTAGGACCTGCCGCACTGCCTCTGGATGTGTTGGGAAGGCCGGTGTCTAAAAATCGGTCCATCCTGCGCCCGCTAAAAGTGCATCGACCTCACCTGCCATCCCTAAGGCCTCCAGGAATGGCCTAAAATTAAGCGACTGGCTTGAAACTCCACCCGAGCCAGTGTCCTATACCTCTGTCCGTCCTCAGGGCTCATCCAACCTGGGGCCTATGGTTCGGGCTATCCCTGGGGAACACGTCGTCGAGGCGGCATCCTGCAAGAGAGAAATTGTGCAATTAATTCAATATAATGGCCGCTAATAGGCCTGATTTCAGAAATGAGACAATTCGGGCATCACCCAGGCAAGGATGGTTTGGCCCAAAAAGAAATAAAACAAAATAAATAAAATAAAAATGAAAAATTGGGGAGCATACCTGTAAGGATATGCCCAACTTCCTGCATAAGAAAGGCAAGAAAAGTGAACCACAGGCCTCGGGCCCCAACATCGGCACAACATTTATTGACTTCATAATTAACACATGCATAAGAATATCCTATTTCTAGATATGCCACAATATTGTAATTAAATGTCATTTTATGTGGAAGCATGCTTTATTAAAGAGCATGAAGGCATTAAAATTCAAGGCAATAAGAATACTCATTCAAGGCTAATCAACAATCCAAGTAAAAGAAAAACATATACCAAAACGATATTAAAATTAATCATGTAAGCAGCATCCAATGCTAATTATTAAGGTAAATTATTTACACTAACAGCAACACTCAATAAATAAAATAAGAAAATTAAACTTTACTTACTCAAGATAAAAAGAAAGAAGAATTAATTACTAACCTGTAGTTCGCAGAAAATATATTCCGACAGGTGCCCAGTAATGCGAGGAACGTAAAAATATAAATAAAAATGTGAAAAGATGAAAAATGGAGAAAATAAGCAAAAAAACCGCAATGAGGGACGGTTGAAAGAAGACAACGAAAAGACAAGAGGTGGAAAACTGTCTGCCCGTCGGCCTGTCAATGTATATATAGTTTTCATGACCGACGGGCTAGGCATCTCCAGGAGCGACCGACGGGTTGACTGTCTGTCGTTCCACATGCCCCCATTAAATGCGTAATAAATGCGCGTGATGAATGCAATGATGACGCATGCATCTGCCAGGTGGATGACGACCGACGGGCAGGCCACCTGTACTGAATCACAGGCAGGCCGTCTGTGGAGCTTTACTATAAATTTTACCATTTTTCGTGCCCCCTCACTTATTTTAACCCTTTCCTACCTTCAATCTTTGACTCTCAAAGGATGACTTCTCCCCTTTTCCAAAGGATGTACCGTATCTTGGACGACACTCGCACTTGGGACAACAACACCCTCACTACCCTCTCTGGGCTAAAATATTTACGCAGAGCCAAAATAGACCACAACCTTCTCTTAGCTGCAACCCATTTTTGGAATCCACGCTTTCACGTTTTCAAGTTCACTTATGAGGAACTGTGCCCTCTGCTTGAGGAGTTCGCTACCATCACCGGAGCATGGTATCTTCCTAATGCTCTGCCTTGCATCCCCCGCTGTTGTCTGATTCAGACTCAGGATATCACCCTATCTTTGGGTATAGCTCCTTCTAAGGCTGCTCAATTGGTCCCACAGGGTCCCACATTTTCCTTGGAGCCACTGATCGAGGCGCTGGATAGTTTTTCTGATGTCCTTACATATCGAGTAAGCGTTGTCTTCTTATTCTGCATGATGAGCCTCTTGACCGTAACTTCAGGAGACTTGGTTGGCGATCTTCGTCTGTTCGGGGTTCTAGATGACTTTCATCGCGGGCTATCTCCCTTTCCCCTTATTCTGGCTGAAACCATTATGGGCTTGGATTCTGTTTGCTTGGGATCCACCACTTCGTTCATTGGGAACCCCTTATTACACCAGGTACGTCATTATTTTAAAAGGTAGTGCGTCCCTTGTGAATTTTCGCACTAGCTTTTCTTAGCGGGAAGTGCGTCCTTGCGGATTTTCACACAACCCTGTGCCTTATTTTTGCCTGAAGTAAACCCAACTTACTCCAGCGGCTTTTTTTTTTGTAGATATGGTTGCAGGAGAAGCTGAAGATGCTGTCAGAACCACCTCCCCGAGTCATTACACAATATTCACCGAGACACTTCCTCCCGCGTCAACGACTGCATTCACTTGTAACTCCTAACAAAGGCATTGCTAGATTTGGTGAGATATCAGACGATGACATCAACTTCATGCCTGCTTGGCTTCCTCTGTCTCATGCAGTCATTGATGGATCGTTGGGGTGCGTTCCCCTATGCGGGCTTTGTCAAGCCACCTTTGGCATTACAGCCCGATGTGCTCTTCAACTCGGGATGACCCAGGACGTGGTAAGAGTCCCACTATCCTTTCGGGGAGGAGCTTTTTCTGCTGCTTTTGCTTCCCGCTATCATGAGCCGTGGAGCCAACTTCTAGTGAAGACCATCATACCTCGATTCGGAACTCATTCCGTGGCCTCCACCAGCGAGTACAAGAGATGGGTCCTCAGTCCAGCGTCTGACAACAGGACACGAGGAGTTAAGCGTCTAGCCGGCGAGAGTAGTGGTAGAGCCTAGTTTAGTTTAAATTGTACACCCTTTTGGGTATTACGTTTCTTTTCAAAGAAGAACTATAAAATGATGAAAATGAAAAGAATAATTCTTATTTTATTTCGCCAAATTGTGTACATTCCCATAGAATTTCAACATACATGATCAGTATTTGACATTAACTCGGCTGTGTAAACCATATTAATTCATGAAACCAAATTTCGATAACATCAACTCCTGTTACCAATCGATCCTCTCGGATTTTCTCGATTGGACATTTTCTCTCATGCCTCTGACTTTTGCACAGGATGTCTTTTTTCGGTTTTTACCCTGTCGAGGTGCCAAATTTTAGCAAGGCCGTCTTTTTTCGGTTTTTGACCTGCGGGGCATTTTATTCTCTTCTTTTTATTTTATAGTCTTTAGCCATGGAACCTTTTGAGTCTGTCTATGTTGACCGGTTCCTTAAATTTGTTGTCATCGCTATCCGACAGGATTACAGCTCCTTTTGACAGCAGTTTCTTGAGGATGAACGGCCCTTCCTAGGTAGGTCTGAATTTCCCTCGGATATCCGGTGCCCCAGGTCTTATTTGCTTAAACATCAAGTCTCCCTCCTTCAATGGATGCTTCTTAACCTTCTTTCCAAAGGACCGGGCGAGTCTTTTCTGATAGACCTTGTTGTGGTAGTAGGCTCTCAATCTGCTCTCGTCCAGCAGGTTCAGATGTTGTAGCCTTTGCTGCGCCCATTCAGCTTCGGGAATCTAGGCCTCCATAACTACCCTTAATGATTTGAGCTCTACCTCAACTGATAGCACTGCTTCTGTCCCATTTACCAGAGAGTACGGTGTAGCACCCGTAGATGTCCTAACCGTTGTTCTATAGCCCCAAAGCGTGAAGGGTAACTTCTCCGCCCAATCTTTGTAAGTTTGGACCATTTTGGCTAGGATCTTTTTGATGTTCTTATTAGCGGCCTCTACTGCTCCGTTAGCCTGCGGTCAGTATGGTGAAGACTTGTGATACTCAATCCCATACTTCTCGAGTAGTTTCCTTGTTTCTCCCATAAATTGGACCCCGTTATCAGACACTACATGATGCGGAAGGCCGTATCTGCAAATCAAATTCTTCTCAATGAACTTTACCATATCCCGTGCATCAATCTTCTTAAAAGACTCCGCCTCTACCCATTTGGTGAAGTAGTCGATGGCGACTATAATGTATCTGTGCCCATTGGATGCTGTAGGATGGATCTCCCCAATAATATCTATTCCCCAGTCTGCGAACGGCCAAGGCGACGTTAAGCTTTGTAGTTCTGACACAGGCAGGTGTCTCAAGTCCGCATACTACTGGCATAGCTGGCACTGCTTCACATACTTTGAACAATCATTATCCATGGTGAGCCAGTAAAACCCTTGCCTCATGATTTTCTTGGTCAGCGTCAACCCATTCATATGAGCTCCACACACACCTGCATGAGTTTCTTCTATCACCTTCTGGGCCTCCTTTTCATCCAGGCACCTCAACTGAATGCCGTCGACCTGTATCTTGTACAATGCCCCGTTTATGCATATGAACTGAGTAGACGGCTTGCGAATCATTCTTTGGTCTTTTTCAGTAGCTTCTTCTGGAAATGTCGCGTTTTCCAAGTAGTTCATGATATCGAAATACCACAGCTTTCCATCCGCTACCTCTATTTCCATTATTGGCTTGATCTCAAAGCTAGGCCTCTCAGAACTAGAGATTAGGACTGGCTTCATGGCTACTCCTTCCGGATTGTCCCACATTGACACTAAAGTTGCAAGCGCGTCAGCCAATCAATTTTTATCCCTCGGCACGAAATGGAACGTACAAGTCTCAAACCGACTGCTTAGCTCCCTCATATATTCAATATACGGTACTAATCGTTCTTCTTTGATAGCCCATTCTCCCCGAATCTGGTTGATTACTAAGGATGAATCTCCAAACACTTCCACATCCTTTGCCCCCAAGGCAATTAAAGCTTCTAATCCGAAAGTTCATGCCTCATACTCAGCTTCGTTGTTAGTGGCTCTGTACCTCAATTTTTTGGCTAACGAGAGTTTTTTGTCATCCAGGGTTGTCAAAATAATGCCTACTCCTGCCCCCTTATTATTAACAGCCCCATCGAAGTGTAGTTGCCAACCTTGAACAGAGATTGCCGCTATATTTTCATCGGGAAAATTGAATTCAAGTGAATCGCCCTGGATGGGATGATCAGCCAGAAACTTAGCTACTACCCGCCCCTTGATAGTCTTCCGAGTAATATACTCAATATCGAATTCTTGTAGCAGCAACAACCATCTTCCCATTTTTCCTAATAGAGACGGTGCTTCCTGTAAGTACCTTAAAGGATTTTGCTTTGCCACCGCCTGCACCTTGTAAGAGTGGAAGTAGTGTCTCAATTTCTTAGAAACCCAGATAACAGCAAGACATATCTTCTCCACCTCAGCATACTTGATCTCATACTCCAAGAACTTCTTACTAAGGTAGTAAATGGAAAATTCTACCCCAAACTCGTCCTCTTGAGCCATCATGGCACCTACGGAGCTGTTTTCTATGGCTAAATACAGGATCAAAGGTTTATTTGGTCGCGGTGGCCTTAGCACAGGTGGGTTTAACAGGTATTCTCTGATAGTATCGAAGGCCTTCTGACAATCCTCATTCCATACTATAGGTTGGTTCTTCCTGAGGAGCTTGAAGATTGGCTCGCATATTGAGGTGAGCTTTACGATGAACTAGCTAACATACTGTAACTTACCCAGGAAAATTCTCACATCCATTTCTTTTTGTGGCACTGGCATTTCTTTGATAGCTTTAACTTTGTCTGGGTCAATATCAATTCCCCTCTGGCTAACCACGTGTCCCAACAACTTTGCTGATGTGACCCAAAAGATGCACTTCTTAGGATTCAATCGAAGGTTATACTTGCTTATCTTCTGGAAGAACTTCTCCAATGCTTCAAAATGGCCTTCTCTAGTGTCTGGTTTGATCATCATATCATCGACATATACTTCCACTTCCTTATGAATCAAATCACTTAGGATCTTGGTTGCCATCCTCTGATAGGTAGCTCCTGCATTCTTTAGACCAAAAGGCATTACTCTGTAGGCGTATGTCCCCCATTCTGTGATGAAAGCCGTCTTGATATTATCAATTATCCTGTTGAGAATTTGATTATAGCCCGCATACCCGTCGACGAAGTTATACATTGCACAAATAGAGGCACTATCTATCAGCACATCTATATGGGGTAGCGGGAAATCATCCTTCGGACAGGCCTTATTCAGATCCCGATAATCCACACATACCCTCACTTTTCCATTCTTTTTAGCCACAGGGACTACATTGGCTAGCCACGTGGGATACTGCACCTCCACCAGAAACTTAGCTTCAATATATTATCGAATCTCTTCTTTTACCTTATCTGCCAATTCCGGCCTAAGCCTTCTAGCTTTTGTTTCACAGGTTTGTGATCCAAATATGTCGGAATAGCGTGTTCTGCGATGTCCCGATCGATTCCTGGCATGTCCTCGTAGGTCCAGGTAAAGACTTTTTCATATTTTTTTAGTATTCTCTCAATTTTTTCTCTTTCCTCGGGAGTTACATTTGATGCTATCAAGATTTCTTTTGGGTTTAGGTTCCAAGATTAAATGGAGTAGCATCAGAAGAATCAATATCAAATATGGATGGAATATGATCATGATCATGCATATTGAAATTATCAGAAACGTCGCACAAGTAAGCAAAATCATTCATTCCATTAATAAAATTAAAATTGTCATTTACATCATCAAAAAGTTCGGGAATGAAAAGACAATCTAAACCGGTTTCTTCCTCTTCTCCCGTTGGGTCTGTCACTGCTGATGGTCCTGCATCATCCTGGTTGATCGGAGGCTCTTCATCCACCTCTTGAACAGCTTCTTCTATCTTCGCCTTCCACTTGACATGAGCGACCACCATAGCCTCGGTCACAACTTCCTTGGGCTCTTCTCTGTCCTAGACATTTCTATTGGTCAAGACCTCCTCTCATCCCAAAAGTCTTCAACTGGCTTGATCACCCCGATGTCCCAATTATAAACATCGCTGAATACCTCAAATCCCGGCACAATTCTTCCTTCGACCCACTGAAGCTCGGCTTCCTCGGTATAAGCGTAAACTATTGATGCTGGCACAAAACTTTCCCAAATGTGGGGAATCTCCTTTGTTGGCTTCACTTTTTTCTGCACTTCTCCTTCGTAGCCCAGGCCCTTTTTATCTTTTTGACCCCTAGTGGCGATGACATCTGGCATCCCTTGGAAATTCTTACCCAATCCAGCACCCGGAAGAAACGACATCCTTTTCATCATAGCTAGCACTTGAGGGCTTCCTTCTATTATCTCTTCTTCATTAATCATGGCCACATGGAATCCACTGAAACGCTGCCTCGCTATCTCGAGTATTGATACCTGATTCTCTCTTGCAGCCTTGATGGTCACCACTTGGCCTTCATGTGGTATCTTGACCATCTAGTGAAGTGTAGAGGGAACACCTCCCAACTTGTGGAACCATGGTCTCCCCAATAATGCGAAAAATTGGCCGGAATAGGTAGGACTACAAATTCCACCTCAGTCTCCACTGGCCCCGTCTTGACCACCGTCTTGAAAGTCCCTGAGGCATGTCGGCGAGAGTTATCATAAGCTGTGATCGTCAAATCTGACTTGGCTAACATGTCTTCTATCACTCCAAAGGCCGCCATGGCTACTTGTGGGCACACGTTGATTGATGACCCATCGTCCACCATCACACAAGAAGTGTGCTTTTGATTGATCTGAGCCCGAATGTACAAAGGGCGGTTGTGGTTACGGCCTTCCGCCGGCAGATCGGCATTTGTGAACAGCACATTCTCCCCAGCTCCTCCTTTCACCACTTCCAGCAGCTCAGTGGGCGAAATTATTGTAGCCACAGTTGTCTCGCATAAGGCTTCTACCAATCTCTGCCTATGGGAGGGGGATTGCCTCAGTAGATCCAAATGGAAATTTGAGTCGGTGTCTTTTGCAGCTGTTTCACTATTTGATCTCCTTCCGACTCCTTTTCGTTTTCTTTCTGACCTCCCACTGGCTCCTGAGGCCTTGCTACTTTCGGCGCTACTCTCCCGCTGCGGGTCACCACTCCTACCTTCATTTTTCCTTTATGCTCTTCCACTTCCTCCTCCTCTGAACCCCACGGGTCAGGAAACTCAACACCTTCATCATCATTATCACTTCCACTTTCACTAGTGGACCAGCAATCGATCACTGCAGCGGGCATCCTTTTTCACTCACCTCATGGAGGCTCATGACAGCAGTGTTTACATCATCGCCGTATAACTCCTTCAAGACAAACCCTTCAAGTAAACTAGACCCAATCATAAACACAGGCGGGGGCACCTTATTATACCCAGCTTTCTTCTGGCCTTCCCTCTTCTCGGGATCCGTAATCTGCTTTGAATCTATTAAGTCTTGAATTGCGTGCCTCAAAGCTTTACACCCATCTGTCAAATGACCCGTGTGTTGATGGTAAGCACAGTACTCATTATCATTGTGGCCCGGCATCCCCTAATTCCTTGTAGGTCTAGGTGGTAATGGTTGTAACTTCCCCTCCTTTATTAGCCTTTTCAGAACCCACGATAAGGACCTCCCTAAGTTCGAAAAACGTCTCGTGGTTGCGTCAGCAGCGGATACCTCAACTGTCCTTCTTGCGCTACCGCTGGGACTTGCTGGCCTACTTGCCCCCTGACTAACACTCCCCTTCTTGGCATAGTTATCATTATTTGCTTTCCGAGCCAGGTACTCTCCCTCTGCTTCGATGGCTATATCCTTTAAGGACTCCCAGTCTCGTAATCCTTTCATCTTCAACCCTTCTCTCAGATACGGGCTTGCATTCTTGATGAATAATCTAATCTGGTCCTGAGTCTCCGGTTTCTTTCTCATTTCCATCACTCTGTTCCTCCAGCGGGTTAAGTACTCATGAAAAGATTCGCCAGCCTTCTGTTGCAACAATTCTAGATCTTTGAGGGTCACTTCCATCCTCGTGTTACAATCATACTGCCTCAAAAACTCCTCCGTTAGCAAATCCCAGTCTTCTTTGGTTCTGCGGTCAAGGCCGTGATACCAATCTATAGCCGGGCCAGTCAGACTTAAACAAAAGTACTCCACCTTCTGTCTCTTCGTCAAAGTGGTCCCCTTCATAATCAATAAATATTACTTCACATGGGCAGTTGGGTCGGAGGTGCCATCGAACTTGGGAACGTCTGGCATTTTGAAATTATATGGGATCGGATCCTCCCCTTCCAGCTCCTTATCTTCAGGATTCATTCCTTGACCCCTACTTAACATTCGGGCCATCGCCTCAAATTTCTCCTCCATTTTCTTCTAAATGGTTTCCTCTGACTGGGGCGCTTTTCCCCTTTTTGACATAATGCTATCCTCATAATCTTCATCTCCATGGCCATCCTCTAACCTCTGAACCGGTCTCCTCCTCTAAACCCCCGATACTACTGACCTTAAATCTACCGGCGGTCGTCGGATCTCTTCTTGCCTCTCTTCTCTATCCTCCCCCCATTCATTTTGTCTCATAGGAGGAGGAGGCGGATTCTGTGGAGCAATGCACTGGGCCATTGCAGCCATCATGTTCATCATTCGGCCCTCAAACTCCTCAAACCTTCGGCCAACCTCTTTTGCAATCAAAGCCCTGGTGGCATCATTCCCTCTCGGTGAGTTAGCCATTTCTGAAACAGCGTAGCTGGTCTCTGAATGAGTCTCAGAGAAATTCTCCCTTTCTGACAGCTCAGACATAAGATTTCGAATCAGTCGTCCCGCAGGTCCTCTCGTCCACCTAGGCAGATCTATGATGGCTGCAAAGACAAGGAGTAAGAATGATGCATGAATGCAATGAAATGCATGATCGTGATATGCAACACCCATAAATCACATGCAAGCAGATAGGTCCTTCCACCCTTATTACTCCCACACACACGGTCATAGTCTCTTTCCTAGGCAAGATTAGCCCATGGGTCAACAGGGAACCCGATGGACACGCATGGTGCACGGCAAAAAACCGGCAGCATAACACTCCTATATTAATGCACAAGCGCATGGATAATGATCGTTACATATTTAAGTAATCCAAATACATCGACATGGCCCTACTGGGGCATGAAAGCCATTGGCTAGGTAACCAAACAAGACATTTGGACTCACCCAATACATAAGGATCCATACAGTAGGCACGGTATTACAGTTCATATCACCTAAGGGAAGTATCTATGGCCATTACACGATCTTTGGTCAAGGGTGGTGTTACTTTAGATCTACCCAAGCATGGTCCCTGCCAACGGGTCTAGCTCATCGCGAGCGTAACAACCGATTGGGTCTCCATTTTATATACCAAATGGTATGAGGCTTAGGCTGGTGATTATCCTTAACACTTCCCTACATTGAGTGAACGTAGAGTTGTGCTTCGAGAATACATCGAGGTTTAGAAGGGACCAATCTAGCATAACCTAAGGCTCTAATGGGATGTAATGCAAATTTGAGAGAAAGCGAATTTATAAACTAAAACTTAATTGTAAATTTTAATCAAGGTATTTTCGAATCAAAGTCTCGAACTAGTCCCCAGTGGAGTCGCCAATTTGATGCGTGCCCAACACCGTGGGCGCCCCTCGACCACCTGCTTGAGGGCGATCGGGCAAGTGAGGTTCGTTGACAACTTGCAATGAATTACAAGTGCGTATATTTTGGGCAACAAGGAGGTTTCATGGAGTCGCCACCCAATAGAACATTGGAAAAGTTCGTCTCGCCTCAGTGAGCCTAAGACGGCGCATATTTCCATTTTGGGCAAGCCAAAGGGGTCTTGGAGGCAATCACCCCAATAGAACATTGGGAATGACCCTCTAACCCTATGGAGCCTAGGATTTATTAAGTCGTTTGACACAAGAAGTGTCTTGGGGGTCTCGTTCCAATGAGTGATCGGATAGACCTCTCGCCTCGTTGAGCCCAAAGACCAGAGATGGGTTCGGGACTTCTCATCTATTTCTACCTTGATTAATTTTACAATTAAATTTTGAGCTTATTAGTTCACTCTCTCTCCACACAATGCAATTTAATTAAAGGCACAATTATTCATGTCAAAAGCGTTAATAAATAAATAAAACAAAAATAAACATTCCAAAATAAATTACAATAATACTAGGAGCGGAATACAACTCCTATTTATAAAAGTGCGATACATACATAAAACGGGGAATTCATTTATTTTGAGAACTTTGATCCTCGCATGAATTTATTATGAAAATGATTTTTATGTGACCTTTTCATTGGCTAAAATAGGACTTCGGTCCCTTATTTGCAAAAATCACCAAATTAATTAATATAAAACATTTGTCCATTTTTATTTAACGCGAAATAAAACAATTTACATAAACATAAAGATAAATAAAAGATAAACGCGTAATTAAATAAATAAATGGTAAAGGGATAAAGGATTAAACCAATTAGAGTCTTCCATGTTGTGCATGACAACCTCCTCTCAAGCTCAAACCATCCCAAGGACCAAATATTACAATCTCACAAAATAATCAATAATATTAATATTTATAAACAAAGCAAGAATAAATGTGAATGAAGATTAAAGTCCAAAAATAAGTAAAAGCTACTGATATCTTAAAAAAATAGAAAATAAAATATTTTGAAAATAAAATAAAAAAAAACAAATAACAAAAAGAAAATAAATAGTAAAAGAAATAAAACGGTTTTGAAAACTAGAGATAGAACCCAGGGACGGCCATAAACGATTGACCGATGGGCGTCCCTGGGATGACCGGCGGGTAATAAGTGCACCGTTTACGTGCCGTCGCTCCAGCCGAGAGATGGGCGTCGGTGACCTAATTGCCCGTCGGTTACCTCTGTTCTTCAAAAAATAGTAAAAACAAAACTTTTCACAATTTCACGACAAAATGATTTTTCCCCAACACAAAAATCGAAAATAAATGCAAATATTTAAAATAAATTAAACAAAATGTATGTCCAGAATATTTACCCTCGGATTTTACCTTTTAGGATGGATTTTCAGATGGTTCAAATCCCGCACGCTTCACAAGAAATGAGCAAAAATCAAGAAAAGAAATTTTGGTTTTTCTTTCTTGATAATCACAAAAATGTTCAAATGTTGGAATCTATGAATATTGATGGGAAACTAATTGATTTTAGCTCCCTTGAATTAATTAGATTCACCAAATCAAAATAAAATAAAAATGAAGAAATTTTCAATGAGATGAAAAGGCTAGAATCAATAATCAGAAATGGATTTTTAGGGTAAAAAGTAGCTAAATTCGTCCAATCCCCAAAATGGTTCAAAAAACCCTTTTTATATTATTTTTCCTCAAAATCCTACGACCGACGGGTGTCGGGAGTCCACCGACGGGCGTCTGTTGAATCCTTTTTCCTGTAGGAAACATGATTCATTCTGACGGGCGCCGAAAGTCCACCGACGGGCGTCGGCTGAATCCCTTTTCCTGTTGGAAACAGGATTCAATCGACGGGCGCCGGAAACCCACAGACGGGCGTCTATGCGAGAGACGGAACTCCCCAGCGAGCGACGGGCCATCCATGAACGACGGGCTGGCCGCCGATGGAGGAAAAAATCTTCTTTTCAAGCCCAAAAAACTCTTAATTTTCTTTTTCTCATTACTGCAAATAAAAATCCATATTTCTCATGAATCTAGAGGACCAAAGTCTCCGAATCTCATCCGCTCATTCGAAATCGGACATCGATTTCTTCATCGGGTAATCTGTGATCTGGATTGCCTCGGAACACGGTGCTTACAGTCATGACTTTTCAATCGGATAATGTCCCATTTCTGGGTCGTTCTTTTGGTTTTTCGGTTGGATACGTGACTGTCCGTCCGTATCGGCCCCAATCGCCCGCTCGGTCACTACCCTCGCAGACGAGCCGTGCACGGCTCATGCAATTAGTGCACGAATCGTGCACTCATTGCGCGACTCGTGCAATGCATGCATGAGTCGTGCTTCTATCCCCCTTCGCTCTTCTTCAGCTCTTCGTTTTTCTTGTCTTATCTGAACGTCTTCTTTCCTTTTACCTAAGTACCCGACCGAATATATAAACAGATAAATGCATGATTGTAATATAATTTTGCTCCGTTTTATCTTGAACATTTCTGTCCTAATTCACTTTGTTATTTTTCCAGTTTTTTACTCTATTAATAATTGTTAATGCTATTGTTGTATTATTTGTCAAATTTTAATTATTTTATTGGTTTACTTAATTAGCTTATTTATTAATTTTTATTTCATTGTTTGTTCATACATTATTCATTTAATTACTTTACTGACATTCATTTTATTGTTGTTTTGTTGCCTCGAAATTTATTTATGTATATGAGTCATATTTGCACACGGGTTGGAGGATCGGAGAATTAAAGACCATCAAATTGAGGGTTTGCATGTTAATTATTGTATTTTCTTTTTATTATTATTTTTATATTGTATGTAAAAATATATTTTATATTTCTCTGCATTATAGAAAATCACGTTTTTTACAATAATTAATAACTTAAAATTTTTCTTAATAAAATGGACCGATGTCTTATTTTAACCAATAAAATCTCACTTTCAACTGAAGAACTAATTTTCATAAAATGGGATCACTCATCCTGTTTTTTCTCAATCAATACCCAAAAATAGTTCTCTAATTTTTAAGTTAATAAAAAAGGAACCAATGTTCCTAAAATTCAATAAATTCCCCAATTTATGTATGATATATTCTAATTATTTTTTATGCATTCATTTATTCACTTGGGCCGTTCATTTATTCATTTGGGCCCTTGTAATTAATTTTGGGGCAAATTTTATTAAGCTTTCTTATTTTTGGGGGATTATTTTGTCCCAATTTTTTACATATAATTTATTTATTTCTTTATCGCTTTATTTAATTGCTTTTCAATATGCTTACAATGTGCTTTAAATTCAATGCATAATCATGTGAGATGAGAAATGGAATTTAAATTTCTTAAAAAGAACTTAATTATAAATTTGATTTAAGTCATTAATAAGAGTGAAGTTCCGAACACCTTCTCTGGTTTAAGACCCCTTAGGTTAGGGACCTTTTTCAATTTCTTGTAAATTTGGTGGCGACTCCAAAATACCTCAAAGGTGCCTAAAGGCGTCGACTAGATGATCCTTTTCAATGTTCTATTGGGAATGAGGTATCCAAAATGACTCATAATGCCCAAGATCAAAAAAACGCGAACCAATCTCTCGAGCCCTAAAAGCGGGTTCAAGAGAGGGCCTTTTTTAGGTTCGGCGCACGTCACACAATAGAAGAAGAAATGTCATCCATGAGATCAAATCATATTTGAGAACTAGTTGATCTACTGAAAGGACACAAACTGAGAATAAATGTATTCTCAAAGTAAATCGAAAGGCTAATAGAGGTATCGAAAGATATAAAACTCGGCTAGTCGCTAAGGGGTTCACACAATAGGAAGAGATTGACTATGAGGAGACTTTCTCATATGTTGTAAGATTTACGTCTATAAGGTTGATTCTGGCCATAGTGGCGAGTTTGTACCTAGAGCTTCATCAAATGGATGGGAAGACTTATTTTCTCAATGGAGAATTAGATGGAACAATCTATATATTTCATCGACAAAGGCAGCAAACATATGGTTTGCTGATTGATGAGTTCAATATATGGCCTTAAACAGTCTTCAACAGAATGGTACTTGAGACTTCATCATACAATCATGTCGAATGTGTTCAACATGATTGATGAAGATCATTGTGTTTAGAGTAAAAGTTCTAAAAATAAATTTGGTATTTGGGATTGTATGTAGATAACATACTTAAAATTGAAAATGACAAATGGTACGTAAATAAAGTTAAAGATTGGTTGTTGTCCAAATTTTTGATAAAGGATATGGGTCAAGCATATTATATTTTGAAGTTAAGATTTCAAGAGATTATTTTGAGAAAGTTGTTGTCTTTTTCTTATGAGAAATATATCAATAAAGACCTTGAATGATTTAATATGTAAAACTACAAACCCATAGATAACCCCATTGCCAAGAATTAGTTTCTTTGCAAAGTTATGTGTCCTAAAACACCAAAATAAATAAACGTATGAGGAACGTTTTATATGCCAATGCCATGGGTAGTCTTATGTACATGATATTGTGTACAAGACATGATATATGCTATGCAGTGGGCATGGTAAATAGATATCAATTTTACCCAGGCAAAGCACATTGGAAGCAATTAAAAGGATACTTAGATACCTTAAAAGTATCTAAGTACAAACCCATAGATAATCCCATTGCCAAGAATTAGTTTCTTAGCAAAGTTATGTGTCCTAAGATGCCGAAATAAATGAACGTATGAGGAACATTCTATATGCCAGTGCCATGGGTAGTCTTATGTAAGTGATGTTGTGTACAAGACATGATATATGCTATGTAGTAGGCATGGTAAATAGATATCAATCTTACCTAGGCAAATTACATTAGAAGCAATTAAAAGGATACTTAGATACCTTAAAAGTACAACAGATTATTCTCTCTATTATTAAGAAAATGATCTGCGTTGAGAGAATAGAAAAACATTGATTGGGCAGGAGATGTGGATGAGAGGAAATCCACTTCAGGTTTCATATTCTTGCTTGGCAAGAGTGTCATCTCATGGAGTAGTAAGAAATAAACCTGTGTAGTCCTATCAATAATGGAAGCTAAATTTGATGCTTCCTTAACTGCAGTATAAGAGACAGTTTGGCTAAAATAGTTTATGAGCCATTTAAGAGTAATTGCCTCAGAGGTACCAGTAACAGTGTATAGTGATAGTCAGTCGTCGATAACTTATAGTAAGACTAAGCATATCAACATTAAGTATCAATACGTGAGAGATATTATTGCACGAGGAGAAGTGGACTTACAGTATGTTTTTACGCATGCAGATCCGTTAAGTAAACCTGTACCGAGATATGTATTTTTAGAGACACATTAGATCTCGAGGTTTACGTAGAATTTAAATAGTACTCTTATATTTTTATATAATCCCTTAACGTTATTATTTGTGAATAATAATCAAAATTCATTGTTGGCAATACATGAGTGTGAATGTTTATGTGTAAATATTTACTGTTATTTGTACGAGATTAAGCATATCGAATAGAGAAGTAGCCCACTCACAAGAGTGTTTATCTTAGTTTTGTCAATGAGTTGGCAAAAACTATGATGAGGTAATTTTTGAACATATGAGAATGCTCAAGAGTCTGTTAAAAATAAAAGTACCGTATTGCAGAAATTACAAGATTAGTCTTGTTAAGGTGCGAGATAAAGACATACATAAGATTGTATGCTTTAGATTGAGATCCAAATAAGGATTTTATGGAATCCAATGGTTAGTTATATGTAACTACCATGTTCTGTCTAAAAAGCCAGAAGTAGTCCTTAAGTAAGCGGATCAAAATTGGGTGTTTCAGTGCATCGCAACCTTACGCTTCTGTATGGTGTTTTATATATATATTTTTAAATGTAAGACATGTGCTGCTTTAAGGGAAGGAAAGAACACCATAACACATGTTTTATATCGTGTGTGCTTTATGTGACCAAATGGATGGGAATTTAATATCATTGATATCAATTTTCCCTATTATGAGACCCTATTTATATTTTGACCCTTTGAACCCTTAACTTATCCCTGAAGTATGGCTCAATGTGGCTAGCTTAGTTAGTCTTTAAGAGGTCTGAAAAAAATTTAGGCCTGGTGGATCTAACTAGAAAAGCGAGTTGAACCATGATAGATGGCATACAGTAAGAGGGGAATATGGCATTTTGATCACATTCAATTGTTCCGTGGTTTACCGACTAGCCTATTATAGTTTCTATAAGTAGAAACATAATAGTGAATACAAAAATTATTTTATGAGATCATAAGTTAAAACAGTGAATGTGAGAAAGCCATCTAGGGTTAGGTATATGTGAAAAGGAGGATCTCGTTTTTTAAGACGTTATATATCCCTAACAGGTGTATAGCACTAGTACTCTTGAGGTATGCTGGTCACACAATCTATTTGCCAATATAACTAAAGATTAGGACTGAAATTCGTGGAATTTGTTCCGTCATGTGCGAGTGGGAGATGATAGAGTTTGGGTACGCCCATGACTCTAATTTAGATAAAGTTCCAATTCAGATAGAATTTAAGTAATTCAATCCGATTAACATCATCAAATCCTATCTTATAAGGAGTTTGAGTTATACTAGAGATAAGTCTCTAGCCTTTTTAGGATCTCTATAAATAGATAAAAGATCTCAGTATTTGGTAACGAGAAAACGTATACGCTACAAGACTGTGCGTTCCCACTCACAGTTTTTTATCTTAATTTTTCAGGGGATTTTAGATTGTAAAATAGCTGTTGTTATCTATGGGTGATCATGGGGCGTGGACCCGACCGGAAAGAGGCGGGGAATCCCCGAATTTTTCCCCCGCTGCGGCGGGGACGGGGAGAAAAAAATTCAAGGCGAGGATGGGGATCAGGGTCCCCGCCCCGAAAAAAATTAATATTGTGTATATATATATATATATATATATTAAATTTTTTCAGGTTGATATTTGTCAGTGTGCAAATTGTTTATGTGATATTATTAATATTTGAATTGTATGGAAATATTTGTATTTTAATTATATGAAATGTTTATAAATATTTGTATTTAAATTGTATGAGATATTTTTAATTTTAAGTAATCAATTATTAAATTTTGTAAAGTAAATTTTGTGAAATATTTTTTATTCAGGTCAGGAATCTCCATCGGAGTCGAAAATTTTCATTGAAATTGGGTAGTTTTATTGGGGATGGAAATCCTCACTGGGGTGGGGGGGGGGGGGGGGGGGATTTTTCCCCACATCCCTAGTGGGGGCGGGGCAGTAGGTGGGGAGCCACTCCCCGCCCCGCCCCGTGATCATCTCTATTGTTATCCCGCATGTGGATAAAAGTCAGGCCAGTGATAAAAAACAAACGGGATCCTTGTAGACGCTTCCGTAACGTTTTCTGCGTTATAAGAGGTAGGTATCATTTTCTAATGTTACCTCCGTAAATTATATTATGCGTATAATTTTCCTATTAGTACATTTTCAATTATATTATTTGTGTCAATTATAATTTTTATAATATTGGTAATTATTTCATTTAAAATTAATAAATATAAAAAATTAAATTAAAATAAATAAATAAATAAAAATCTATTAAATTAGTGACGAAATTCTGTGTCCGTCGCTAAAATTAGCAATGGACAGAGCATTTTCGTCGCTAATTTAGCGACAATCAAGATGCTTCCGTTGCTAATTTAGCAACAGATACGAGACTTCCGTCGCTAAGGTTAACGACGGACAAGAGGCTTTCATCGCTAAAGTTAGCGATGGAAAGAGGCTTTCGTCGCTAAATTTAGAAACGAACGATTTAACGACGGATTTTGACCGTCACTATTCTTGCATTTTCTTGTAGTGATCTATTAGTTAGAGCTTTTTTATTTTTTTATGAATAGGAATAAGAGTTTGAAGAGAATTAAGGAACATTATTTAATTATATTAAATTTTATGTATAAATATTTAAATGAAAAACTAAAAAAATAAAAATAGTTATATATATTTATAAAAATAATTAATTACATGCAACGCAACGTTCACATTAGACTAGTGTGTATGTACGGGTATATATATATATATATATAGGTCATGGATTCAGAGTTGGGTCGGATCGGATCAGTTTCAAACATTTTTGGATAGATTTTTTGACTTTTATATTTGGATCGTATTTGAACCTACATCTTTCAAATTTGGATTTCTTCTGAATTCAAATTAGATTGAATTTTTAGATCGAGTAAAAAATTATAAGATTTGCAAGAGAGACTCTCTTAGTCTAAATATCATTAGCACTTAATTTAAATGTTTGCATGAGAGAGCTTACTCTTTGAAGAGTGATGAGCTAAAATTAACCTCTGGAGTAGGGGTGTTCAAAAATGATATAATCCGTCCAAACCGTTTAACCCAATCCATCTAACCCATTTTTTTCATAATTTTAATGGATTATTATAATCTATTTTAAAATTTAAAAAATATTTATATGGGTTATGGGTTATTATATAACCCAACCAATTAAATCATTTAATTATTATGTTGACTTCAATTATTATTTATATCAAAATATAATACATATTTATATCAAAATATAATACATATCTATATCAAAATATTTAGCATATTTAAACTCGTATACCTATCATGTAATGCCCAAAAATTTCAGTTTTTGTAAAGGCCATAAATGATAACACCGGGGTAAATAACACCACTTGAGGTCAAAAAATATTTTATTCGACCATTGTAAAGTACAATTCATGAGGAATCTGATGGTATAATTTGAGGTAAAATTAAGTTTAAATAGGCTCTCAAAAGTCAAAAATAAAAATAAAACGCGGTTCGATTTAAATAGTAATGTCAGTTGACTAAATTTTGATCAAACTTGTAAAAAATGCTAGAGACTTTCGAAAAATTAACCTAACAAATGGACTCACTCTAAATAATGTAAAGAAATTTTTGGAGTAAAAAATTAATTTTTGGATGACACAGAAAAATAAGTTACCGGTAAAAAATTGTCAGATAGGAAAATGACATCATTTTGATTTGAAAATTTTTGTGCACCCTAAAAAATATTTTTCAATATTTATGGATATATTTTTATGAGAAATAACACAAGAAAAATAAGAGAAAAATTGTTGAGCCTAATAAATATTAACTACAAAGGCTATTAGTATAACTAACTAATATTGATATAACTAAGTAACCTTGCCTTTAGTTTACCGGTAGTTAAATCGGGAGCCTAGGATATAATTGACTAGCTATATGAACATAAATACCAACCATGATGGATGTTATTCCGGTTTAAAAAATCAAACTTATAATTGGTTTAATTATTCTTTTTCATGTTGACCAAAAAAAAATCAAGGATAATAACGTTAATCACCCTCTCTATTTCTGTTTAAACAGATATTTTGTATGTTATTTTTCAAAAACTATCTTAATAATTAATATAAAAGATTGTAATGAAATGCAATTAAAATATTAAGAAGAAGAGCACAACTAAGGGCCAGTTTGGCAAAACTTATGAAAACAGTTTTTTCTATTGAAAAAAGTTGTATTTCAAAAAACTGTATATCGAAAAGTAGATAACTGTTTGGTAAATAAAATTTAAAATGACTTATAAAATCAAAAACAGTGGTCAACTGTTTGGTAAATGATATAATTAAAAATAACTTTTTAGAATAAAAAAATAAAAAATGATATATATATATATATATATATATATATATATATATAAATTTTAATATATTATATTCAAAATCTCACTAAATAATAATAATAATTCCCACTTATTTGTCATTATGAAATAAAATAAATGATATTTTTGTCTAAAAAAAAGATTAAATCTGCTATCTTTAAAAGCTGAAAATCAGCTTTTTTGAAAAGTTTCAATTTGCAGCTTCTCTAAAAAGCAGATTTTGTCACTTTTCAGAAAATTAATTTTTCTAAAATCAGTATTTACCAAACAGTTATTTTTGTCCCATAATCAACTTTTTATCAAAAAAGCAGTTTTTTGACCTTCCAAAAGCAATGCCAAACACCCCCTAAATAAAAGATTAATCTATCAAAAAAGAATTTCTTGATACGCTATCAATTCCTTAAAATGGCATTTCAAAGGAAATATAAAATGACTATTCGAAGAGAAACATAGAATTAAATATTATTAAATTAAATTTTGGTGCAAAGAAATTAAGTTTTAGGACACAATTAATTTTTTAATTTTTGATTTTTTTTAAAAAAAAATAAGTATGCATGTGTTATCTAAAAAAATATTTACAAGAATGAAGTTAATGTTTTATACTTAAAAACTATAAATATAGATAATATAAAATTTATATGTTTATAATAAATTATAAAAAATTAATATAATCCATGTAATCCAATGATAAATTAACCAACTCAACATTAAAATTTTAAATTATAATCCAGCTGAATTGGGTTGAATTTAATCCATTTAGAATTTTAGATAGATTTGATGGAAAATCAATCGTAATGAATCCGATTAATCTTTAAACACCCCTACTCTGGAGGTATCAAATAAGAGATTTATTCTTTCATGTTTGACAATAAAATATGATTTAAATTGTGAAAAATCAAATTTTATTCAACTATTAGTAAATTTTGAAATGCTGAATAATATGTATTGTAAAACTTCACTCATAAACTTTTTTTTAATGCAAATTAAACTTTTATTAATATAATAAAAATACATCTGAAAAATATAAATAACCTTATAAAAGTTAAAAATACATAAAAATACTGAACATGTGAATAAAATTTTAAAACACATATTTCTATGTGTTCTTTCACTTTAAAATTGGCAAAACGAATTTCTAAACTTTCACATTTTTTTATTGAGTTTTCAAACTAAAATTTTTTACATTTAGACTTTTTATTTGTAATTTTGTTTGTATTAGATCTCTAATTGACAACAATAATAAAAATGAGATACATGCACAATTAAAATCGCATGAAATTCAAAAAAAAATTGAAATTTAATAAAAAATTACTAAAAATTTAACATTAAAAAATAAAAAAAAAAACCACAAAATTCTAAACGATGTGTTTGGCTATTCCATCCGAATACCACAAAATATTCTCCTAAAGTTTTAAAATGGTGCCGAATAGAAGTTTGTCATAAATTCAAGTTTTAACTCATAAGATTTTAATTGTGTATATATCTCATTTTTGGTGGCCAAAATTAAAAGTAAAAAGATTTCGACGTAAATTTTTTAATTTACAGACTCAATATTTAAATATTTGAAAATTTAGTTATCTTTTGCCTTTATAATTTCATTGGAAAATAACATAATGTTAATTCAATAAATTTGGATTAAAAGTAATTTCAGTCTATTAGAGTCATGTTTTGTTGAGCAATTTCAAATAGTTAATGATAATACTAAATAATCAAAATACCCTGTTGGCCCAATAATGCGAGTCCATGCTCCTTAATAAGGCCCATGTATGGGATAGTCAACATGTGGAATCCTCTTGTGTGGCAATCACAATATATGGTAGACCTACCACACTTCATCTTACCTTGACATTCTATCTTGGAAGATCACATTTAAGCCAAATAAAATAGCTGTTGAGTGTGAAAATATTTTCAAAAACATTTTTATAAGTAAAAGAGATTTGATTTTGTTTTTTTAGATAAAATCCAACAGCCAAAAATATTTCAAAAAATATCTTTCTTTTTTCAAAGCTATTTATATGGAAAACTTAAATTTTGGAAATAAATAAATTTAAATATATCAAGATGTGATTTTGAAAACTCTTTTAATTCAATGAATGAGTGTGTGATTCATCAGAAATAATTTTATAATTATTTCTTAAAGAGTCTTGATCTTTAAAAACATTGTAGAGCATCAGGTCTTATTCAGACTCAAGGGTAGAACACATCTGGTCTTGTTCTGATCCAGATAGAACACTTGACATTAGTTTTATTCAATTTGGACCTACAAGATATAAATTTTAAAAAGATCTACAACATAATTGATGAGAAAGTTTTGTTATTCATCAAAATCTAAGATTGAGTGTTACCTTTTGAGCTAACATTCTCTCCTTTTTGATAATGACAAAACACCCATCAACTTAGTTTTGCTATGTTAGAGCTCCCCCTGAATATATGCTCTAAAAAAAGAATAAGCATAAAACAAAATAAGTATAAGATCATGTTCTAAGCACATATATTCATCAACTATTCATTAAGCATTCAGATTTATCAAGCATTTAACATCATAACCACATATACATATCAAAACTAACATTAACATCATCATATTTTCAGCTCAATTTCTTCCCCTTTATATCATCAACAAAAAGTGAGGTAACTAATATAAACTCAACCTGCAAAAATTTTTAAACAGTACATAACATAAAATAAGCATCCTATTCATAGAGAAAAATATCCAAACAGTTAGAAAACATCAACAAAATATTCAAAATATTCAACAAATCTAGCCTATCAAAGAGGCAAGATATGAAAAATGTTATGCAAAAACAGAAAATGCATCATCCAGCAAATCACCCTATATCCTCAAGATTGATGTTGCTACCAATTTCTCCAGGCTTTATGGTAGGTTTGAACTTATACTTTTCAATCAATCTCATGGATTTCCTTAATGAAAGAGTAGAGAAGTTTGAAATAAGTTCATGAGTAGGTGGGGGTGGAAAAGAAACATGTTCTGCTTTGGGTATGGTGTGAGAACTAAATTCTGAAGTAGCAAACATATTTTTTGTCCATTAGGTAAGCTAACCCACAGTAGAGATTAGATCCCCTAAAATGGTCTATAACTTGAGCCAAGGTAGTGACTCAGGTTTACAGTCTATTTGTTTTTCTGCTACTTCCTTCTATTCTAAGATTTGTTCTATTTCTTCCTTCTGCTCTGCTTCTTTTTGCTATTCTAAAACCTGTTCTGGCTCTTTTTCAAATTTTTCTTCTATACTCTCAGCTACTTCCTCTCTTGCATCTTCAAATTTCTCATTACTTTTTGCACTAACTTCTTTATCTTCCTCTATTTCTTCTTCCATTTCTTTTTTAACTTCATCATCAACTTCCTCTTCACTTAAACTATCTTTAGATGACTCCTTCTTAGTAATGCTAGGATCTTCATCAACTAAATCTAGTTTCTCACTTCTCTCTTTGATCACCAATGACTTAGAAGGTTTTTCCATCAATTTCTTAGTCAACTTCCTAGGAGTTTCATCCACTTTGATTTTCTTTCCCTTCCTTTTCTATTCTGCAACCACACTTAACGGTCTTTTACCAGATTTTTGAAGTCTAATATTAGACATCTTGTAAAAGTCCTTGCCAATTCTCAATTTGTTATTAAAAAGTTCACACTCAACATCTTTAAGAGGCAATTTTCAATAAGCAAACACAACACTTAACATCATTGCAAAAGGAAAGCGTTGATTCTCCTTAACATATTTCATCCGATTAAATAAAAGGTAGGGTAGATTGATGGGAAAACCTTTATATATATGCCATATAATTCCTAGATCAATATTAGTCACATGGTAGGCACTTTCAGGCCTAGGCACTATGATCTCTACCAAATATTTATTTAAAATTCTGAACTCTAATTTCATATTGGCAAAGAGTGGTGCTATATCTTTCCTTTTATATAGATCCATATCTATTATTTCCCTAAGAAATTTTACCTTATTAATGTTGTGGAAACTCGAGTTAATTTTCACCAAATTCACTTTGAACACTATTGAGCAGGTGAATAAAGCGTAAACGATTGTACTTAAAAATCACACAAGGTAAAATTCCCAGGAAAGACTAGAGGGGTCACAAATGGTCCCATTTAAGACCCAATCTCCTTAGACAGAATTTTTCTAAGTAATTTAATAGCACAATAATTTACTAGTAATATACCCGATAATAGCTATTAAATAGACAAATAAAGAATACCAGAATTTAACGAGGTTCGGCTAATTATGCCTACATGCTCGGACACTACTAAATTATATTTCACTATTTCAAAAAAATAATACAAGTGAAATATTTACAAAAGAGGGAAAGAATTTTTGCCTTAAGAAAGATGGCAATTTTGGGATGGTAAAACTAATCAAAGGAAGCTTGCTTATATAAGTGATCAAGCTTCCTAACTTGCTTTGAATTCCTGATGTGTGATTCCCAATTTTAGTTGCCAAATTGAATTGTCAACTTTTGTGAGCCACAAAGTCAACAAATCTCTACCATAGCGAATTCCATATCTTGAAATCTCTCACAAAATTTAACTTTAGTAGTGTCACCAAATGCGTTTCAAATTGCCCGACTTCAACTTTTAATAATATTGATCAAGTCCAAATAATATTGCAACTTGATCGCAGTCACCACTTTTGTGAACAAATCAGCAGGATTCTCAGTGGTCCTAATCTTCTGGATTATTACTCCACCTTCTTCCAGAATCTCTCATACAAAGTGATAACGAATATCGATATGCTTCATCCTTGCATGATAAACTTGATTTTTTACCAAAATAATAGCACTCTGACTATCACAATACACTTTGATGTACTTCTGTTGAACCCCTAATTCACCAAGCAACCCTTGAAGCCAAATTACCTCATTCACAGCCTCTGTAACTGCCATATACTCTGCCTCTATAGTGGACAAAGCAACTATTGACTGTAAAGTAGACTTCCAACTAACTGGTGCCTTCACAAAAGTAAACACATAACTAGTAGTTGATCTCCGTTTGTCCAAATCACTAGCATAGTCGGAATCACAATATCCAACTACATATTGACCATCCTACTGAAACACCAAACCAACATCTACAGTGTTTAGAATGTACCGCAGAATCCATTTTATAGCTTGCCAGTGCTCCTTTCCAGGATCATGCATATACCTGCTCACAACCCCAACTACCTGTGAAATATCGGGCCTTGTACACACCATAGCATACATCAAGCTACCAACAGTATTTGCATATGGTACTTTTGCCATGTATTCTTATTCTACTTCATTCTTTGGAGACAAAGATGCACTGAGCTTGAAATGAGGAGCAAGAGGAGTACTCACAGGTTTTGACTTTTCATTCATGCCAAAACGTTTTAGCACTTTTCTCAGATACTGTTTCTGAGTCAAACAAAGTCTCTCCAATTCCCTATCTCTGCTTATCTCCATACCGAAAATCTTCTTGGCTTTACCTAGATCCTTCATTTCAAACTCCCTGTTCAACTGAGTCTTTAACTTCTCAATCTCTATCAGACTCTTGGAAGCTATCAACATATCATCAACATAAAGAAGAATATATATGTAGGATCCGTCTTGTAGCTTGCGCAAATACACACAATGATCATATTTGCTTCTTGCGTACTTCTGCCCCATTATAAACTTATCAAATCGTTTGTACCACTACCTCGGAGATTGTTTCAATCCGTACAAAGATTTTTCAAACTTGCACACCATATTTTTTTTTCCAGTGACTTTAAATCTTTCAAGCTGAACCATATAGATTTCCTTCTCCAAGTCTCCATGTAAAAATGCAGTTTTTACATCCAACTGAACTAGTTCCATATCCAATTGTGCTACCAAAGCCAACAAAATTCAAATGGAGGAATGCTTTACAACTGGAGAAAAAACTTCATTATAGTCAATTCCTTCCGTCTGAGCGTAGCATTTAGCCACCAGCTTTGCTTTATAGTGAACACCATACTTGTCAAGAAATCCATATTTCTTTGCATATACCCATTTGCACCCAATTGCCTTCTTTTTTCTTCGGGAGACTAGCTAGTTTCCACGTATAATTCTTATGAAGAGACTGCATTTCATCATTCATGGCTTTTCTCCACTTCTCTACTTCTAACTTTTGACTGCTTTATTATAAGTGGTAGGAATGTCATCAGTTGCAATTTAGAATGCATAAACCACCATATCAACATAGCGAGTATGCTTTTTGATTGTCCTCTTTGGCTTACTTAATGCAATTGATTCAGGTTGCTGTTGAGGTTCTTGGGTTAAAACCTCTTCTTCATCTGACTCCTCATCTACCATAGGAGTTTCTGCATCTGCTTCATCATTTTTTGGGCTAACAATTTTTTTTTTAAACTCCACCTGTTTTGGAGTATCATCTGTCTGCTCAACACTTTCATTTGTCACCTTTCTCAATATGGTAGATTCATCAAAGGTAACTGTAGACACCGGGTCCCGATGCAGCCTAGATCAGGATTACCCAATGATGAAATTAAGTGTGCTGATCTATAGGCAAAAAGAATGAAGTTGGAAGTGATGATTTCCTTGTCGATTTGTTGTTTTAAAATTTAATAAAAATGTATTTCAAAAATATTTTTAAAATTTATTTTGTGATGAAAAAAAAGTGAGTTTTTAAATTATAATATTTTATAAAAAAAAAATTCCGCGCGAGGGACAGGCTGGCCGTCGGTCGCGCCTCCGCGCCCCTGTTCGTCCGTTTTGCCTATTTTGGCCTTTTTGGCCATAAATTCTTCATTTTAGATGCTTTTTAACTCATTTTTTTTGCAAAATTTAATTCAAAAAGCCTTCTATCTTCTAACCCAATAAATTCAGTGGTTTTTTGTAATTATGGGAATTAAATTAATTTAATTTCTTAATTAAAAAATCTGAATTTTAAGAGGAATAAAAAGAGTTTTTTAGGGGGAATTAGAGGGGATTTTCTTGAGAAAATATTTTTTTCTTCTTCTTTCTTCTTTCAAGAACAAATTCTCTCAATTTCTAAAGAAATTTCCAGCAATTCTTAAGGCAAAAAATAACTATTTTTGTTCTTGAGAATTTTCTTATTTTCAATCAAATAGTTTTCTACTTTGAGACAAACAAATTAATTGTTTGTTCTTGAGAAAAATTCATCTTTCAATATTTTATTTTTCTAATCACATTCTTCAAATCAAGACAAGGAATTGGATCATCTACCTTCATCTCTTCAAGATAAATTTGAGGGTAATTATTCTTGGCTCAATTTCTTAAATTAATTTTAATTTCATTCTTTTGTTTTTATTTATTTAATTAACATGTAAATTCTTTTAGTTCTATCATTTTATTCTTTTCTTATTCTTTTAATTGTATTTAATTAATCATCATGTAAATTTTTTTAGATCTATTATTTTTTTTCTTATTTCTTCTTTAATTGTTCATGCTATTATTTTTGTTCATATTGTTTTTATTTAATTGTTCATGTTGTTCATATTGTTCATCTTCTTTTATTATTATTATTATTATTTATTATCATTACTTGCATATTTAATTTGATTGTTCATATTCTTTGGATTTGTTATTGTTATTATTATTATTATTTATTATCATTGCTTGCATATTTAATTTGATTGTTCATACGCTTTGGATTTATTATTATTATTTATTATCATTACTTGCATGTTTAATTGGATTGTTCATATTCTTTGATATTACCATCATCATTATTATTTGTTATTTTTATTTATTGTGATTATTGTTATCATTATCATTATTATTTTTATTAGTTTTGTCTATTATAATTTATTTTTTTTTATCATCATCATTATTATTATTCATGTTCTTCATGCATGTTAAATTTTATAAATTTTATTTATGCATGTTAAATGTTAATATGTTAATATGTTTATTTTATTTTGCCGTCTAATTAATTTGTCATACATTATGTATGTTGTTTATATTTATTTTAATTAATTTTTACATGTTATATGTTTAAATCCATTTTTTATTACTAACATTATTTTTATTTGCTTTTATTTCAATACTTATTTTTCATGTGTGAGCATTTTCAATTCCAAGTGGGAGCCCATGGAGATTTAAAGATGCTATTTGGGAGTTAATTAATTTGTCATTTTTATTGTTTCCCATTATTTGCGGTTTATTATTTAATATGTAATTTGTAATAAATTTATTTTTCATGCACGTCAATCAAAAGTCACAAAACTATTTTTATTAAATTAACTTGGAACTTTTTTCCTAATAAAGTGGGACCAATGTCCTAATTTTTATCCAAATAAATTGTCACTTCATAATTGTTTTGTTTAACTATGCATGCGAGGACCAATGTCCTCATTTTTAATAAATAACCCGTTTTATGCATGATTTACATTTATTTTACAATGGGGGTTGTATTCCGCCCTTAGTTTTGTTGTAATTTATTTTTATGCACTTTATTTTAAGTATGCTTTCATTTAATATTTTTTTTCTTGGATGACCAACTTGCGCTCTAATTATTGCATTAAAACGTTTGAGAAATGGGATAAAATCTTAAATTCAAAACTCAATTTTAACTTAACCAAGGTATGAATAAATGAGAAGTCCCGAACCATCTCTGGTATTTGGGCTCAAAGAGGCGAGAGGTTTACCCTCCAAGACACCTCTTGTGTCACGAGACTCTGACGTTAATCCTAGGCTCCTTAGGGCAAGAGGTTTACCTTCCAAAACCCCTCTGGTTGGCCCAAAATGGATACTAAGCGCAGTCTTAGGCTCTTCGAGGCGAGAAAAACTTTCCCAATGTTCTATTGGGTGGCGACTCCATGAAACCTCCTTGTTGCCCAACATAGACGCACTTGCGATTTATTGCAAGCTGTCAGCGGACCCTCAATTGCCCGATCGCCCTCAAGCGGGCGGTCATAGGGGCGGCCGAGTGGACATCCGGCGCGCGTCCCCAGTGGATGAACAATAGGCAAGAGATGTTATGCTGCCGGCCTTGCACCGTGCACCATACGCATCCATTCGGTTCCCCGCTAATCCATGGATCAAACTCACCTAGGAAAGTGACCACATTACCTCGTGTGTGGGAGTGATAAGGTTGGAAGGATCTATCTGCTTGTATGTGATTGTCCATGCTGCATCAACACGATCATGCATTGTATATATCATTCATGCATCATTCTAACAATCTAATTTTTTCAGCCATCATAGATTCACCTAAGTAGACTAGGGGTTCTGACGGTCGGCTGGTGAGGATAGATTTGCCTCTTGGATTGATAGAATTAGTGTCTGACTGGAATTCTGAGCCACCCTCAACGACCGGAGAGTCATCCAGAGAGTCATCCATGGCAGAAGAGACCGGAGCCTTAACAACTCAAGATCTAGCTAGGAGGCTAGAGGATTTTGAGCGAAGAGTGTTGGAAATGATGGGAGCTACGGCTGATAGAATTGCTCATCCTCCTGCTCCACAACCACCAGCTGCTCCATATCCACCTATTGCTCCACAGCCCCAGATAGTTCATATTGGGGGGCAAGTTGAACCACCTGCTGGCAGAGAAGCTCCTGGTATAGTTAATGATCCCCGTCAACCTGCCAATGAGCATGGAGCTGCGGCACCTACTAAGCCCAGAAGGGCAATAATCCCCAATCCCAATGATGATTTTGTGATGGAGGAGGAAGATGAAGAGGCAGTAGCACCTCAATTTGTGGGCGCTAGAGCACCCCGAGCAGAAGATGAGGCGATGAGAGGGATGAGGCAGCAGATCGAAGCCATTACCTGAATGCTATCAGCCGAAAAGGGGATCAACCCTGAAGACAGAGATCTGGGGGATGAAGAGTTGTTGCCCCAAAGGTTCAAAATGCCTGAGCTGTCGAAGTTTGATGGTACTTCGGATCCATCCGCACATATCAAGCAGTATACCCTGGTTATGAAAGGCACAGGGTTGACCAAGAAACAGAAGGTGGATTATTTCTGCCTTAGTCTGGTGGGTCCGGCTGTGGACTGGTACCATGGGTTAGACAGGAGGTCTGAGGAAGATTGGGACCTTTTAACTGAGGAGCTCATGAAGCAATATGACTGCAGTACTAGGATGGAGGTCACCTTAAAGGACCTCGAGCTTTTACAGCAGAAAAATGATGAGTCGTTCCATGAGTACCTTACAAGATGGAGGAATAAGGTCATGAAGATGAAGCGAAAGCCTGACACTACTGACCAAATCATGCTATTTATCAGAAACTCTTGCCCTTACTTGAGGGACCCGCTCAGCTTTAAGGGGCTCAGAGACTGGGAGTCACTTAAGGACATTTCTGTAGAAGCTGAGGGTGCTTACTTAGCGAAGAAAGCAAGCCAAAATAACTTTGCTGGGAAAGGTTATGGCAATCAATCAGGGTACAAACCAGGCGGTGCAGGAAGCAGCAATAATAGAGGTGGTAAGACGGCCGAGGTTTCAGCCACTGAGGTTGGACAGGTTCAGAGGTACTACTCCAATTTGGGCCGTTCTCTGTCTTGGGTGCTGGAGAAATTGACAAAAGAAGGCAAGCTGAGACCATTGCCATCCAGACCAGTCATGAATCAAGGAAAGCCGGGGTATAGAGAGGATCAATACTGCGCTTACCATCAGCACACCGGGCATTTAATAGATTACTGCCGGACTCTGAGGAACAAAATTCAGGACCTTATTGATGCCAAGGAGATCACCGATCCTGAGAAGAGAGACAAGAAGAAGAGAGCAGGCTACAATGCAGTTCCACTACCTTGAATGTGATCGGAGGAGAAGATTATGCTTTATTTTAGTTGCTTCTTTTATTAGAAGAACACTTTCTATGACAATATTTGCAGTATTGCTAAATTCAATAAAGTGAACAATCTTGCATATTTATATAGTGTCTCTGATGATTTCATTTCTCATGATCACGAAGCATTCATTTTTTTGATATTAATTCAATTAATACGATTACATTTAATCTTGGAACTTTGGAAAAAAAAGAAAAAAAATCTTGATAGCATCTGATATAACTCTTGAAGAGAGAAAAATTTTGAAAAAAAACTAGATGCAATTAGGGGATTGGATGAAAACTCGCTAAGAGCACTTGAACCTTTCTGATTACCCGTCAAAGCGATCCCTGGATAAAACGGAACCTAGAAAATGATTTAGGCAGCCCTTCTTTGTATAGCTCTCTAAATGACTATTTCACAATCGCTTTATTTCACAATCGCTTGCTAGCCCCTTGAGCCTTTATGGAGGTATGTTAAATGCGTGCCAATTTTATTGTTACACATGTTAAAACTATCCCCTCGCCTAAAATAATTTTTGCCTCCCTTAGAAGAATGGCCGTTCTAGTAAGGATGGATGTACATTATTGACAATTCTACATCATTGACAATTCTTTGGGTTATCAAAAATTGCCCTAAATATGATTGAGTTTATACTTTGGGAAGAGGGTTTAGTCATGTGTCAAAGACATGAGCTCGCAAAAAAAAAGAAGAAAAAGAAAAAACATAGGGGAAAAGTAAAAAAAAAAAAAAAGAGAAAAAAGAAAAAGTAGAGCTCAAGATAGTAATCTCTTGATGAGTTTCAGTGGCAATCGCTTTAACTTGATTGTTATGCTGAGCTTGATAAGCTAAAAATATTATCAAATCCTAATCCTATCGCAAAGTGGGTTATACCTTTATAGTACGCCATTGAATTGAGCGGCCATTCTTCTCTAGCAACCTGATCCTTCTTTGATAGCCATCTACCTAAGCCTAACGTTACAACCGAAGTAAGACCTCTTGATTCTTGGTTCAGTCTTATCCAATTAGCGGAGATGACCTTCTAATAAGGTTTGGTACGTAGGAAAAGGCATATGGTGTTTCTTGAGCTTCAAGCGAGAAGCCATGAGTGCATTTGTGCATTCGAGTTGAGTCTCATCCCCAGCGTTGCATCTAGAATTTGCTTCAAAAAAAAAGTTTTTTTTTTAAAAAAAAAGCAAAGAGAAAATATTCAACCATGAAAGTTCGAGAGGGTTGGTTGATAACAGGGGTTTGATACTTCCAAAATATATCCTGAGATTAGATGAGGTCCTATATTCTCTGAATTAATACCAAATAATGATCATATTTAATGAAATCAAATTGAAACACATGCATTTATGCAACGATATATTGGCGTGATCATAGCAGTTCACTTTGTGTGATCAAAATCATCTATTGTCTGCCCTCTGCTACTCTCATCACTCAAGCGCTTCAACTGATTTATCATGCTATCAAATGTGAAGAATTAAGCTCATACAACCATGTCCCAAGACTCCTGGATAAAACAGAAGTAGATTCTTGGGCAATATCTTCAGCCTTTTCAACAATCAACCAAAAAAAAAAAAGGCCGTTAGAGTGAAAACCGTAACTGGCGCTCTAAGCAAAAGTAAGGCAAAAAGGATAGGGTGAAAACCTGAAGACAGGCAGTCTCTCCTTAAAAAAAGAAAAAAGAAAAAGAAGAAAAAAGAGCCGCTGGATTGGGTTGGGTCCATTCCAGGCAAAAATAAGGCATAGGGTTATGTGAAAATCCGTAAAGGACGCATTTCCCGCTAAGAAAAACTAGTGTGAAAATCCACAAGGGACGCACTACCTTCAAAATAATGACTACAGGTATCAAATGAGAACCTCACAATCACAAAGATATGAAATTCAAAGGCAATTACAAATGGCATCGATCCTATCGCAAGTTGCGGCCAGCCCAGCTATCATCTCCAAAGTCCACTAAGATGAATTCTTATCCTGCATTCCTGCATTACTCATGCATTTCACGTGCATGCTCACTATTTTTCCTGCATATTTGGTTTTTTTCAATTTTGCAGTAAGAGAGATTCGATGCGGACACCGACAAAAGCCGGGTGACGACATCAGTCTAAACATCAGATCAAACACTAATTTAACAATCAGCAAAAGACCTCTCAGGGGCAACCAACCAAAATGACATCAATCTAGACATCAGTCCAAGCATCAGCAAAAGACCTCTTATGGGGAAACCAACCAAGACGACATCAGTCCAAGCATCATTCCAAACATCAAATAATCAAACAAAGACCTCCCAGGGGGCAATCAACCAAAGGGCTCACAGATAGCACCACTTCACCAAATCGAAGGGTTAGCACGATGGCGGCACTACCACTTTACAGAGGGTTAGCACGACCACGGCACTACCACTTCACCAAATCGAAGGGTTAGCGCGATGGCTGCACTACCACTCTACAGAGGGTTAGCACGACCATGGCACTACCACTTCACCAAATCGAAGGGTTAGCACGATGGCGGCACTACCATTCTACGGAAGGTTAGCACGACCACGGCACTACCACTTCACCAAATCGAAGGGTTAGTACGATGGCGGCACTACCATTCTACGGAAGGTTAGCACGACCACGGCACTATCACTTAACCAAATCGAAGTGTTAGCACGATGGCGGCACTACCATTCTACGGAAGGTTAGCACGACCACGGCACTACCACTTCACCAAATCGAAGGGTTAGCACGATGGCGGCACTACCACTCTACAGAGGGTTAGCAAGACCACGGCACTACCACTTCACCAAATCGAAGGGTTAGCACGATGGCGGCACTACCAATCTACGGAAGGTTAGCACGATCACGGCACTACCACTTCAAAAGGGTTAGCACGATGACGGCACTACTACTCCACGGAGGGTTAGCACAATCACGGTACTACCGCTTCAACACGCCGATAAACTGGCGATAATCACCACAACAGCATCATCCGTTCCGGAAAGACGGTCGCCTCAGGTACGCGCTTCTTTCCCTTTTCTGAGTTTAGGCTCACCTAGACACTAGTGCACTAGTTTTCCCAAAACTGGGGGCAACTGTAGACAACGGGTCCCGATGCAGCCTAGATCAGGATTACCCAATGATGAAATTAGGTGTGTCGATCTATAGGCAAAAAGAATGAAGTTGGAAGTGACGATTTCCTTGTCGATTTGTTGTTTTAAAATTTAATAAAAATGTATTTCAAAAATATTTTTAAAATTTATTTTGTGATGAAAAAAAAGTGAGTTTTTAAATTATAATATTTTATAAAAAAAAAAAAAAATTCCACGCGAGGGACGGGCTGGCCGTCGGTCGCGCCTCCGCGCCCCTATTTGTCCGTTTTGCCTATTTTGGCCTTTTTGGCCATAAATTCTTCATTTTAAATGCTTTTTAACTCATTTTTTTTTTGCAAAATTTAATTTAAAAAACCTTCTATCTTCCAACCCAATAAATTCAGTGTTTTTTTTTAATTATGGGAATTAAATTAATTTAATTTCTTAATTAAAAAATCTGAATTTTAAGGGGAATAAAAAGAGTTTTTCAGGGGGAATTAGAGGGGATTTTCTTGAGAAAATATTTTTTCTTCTTCTTTCTTCTTTCAAGAACAAATTCTCTCAATTTCTAAAGAAATTTCCAGCAATTCTTAAGGCAAAAAATAACTATTTTTGTTCTTGAGAATTTTCTTATTTTCAATCAAATAGTTTTCTATTTTGAGACAAACAAATTAATTGTTTGTTCTTGAGAAAAATTCATCTTTCAATATTTTATTTTTCTAATCACATTCTTCAAATCAAGACAAGGAATTGGATCATCTACCTTCATCTCTTCAAGATAAATTTGAGGGTAATTATTCTTGGCTCAATTTCTTAAATTAATTTTAATTTCATTATTTTTTTTATTTATTTAATTAACATGTAAATTCTTTTAGTTCTATCATTTTATTCTTTTCTTATTCTTTTAATTGTATTTAATTAATCATCATGTAAATTCTTTTAGATCTATTATTTTTTTTGTTCTTATTTCTTCTTTAATTGTTCATGCTATTATTTTTGTTCATATTATTTTTAATTAATTGTTCATGTTGTTCATATTGTTCATCTTCTTTTATTATTATTATTATTATTATTATTATTATTATTATTATTATTATTATTATTATTATTTATTATCATTACTTGCATATTTAATTTGATTGTTCATATTCTTTGGATTTGTTATTGTTATTATTATTATTATTTATTATCATTGCTTGCATATTTAATTTGATTGTTCATACTCTTTGGATTTATTATTATTATTTATTATCATTACTTGCATGTTTAATTGGATTGTTCATATTCTTTGATATTACCATCATCATTATTATTTGTTATTTTTATTTATTGTGATTATTGTTATCATTATCATTATTATTTTTATTAGTTTTGTCTATTATAATTTATTTTTTTTATCATCATCATTATTATTATTCATGTTCTTCATGCATGTTAAATTTTATAAATTTTATTTATGCATGTTAAATGTTAATATGTTTATTTTATTTTGCCGTCTAATTAATTTGTCATACATTATGCATGTTGTTTATATTTATTTTAATTCATTTTTACATGTTATATGTTTAAATCCATTTTTTATTACTAACATTATTTTTATTTGCTTTTATTTCAATACTTATTTTTCATGTGTGAGCATTTTCAATTCCAAGTGGGAGCCCATGGAGATTTAAAGATGCTATTTGGGAGTTAATTAATTTGTCATTTTTATTGTTTCCCATTATTTGCGATTTATTATTTAATATGTAATTTGTAATAAATTTATTTTTCATGCACGTCAATCAAAAGTCACAAAACTATTTTTATTAAATCAACTTGGAACTTTTTTCCTAATAAAGTGGGACCAATGTCCTCATTTTTATCCAAATAAATTGTCACTTCAGAATTGTTTTCTTTAACTATGCATGCGAGGACCAATGTCCTCATTTTTAATAAATAACCCATTTTATGCATGATTTACATTTATTTTACAATGGGGGTTGTATTCCGCCCCTAATTTTGTTGTAATTTATTTTTATGCACTTTATTTTAAGTATGCTTTCATTTAATTTTTTTTTCTTGGATGACCAACTTGCGCTCTAATTATTGCATTAAAACGTTTGAGAAATGGGATAAAATCTTAAATTCAAAACTCAATTTTAACTTAACCAAGGTATGAATAAATGAGAAGTTCCGAACCATATCTGGTCTTTGGGCTCAAAGAGGAGAGAGGTTTACCCTCCAAGACACCTCTTGTGTCACGAGACTCTGACGTTAATCCTAGGCTTCTTAGGGCGAGAGGTTTACCTTCCAAAACCCCTCTGGTTGGCCCAAAATGGATACTAAGCGCAGTCTTAGGCTATCCGAGGCGAGAGAAACTTTTCCAATGTTCTATTGGGTGGCGACTCCATGAAACCTCCTTGTTGCCCAACATAGACGCACTTGCGATTTATTGCAAGCTGTCAGCGGACCCTCAATTGCCCGATCGCCCTCAAGCGGGCGGTCATAGGGGCGGCCGAGTGGACATCCGGCGCGCGTCACAGTAACATTCCTGCTAAAAATTATTTTCTTTGACTCTGGACACCAAAGTCGATATCCTTTCACACCAGAGGTGATCTCCATGAAAATTGCTATCTTTGCACGTGGATCCAACTTCGATTCTTTAATTTGATAGTATGCAGTGGAACCAAACACATGTAAGGAATTATAATCTATAGCAGGTTTTTCAAACTATTTCTCCAATGGCGTTTTACCACCAATAGTACTAGATGGTAGGCGATTAATGAGATGGCAAGCATATGTAACAGTTTCAGCCCAAAATTCTCTGCCCAACCCAGCATTGGACAACATACACCGAACTTTTTCCAGTAATGTCCGGTTCATACGTTCTGTCACCCCATTCTGTTGTGGTGTATTTCTAACTGTGAAGTGTCGAATAATGCCTTCATCTTCACACGCCTTCATAAATAGATCACTCATGTATATGTATTTTTCGCTATTATTTGTACGGAGATCCTTGATCCTTCGGCTTGTTTGAGTTTCCATCATCTTTTTTCATTTGAGAAAAACTCCCAGCACTTCATCCTTAGTCTTCATAGTATACACCCAAACACTTCGGGAAAAATCATCAACAAAGGTCACATAATAGTATTTTTCTCCCAAATAAGTAGTCTTGGAAGGTCCCCACACATCAGAATGAACATAGTCCAAAATACCCTTGGTATCGTGGATTGCTGTTCCAAATTTTACCCTTGTCTTTTTTCCTTTAACACAGTGCTCGCAAAAATCCAATTTGCAAGTATGAATTCCTTTCAATAATCCTTGTTTTACCAGGAGATTCAAGAATTTTTCACCTGCATGCCCTAAGCGCATATGCCATAACCCGGTTGCTTCTAACTCATTTTCATCAGTAGAAGTCACTGTTGTTATACCAATAACAATAGTACCTTGGTAGTGGTACAATATGTTATTCTTTTGAATTCCCTTCAATACCACAAGTGCACCAGAGATTATCTTCATGACTCCATGTTTTGCTCGCACCTCGAAACCCTTTTCTTCTAGAGCCCCCACGGAAATGAGATTTATTGACAAACTGGGCATATAACAAACATCCTTTAGGATTCTGATTGATCCATCATGATTTTTCAAACGAATGAAACCAATCCCATGTGTGGTGAGAGAGACATAATTAATTGTATAAACAACTCCATCTTCTAGTTCTCTAAATTCATAGAACCAATCCCGATTGGGACACATATGATGACTGTAGCCTGAATCAAGTAGTCATACACTAGAAGAGCTAGTTGACGATGTAACAGCAAGTGAGAAATCTGAGTTTTCATCATTACACTCAGTTACATTTGAATCTGCGACAGCCTTTCCCTTATCAGGTTTGCCCTTATACTTTAGCTTAGGACAATCTTTCTTCCAATGCCCTTTTTCTCGATAAAAGGCACATTCGTCTTTGCCCAATTTGGGTCTCGACTTCGATCTCCAATTCTTTTCTTTAGTCTGTCTCTGGAACCGACGTCTCACTACTAGAGCTTCTGTAGCTCCACTTGTGCTTTCTTTCTTGTCTTTCTTTCTCAGTTCATAACTATACAAGGCAACACAAACTTCACTGAGAGTCACAGCAGCCTTCCCATGAAGTAGAGTCCTTTGAAGAAACTCAAACTCCTCAGGAAGGGATCCCAACAACATCAAAGCCAGATCTTCATCTTTAAATGTCACATGCATATTCAATAAATCAGCGACTAACTGATTAAAACTGGTGATGTGATCATTTAATGTGGTACACGAAATATAATTGAAGCGAAACAGTCTTTTCTTCATGTAGAGCTTATTCTGACTACTGTTTTTTAAGAATTTTTCCTCCAGTGCCTTCATCAATTTACTTGCAGAAGTTTCTTTCGAGAAAGCATACTTTTGCTCTCTAGAAAGGCACGATCAAATTGTACCACATGCCAAACGATTAAGTCTATTCCATTCTTTCTCATCAACATCATCTAGTTTCTTTTCTTCAAGGGCAATATCTAGACCTTGCTGAAAGAGAGTTTCTAGAACCTCACTTTGCCACATGCCAAAATGACCAGTACCATAAAAAATTTTCACCGTAACTCTTGCATTTGCCATTATTTCTGCTATAATTACTATTCAATAGCTGTCGATGCGAAATGCCAATAGTCTAAGGAAAAAAAATTTCTGATGTGAAAGATCAGACTACACTGTAAACACAAAACATACTAAGAAAGAATTTAGGCTATGATACCAATTATTATGGAAACTCGGGTTAATTTTTACTAAATTTACCTCAAATACTATTGAGCAGGTGAATAAAGCGTAAACGATTGTATTTAAAAATCACACAAGGTAAAATTTTCAGGAAAGACTGGAGGGGTCACAAATGGTCCCACTTAAAACCCAATCTCCTTAGACAGAATTTTTCTAAGTAATTTAATAGCACAATAATTTACTAGCAATATATCCGACAATAGTTATTAAATAGACAAATAAAGGATACAAGAATTTAACGAAATTCGGCCAATTATGCTTACATCGTCGGACACTACTAAATTATATTTCACTATTTCAAAGAAATAATACAAGTGAAATATTTACAAAAGAGAGAAAAAAATTTTGCCTTAGGAAAGATGGCAATTTTGGGATGGTAAAACTAATCAAATGAAGCTTGCTTATATAAGTGATTAAGCTTCCTAACTTCCTTTGTATTCTCGATGTGGGATTCCCAATTTTAGTTTCCAAATTGAATTGTCAACTTTTATGAGCCACAAAGTCAACAATTAAATCCTCCTATTTCACTCGGACTAGTATTCTTAGTTATTTTAAATCCATCATTCCTCAAATTGAAGATTATAGCAAGGGTTCCAAGAGTTAAAATCTTATAGTTATCTTCAATTTTTTACCGCAAAAGACTCCTCATTAAGCATGTTTCTAGTAGCATAAAATTCTTTCAACATAGAGGGATAAATTTTAGATTCAAAGACTAAAATACTTTCCATTGAAGTCTCTGGAGCCAAATTGCTACCCGTGTTTCAGTTGCTTTCAATTCCTTCCAAATCACAGATTTTGGAATGAGAAAATCCCTAAATCTCCTTCACCTTTAAGGTCAGCGCTTCTCGTGGCTTTTGCAAATCAATTTCTCTTTAGATTTTGATGATTTTGAGTCAGATGAAGTGTTGGGTTTTCTGTAGGTAGGGGTTTTTCACTCTAGCCATTTTTGATTGTTTATGGTTTTTGAGAGAGAGATACAAAGAGTGAACAAGTGAGATGCAAAGAATGAGAAGGAATGACTTTTGAAAAACCATTTATGAAAAACAGATGCAATTAATAGGTACTTGAGAGGTTTTTTTCAAAAATCAGAAAGGAAGTTCATTTCAAAAAAAAATAGTCGGAATAATTTTTTTATTAAAAATAGTAGTTTTCAGATTAATTCCTTTTTAATATCCAAAAGCATGTGCTTAAATATAGGAATAAAATATAGACATTAAAAAATCATTAAAACATCCAAAAGTGTTAAATATGCAAAAAGTGCCAGATTACAAAACGAAATACATGTGGAACGTGAAATGCACTTAGATCACGTAATGTAGAGCACTTCACACATGTAGAACACGAGTTACCTATAGAATACAAAAAACACTTAGAGCACGACAGTCCTGTAGAATATAGAATTTATTAAAATGTTCTATCATATAACAGCTAACAAATTAAACACAAGATAAGTTAAAAAAAAATTAAAGAAAATAGGGTTACCTTTAAGATGATTTTTCTAAAATGCCCAAACCTAGTTCTGTTCTTATCTTGCAAAATTGCACTTCTTTCAATGGTTTAGTAAAGATGTCAGCAAATTGGTGTTCTGTTGGTACGAAATTCAAAGCAATATCTACCCTTTGAACATGATCCCATATGAAATGATGTTTGATCTCAATATATTTTGTTCTTGAGTGCATCACTGGATTTTTAGTAAGATTTATTATGCTGGTGTTCTCACAATAAATAGGTATCTCTTTGAATTCGAACCCATAATCAATTAGTTATTGTTTGATCCATAGTATCTATGCAGTATAACTTCTAGTAGTTATATATTCGGCTTCTATAGTTGGTAGAGCAACAAAGTGTTATTTCCTACTAGACCAAGTGATGAGTGATTGGCCTAACAGTTGACGTGTTCTAAATGTGCTCTTTCTTTCAATTTTACAACCTGTATAGTCAGCATCTGAAAAACCAACAAGATCAAAACTAAAATTTTTAAAGTATCACAAACCTATATCTTAGGTTACCAATAAATATCTTAGGATACATTTAACCGTTGATAGCAAAAAACATTGTAGAGCACCAGGTCTGATTCAGACTCAATGGTATAACACTTCTGGTCTTGTTCTAATCCGGATAGAACACCTGACATTAGTTTTATTCAACTTGGACCTGCAAGATATAAACTTTAAAAAGGCCTAAAACTTAATTGACTAGAAGGTTTTGTTATTTATCAAAATCTAAGATTGAGTATTAGCCTTTTGAACCAATAGGGACATGGTCTTGAGAAGGAATTTCCACTTTGGTCAAAGTTTCTTGAATAAAAAAGTACAATAATAGTGAGATAAATTCCCTACTCTTATCTTGGATGGTGAATCCTATGTTTGTTATTCAACTACCTCCAATTAGTTTATACTATACCCAATCAACAAGCTATGTATACCCTATGGAAGCAGTAAAAGCATAGAAGTCAAAGTACCACAATTCTCACTTGAGATTACCATGATGACCTCAAGTCTTAGGATACTTGTGCCACTGATATGCAGAGATTCTTAACTTGACATAGATCAAGTATCTATTGTAAGATTCTCTTAGCGGATCTCTAATGTACTAGCGTCTCGAACAAGCAACAACATGTTAACTTCAAGTATCATTATACATGTAGTTTATGAAATTACTACTTGATCCAGTTAAAAAGTATAACATGACTAGTATTTTTGTATTAAGCAAATGTAAATGTAATTAAACACAGCAATAAAAAATGAAGAATGCATTTATATAAACAATACATGGTTTAATATGCATGATAAACATCCTTATAACATAGGCTCTAGGACATTACTCTAACACCTTGGCATGCCTTACTTATCATATCACTCATCTATCGTGACATCTTGAACAATATACACCATGAAGCCTATTAATAGCTCAAGATACTCAATGGTAAATACTTTTTGAACCTTTCAGAGTTTCTCTCACTATATTTTATCTCTCTAAAATTCTAACTTGAGGATTTAAGTGTTTATTTATGGGCTCACCAGGGAACTCACTTCTTTTCTATCTATAGGTTTCAACCTGATGCCTATACAACTGTCGTACATGTATTCAACCAGACATCTCCCAACTAGGTAGGTCTTCTTTTGTCTTTTTTATTGATAATTATTAAATGTTATTCTAATTTTTTTAAAAGTAATAGTATAAAAAAATTAAAAGTAAAAAAGACTCAGAAATTGAATAAATCAAAACGAACCAATAAAATTATTTCGGTCGATTAACCGAATCTACCAAACCGATTGAATGCATACCCCTAACTGAACCCCTAACTGAATGAACACACGAACAAATGTGGATTAATGAAGTGAAGTTTCTATTTAAAAAAAAAAGCATTTCGTGTAAAATAAAGGTAAAACATAGAAATTTGAAAAGATATTGCTAATTCTTTTTTGAAATAAAGTTAAACCAAACAGTAATTTGATCAATTATTTTGATTTGATTCTATGCAGTTAATTAAAGCGCATGTCAATTACATAAAGAAAGCAGTAGATAAAGTAAATAAAAGTGCATGAAAATAAATTACAACAAAATTAGGAGCGGAATACAACCCACATTAGTAAATAAAATACAATTTATACATAAATCGGGCTATTTATTAAAAACAATGAGGACATTGGTCCTCACATACATGTTTAAAGAAAATAATTTTAATATGACAATTTATTTTGGGATGGAAAAAACTAGGACATTGGTCCCATTTTTATTAGAAAAATTCAAGTTTAATTAATAGAAATATTTTTTTGATTTTTTAATTAACGAGCATAAAAATAGATCTACTTATTACAAATTACATATTACATAAAAACAAAATAATGAAAGCAAAGTAATGAAAATAATAAAAAATTAACAAATCAACTCCCAAATGGATCTTCAAATCTTCATGGACTCCCACTTGCTATTAAAAAAACTCATATATGAAAAATAAATATTAAAAAACATAAATAAAAGTGATGTTAGTAATAAAAAAAAATTAATTAAACATATAACATATGAAAATGAATCAAAATGAATAAAATAGATCATGCATGAAGAATTAATTAAATGACATAATAAAATAAGCAACTTAACAAATTAAAAATTCAACAATTCAACATGCATAAAAAAACATAAAATAATAACAATAAAACTTAACATGCATAAAAAGGCATAAAATAATAACAATAAAATTCAGCATGCATAAAAACATAACTACAATAATAAAAATTCAACAAATAATGGCAATAAACAAGGATAACAAAAGAAATAATACTAGTGATGGTAGTAATAATAATAATAATAATAATAATAATAATAATAATAATAGACATAAAGTAATAACAATTAAAATTATAATAATAATAACAAACAATAATAATAGAAAGATGAACAATCAAATGAACATGCAAGAATAATAAGAAATAGTAAAATAATAAAACATGTTAACAATGATAATACTAACAATAATAATAGTGATAATCAAAATAATCAAACAATTAAATAAGCACACAAGAATAAAAATAATAATATGAAAAATTAAACAAGCACACAAGAAATAAGAAATTAAAAAAAAAATAGATCTAAGAGAATTTACATGTTAGCTAATTAATTGTAATTAAAAAATTAAATTAAAAAATTAAATCAAGAATTAAGCCAAGAATGCTTACCCTCAAAATTTAGCTTGATAAAATGAAGGTAAGATCCAATTTCTTATCTTGATTGCAAGAATATATTAGAAAAATAAAATATAGAAAATGAATTTTTACTCAAAAACAAATAATTGATTTATTTGTCTCAAAGTAAAGAATTATTAAATAAAAAGAAGAAAATTCCCAAAAACAAAAATTATTCTTTTTGCCTTAACAATTAACTTGGAAAGATCCTTTAAAAATTGAGAGAATTTGTTTTTGAGAGAAAAAAGAAGAAGAAAATATTTTTTCTAAAGAAAACTCCCCCATAATTCTCTCTCTAAAAATTATTTTATACTTTCCCAAAAAATTCAGATTTTAATTGAAGAAATTAAATTAATTTAATTCCAAAAAACACTAAAAACTTAGGAATTTGAAGGGTTGGAAAGTAAAAGGTTTTAGGATTGAATTCTATGAAAAAAAATGAAGAAAAAGGCATTAAAAGTGAACAAAAAACGGCCAAAAACTCAAAAAGGGGCCAAAACGCGCGAGGGGGCGCGCGCTGGGGCGCTTCCGCGCACGCCCAACGCGCTGTCGCAGCCCAACATTTGCCGAATTTTTTTTTTTAAATTTCTAAAAGACTATAATTTCAAAATATACCCTTTTTGTCTCAAAATAATTTTTTAAAACATTTTTAAAATATTTTTAAAATATATTTTTATTTATTTCTAATAAATCCATCCGACAAGAAAATTGTCAATTTCAACTTTCATTTTTTCTTATAAACAGACACACTTAATTTTATCATTGGGTAATCCTGATTTAGGCTGCTCGGAACCCAGTGTCTACACCCACGATGAAAATTATCCACAATCCCGAACAGACGAAAGTCACCGGTCAGCTCCTCTGAAGTCACAGCCAGATACCTCACGAGACAAAATAGGAAAATGACACGCGTACGAAATGGGGGAACATCGGAGTAGTCCTCCAATATATATATATATATATATATATAATTTTTTTTTAGCAAAAATCAAACCGCTTTGACTAATTTTTACAATAAAAAACTGAATAAAACCGCTTTGACTAATTTTTACAATAAAAAACTGAATAGAATAGATAAAAAAATAAAACAATCCAAATTTCCCTTAATTCGGTTTCACATCCCTACTTTTACCTTGGACATATGACAAATTTGTTGATGGGAATTGTTTGGAGGATATGAAAAATATATGCAAGAGACATTGAGGGTTGTGCCATAAACATTAGCTTGGCGAATTAATTATAGGCACGCACATAAAACAAATGAAAACTTTGTTACTTGGCTTTGTGAATTATGAATTTGTGAGTATATAATAATCATACTTGTATCTTTGCTGGTGTGCTATGGCAACTGGTTGGATTTTTTAAGATATTTGATTTTATTCCATTTATTGAAAGTGCGGCTAATTAAAAATGGGTGTGGGATGGATTTTGATATTAAAAATAGAATTCTTTGAGGGTTTGGATGGGTTACGAGTCCAGTAACTCGAGCACTTATTATTGGAATTCATTTATATATTTAGTTATCGGAATTCATTTATGTATTTAGTTATGGATAATAGGTACGCCCACAGATATCTGTCCCGTAAATTCATTAATTAGAAAAATGATCCAAAATTTTAAGTGTAAGTGTTAAATAATCAAAATGTAATAATTTGCCACCACAATCTATTACTATGATATTTATATGCAACTTTTAGTTTATAAATTAGTTTATGTAAATTTTTAGATAGATATTTAAAAATTTAAAAATTTATTAAATTATGGTTTTTAATTTTTTTTGGTTGTTTGTAAGTTGCAATTTTATTAAAATCTACATTTTTTTTTTATTAAAATCATGTATTAGTTAAATGTAGGGATAAGAAAAAAAAATGGTTAACCCCAAAATTAATCGGAAATTGAACCGATTTTTTCAGTTAACTGGTATGATAGATTCAGTTCCGATTTTATTTTCAATATTTTTGGTTATCGGTTTTGGTTTTTGAGTATCATTTAACCGTTAATCCACGGTTAACCTATTAGTATTCATATCATATTTTGGGTTAATTACAATTTTAGGCCTGAACTATAGAGTATTTTTTAATGTTTGTACCATACTTTGGAAGCTTACAATTTCTGTTCCCATCTTTCAGCTTCTTTCAATTGAGCGACTCTGTCAATAAATCTATTAAATACTAATAGAAAATGTAAGATCCACAACTAAACTAAAAACAGTAAATCCATTAGAATTTAATGGATTTGTTAACGGAGTCCCTCAATTAAAAGGAACTGAAAGATAAAGACCGAAATTGTAAGCTTTCAAAGTGTGGTACAAATGTTGAAAAACGCCTTATAGTTCGGGCCTGAATTTGAAATTTATATCCTAAATTTTTTTCTTTTTTTTTTATTTCTTTTTAAAATTTAATTAAAGTAATACTTTAAAATATATTTTTTATTTTTATATCCTAAAATTTTTCTTTTTTTTTTTCTCTCTAAAATTTATGTAATACTTTAAATTATTATATTTAAATTAAGTGATTCTCCATAATCATATTGAGTGATACCTATATGCAGTATTCGATCAACGGTTGTATATTGTTTCATATTATATATATTGGTGTCTATGTTTGATAACATTTAATTACAACTTTTTCTGTTTTTGAGTCTATATTTTCACAATTAATTTTGTCCAAAATTTTTTTCTTTAACCTAGGATATTAAGCATGCTAATTACTAACAAATATTGAACCCCATTTTATAATATTAACTATTGATTTGTTGAAATAACTATAAGAAATGGAGAATGATAAAAGTTGAACATGAATTGTAGTTAATATTATGTTTGTTTTGTAATTTTTATTTTTAATTACTTTGGAAATTTGAAATGAAATTGAATTTTGTCTAATTTTTGTTTTAATAATTGTGTGTTAAAAATATTGGTGGTTAACAGAAAAATGTTGGTTAAGCAAACCGCAAAATTTAAAATCGATAAATTGATTAATCGAATTTAATGAATCGATTAAAAAATTATTAATGGATCAATTAATTGATCCATGTTCACTCCTAATTAAATGAATGATTATAAAAATAAGATTACTTGCGAATATTGGTAAATGTATGAAACGGATATAGATAGTAAAAGGATAAACTGAACATATATGAGCAAAACAAAATTAAACTGATTTGGTAATTGTTCGGCTAATTTTCGAGAGTATGTATCCCACTATCATCCATGTTGTTGGGCCTCCATATACAATTAAAAAAAAATAAAAATAAAAATTTGCTTGACATATTTTACTTTTAATTTTGCTGACATGTCATCTTTTTAATGTTATTTGACTCCGACTAATACTGAAATTATTTTCTAACCAAGTATATAAAATTATTTATAAATTAAGTCAATATCATCTTGTTATTTAAGTAAAAAAATTAAAAAAAAAAATATCAAAAGAAAATAACATATACTAATAACTATTTGTATAACTTTACTGTGCGTATGCGGCAAAATGTGATGGACTTTATCTCGCAACATTGTCATTACTATCCATGCATTAGCCTAAAATTTTGTATTGTCATTGCATAAAAATTTGGTGGCTTGTTGGAAGATATGCCTTCTGGAAATTCTAGTTACTATCCACGAACTTCTCATTTTTTTTTCAGTATAAAACAATAATATATTGATTTCTTTGAACAAATAAAACATGTATAATTACAAAATAAAGAAGGGTTAAAACATCTATAGCAACAATGTCAAAATTCACAAGTTGTGGACTGACTAGCTCTATCAATTCACATACGATGATATCTGAAAAATTAACTCTCGTCTATCATATACAACACTCAAGAGATGCTGAATTTCTCCCTTTTTGTTGGTGTTTATAGCTACATTGTATACTTCAGAATTTTAAACATAGTAAACCATCCCCACTTCTAGTGTTGATGCATGAGGTATGCTCAAAGCATATCTGGGTCCTCTTGAGTTTTTTCTCAAGAAATCATACCCATAATTGATCACTACTCTCTTCATCAAACTTGATCCTCTTTTAGTCCTCACGTAAGAATGCCCGAGTATAAATGCCATTCCTGCCTCCCTTGCTTGCACTAGTTCCTGCAATTCCTCCTGCACATCCGTATCAATCTCTGGACTATCCGGCATGACGAACCTAACTCTCTTTCTTGTTCTTTCAGGAGACTGTATCTCCCTCACCTCTGATGTCCCTACCATGTTCGTCAAGTCTCCATTATCTTCACACAATTTTATGCCTTCGAAATTCGACGATAGAGTACCAACAACTGTCATTCTTTCATTCTCTATGAAATCCTCTGTTCCTATTTCAAGTTCAGGCTTCTCTGACCTGATAAATCCAGCGATACTACAAACAAGATCCTTCTCAAACTCCATGTCATCCTTGTGAACGTCTCGGTAACCATAGCGTGCTATGCATCGGTAAAGCCGGTACTCCTTTGGACCGACTCTTCCCACAAGAAACCTTTCTTCAGGTCTAACATGGGGTACGGGGACAGATTTGATGCAGAGGAAGACCACAACTTGGTGGAAAGCAGGAAGATTGGTGACAAAGTGAGAAAATATTGCTGGGATCCCAGAAACGAGCTCAGTATGTATAAGACCGATCCCTCGGACTCTGACAATTCCCAGACTGGGACCCAGACTGAGCAGCCAGTTGATGGAGACCTTATTATGAACATCAGCTTCATATTTTTTGAGTGTTCCATAATGCCAGACATACATAACAACTAGAAAGATAAATGAGAGGGCCACGGGTACCCATGCACCTTCAAGGAACTTGATGAGGGATGATGAGAAGTAGAGAGCTTCAATGGAGCCAAAGAAGAATATAAAACCAATGGCTAGAAAGATATTTTTGTGCCAGCATAAGACAATAACAAGAGACATTAGGCAGGTTGTTACCAGCATTACAGTTATAACTGCCAAACCTGTCAGAGATTAGAAAAGAATGCTGTAAGTGATTTATGATTAGAAAATTTAATTCATGTTCAAGCATTACTGGAGAACACAAAACATTTCAACACCATTTTCAAAAAAATTGCCAAGGTGTTCTTCAGATTAGAATAACATGGCATGTGGATTATCACATTGACAAAAATAAATGACAGTGTTTAATATCAATATACAGAACATGGACTCTACTTTTAAGCATCATTCAGAGAAGACAAAATCTCAAAGGAAGAGAAGAAAACGTCAGGAAAAGGAATGATACCTGCTGCATTTCCCATGTGTTTCGTGTTTCTAAAACCAATAGTAACAGCCAGACATAACAACATCAATATCCAATTGATCTCTGGAATATAAATCTGGCCATGTATTTTCGATGAGGTGTGGACAATTTTGACTTTTGGAAAACAACCAAGAGCCGAACATTGTTTGATTATTGAAAAAGTTCCTGTGATGATGGCTTGACTTCCCACAACTGCTGCAAGAATAGCTATTGCCAGAACAGGCCATCTTATTTTCTCTATAAAAACAAAATATAGTATTAACCACAATAGAATCCAGGAAGATCAACTGAATCACCATTCAAAAACAATGGTAGTAACTTACCAGGTACAGATACATAGAAACCAATTCGGTATTGATTTTCAATGATGTGATGCTTAGAAAGATAAGCAGCTTGTCCCATATATGCCAGGATCAAGGAAGGGTAAACCACGAAGGTGAAAGCAATCTGCAGAATTGAACTATTATCATTTATTTAGTTGCCAGATATTGTTCTGCAAAAGAATTCATTCTAGCAGCAAATTTATAAATTTTCCCTGATATTTGTTAAATAAATGAGATAACATCTTTATGTTTATTCAACTAATTTTACAGAAAAAGAAAAATAAACTTTTCTTGATGTTTCCCCATAAAATTGCTCAAAATTAAGACACAAAAATGAACTTGTTACCTTGATTGACAACTGTGAAAAGTGTCCAAGATCAGCAAACATAGCTTCTGAACCTAATATCCAAAACTCCACATTAGAAAGATAAACATGACATGGCTGATTAGATAAATAGGGAGGTGAAACACATACTCTTGTACCTGTTATACACAGAAGAATCCCACCCAAAGACATCCAACCGCCCGTTTGGGTCTTCTTCAGAAATTTGTACATATAATATGGAGAGAGGGCCTGGTAAACATGGGGATTCCAGTGCACAATATTGTATACACCAATTGCACTTATGCATAGTAGCCACGTAATCACAATCGGCGCAAAGATGAATCCTACCCGGTGAGTTCCATAATGTTGGAGGGCAAACAAAAATACAAGTATAGCACAAGCAACTGGGAGTTCAACATCTGCAAACCCAATTAATATACTATGAGTAATGTTTAATTACATCAAGGAACCATGTTATTGTTACAATAATCTAATTACGGTAGCAAAACAGTGTAAACTGTTCATAGTTCTTTCCCCTTGTTTGATTTCTGAAATGGAATGATTGTTTTAAGCAATCATAGGTGAAAAATAATTCCAATTTAAGAATATATTGGAAGGAGTATACTACAAAGATGATCAGTTAACTACATATCCATAGTGAAAGTGCAAAAAATCATTAGTTGACCTTGTAAAGTCCTATTAATCAAGCAATATAAGCACTAATCTATAGTGGATAGTACGTTTCCCACAAATTGCAAAGGCTAGAAGCTAAAGGAAGTAGGACCAATACAATGAACTGTACTGCAGATGGAAACCCACTAGTTCAGAAATTTCAGAAAATGGAATTCTGAGAAATATTCGTCAGAAATCCATAGTTCTTAAATGATTTGACCGAATAAGTGGCAACATTCAATAGAAAATGATGATGTCTGCATCACATTAAAATATCAAATTCAATACTTTGGACAGCAGGCATAGGGCAGAGACTTGAGGAGACTAATTTTTATGATTATGCAGGTCTCACAGGGGACCTGCAATTTGACCAGTCTGGCATTGCCCATTTAGGAATCTGATGACATAAATCATAAGGTGATTGCACTAGATTATTCCATATTGGTTTTCTTCTATTCATTTGTCTTGTCCAAACTAAACCACTTTTCTTTCTCCACCATATAGTGACATATTAATGAACTTTATAAAAGGCATATATTTAAATCCTTGATTTTATAATATATGAATTTCCCTTGGCCATTTGTTGCAAGCTCACTTTATTTAAAAAAGTGAGGTTATCAACTTTATCTTCTAACTATTAAATTAATCATAATTAATTAGCTTGATAGCGATTTGACTTTGATTAATACAGGAAGCTTGTCTTGATTATATTAGCGGGGACCCACAATAATGCATGTGGTTATCAAAAATTTTGTAGTTTCTCCTTTTTCTTTAATTTTAAGTCTCTAAATTGACAGTCAGGTAGACGTAAAGCTTTGAAATTTCCAAATCTTCATGTTCATAGTGTGTTACATTAAAACAATACCTAAAAATGGTCTGCTGCCCTTATCTTTACGACATATACATGAAAAATATGCCAATAAGAAAATCAATTGTGCTAAAATTCTTCAGGCAACCAAGAAAACGCCTGCTGGCTGCAGTAACTATAATCTCACCGTTTACCAGGATTTTCTCTAACATGTTTCTGGTCAAAACTTTTTTGTCATCTCCCATATCCTAAACATCTTACCCTTTTCACCTTACTTGTGGGTTATTCAATGCTAACCACAGACAGAAATTACCAAAATTCAGATTTTCAGAATCTACATATCTTCTACAGTAGATAGCTGAACATTTTCTGTATGAATAAATCATCATTTGACATGTAATTATTGCTGATATGTAATCACAATCTATAAAAGTAACACAATTTGTCTTCAATCAGAGAAACTTACATTGATGTTGCTCTTTTGACATGGATAGCTCTAGCCCAGATACAGCAGAAAAAACTGCAGAATTAACCAGAACCCAGAAATTCTCAGCCATGGACAGTCAAATTGGAAACACAAATCTAAACCCAGAAAAGAAAGAACAATAACAAGTACCTGAAATTGCAGGTGTAAGAACTCCATCACCAATGACCATACAAGTTCCAATCAAAGCCAAAACAAGCAACAATTTTTGTAATACTCTACACTTCTCTAAAGTTGATTTCAAAGTATACCCAATAGCATTTTTATTTATAAACACAGAGCCATCTTTCTTGTAATCTGATAGTTCCTCATCTGCAAGCTGGCAATTGGGTATGGAGCTAACCCGGGCATGGCGGCAAAGCAATGAATACAAAGCAAAAGTGCCACCTTCGCCATTATCATCAGCTCTAAGAACAATAAACACATATTTAACTAGAGGAATTAGTGTCAATGTCCAAAATACAAAAGATAAGACCCCAAAAATCTCCTCATTGGTTTCTGAATGCTGTATGTCCTCAGCAAAAGTGCTTTTATACACATATAATGGCGAAGTGCTTAAATCTCCATAGACAACACCTAAGCTCTGATAAGCCAAAGTTAACACTGTCTTCCATGAATCTCTCTGAAAAAGACAAAAACTTGATGATTAACAATGACAGAAAACAAGCTCAAAACAAACTAATCAATAATACCCACTAACTTACCTTGATTGGGTTGCCATGAATCACACCTTCAAGATCCATTACAGGCTCCTAGAAAGCTACTCAAGTTCCATTTTTGAAGCAAAATAAAGAATACCCAGATGGATTAATACCCTTAGTTGAAAAAAGTCTAATAAACACCAAACAATTTTTTTTTTAAAGAAAAAAGAAATGATTAATTGTCCAATGAAAGTCTCAAATTAAGTGTTTGTTTTTGTATACGTGGAGAGTAGAAAGTAGTTCAATCAATACAAGACCCACAAATGTAGACAAATCAAGAACAAGCACGAAACACAACAAACGAATATAGAGAATAGTTTTTGAAATTGCAGAAATATAATAATATTATGGCTGTGCTTTACAGAGAGAAGCTCAATAAATAAAGAGAAAGATAGGATTTTGATATTTGGGTATTGTTTAGAAATTAAATTAAATTATATGGCTTGTTTCAGTTTCCAGGTTTCTAGATAGAATATTTCTGGCTTACTCCGATAAAGAAAGGATCATAGAAAGAGAGAGAGAGAGAGAGAGAGAGAGAGAAAGTGGTGTATTAACTGGGCATGCACTAACTCTTCTTGTTTATAGTAGACACCTAACAATGGACCACTACTAGGAAAAGGAAGATTCATAAAATCTGACATGGATACGTCAAATGCTAACAAAACTTAATATATTGTTATCTACTGAACAATTTATTTATTTATTTATCTTACACCAGCATCGTTTACAATACCAAGTAGATTAAGGCTAGTTATAAGCATAATTATTATAGGGGGAAAAAAAGTTACAAGCATAAGCAAGTAAGAATATGGAGAGAGTTCCACTATTTTTCAATTGATTATAATTTGAATTTATTTTTTTTTGCTTTAAAAATATAATTATGAAAAAAAAAATGATTGTTAGTCATATATATATAATTTTCAACGGTTAAAACACTTAAATGCCCCATGAGCCATTAAATTCGAAAAACAATTCATTATGCACGCTAAATTTTGCAAGCAACTTTTAAAAAAAAAAAAAAAAACTCACAATTAAGTCATAAATTAGATAATAACCGACAAAATCAATCAAAATTCAACTCAAAAATTAGATAATATCTAATTGTGCCACATTGCTTCTACAGGGATGAGTCAGAAGTTGCTGTAAAATTTAGGAGTATCGGACATTTTCTAAGAAAAACTAAAAAAATTTAATGATAAATTACAATTTGTAATTGTGGAGAAGGCTTATAATAGGATAAAAAGTGAAGACTTTAATAGAAACAAAAAAAAAAAAAAAAAAATTGCGGTTGTATCATATTAAATATCCAATGTTATTAAAACCGGACCGGATATAGAACCGGCAAGGCTGAGGGTTCGTGGTTCGACCGGTTCGACCGGGTTCAACCGGGTTTTTTTCTATTTTTTAAAATATTATTAATTAGTATAATTTTTATAAATACTACTACTCAAATAAAAAAAATCCATCAAAATATTTAGTATATATCACAAATATACTAATAATAATATTTTTTTCATCTTTTATTTTTTTTAAAAAAATTATTACTTGATTAATTTAAAAATTAAATAATTTAATAACTTTAGGTGAAATTAAAGAAAAGGGTAAACAATTATTTTTAAGTTAACCAAATTTAATAATTTATTCAATTTTTATTCAATTATATTTTATTAAATTATTAAACCATTATATTATTTTTATTAAATCCAAAAGTAATTAAATAGTAAAAGAATCAATTATTTGCTAAATAAAACTTATTAGATTATTTGTTTTTTATTTTTATGAAAATAGTACTAATTTTTATTAATTATTTTAAATTAAAAGCATTTTTTCAAAAAAAAAAAATAAAAAAAAAACATATAATAAATTGTTGACCGGTTTTTGACCGGTTCTAGCCGGTTCTCCGGTTTTTCCCGGTTCTGGCCGGTTTTTTTCGGTTCAATCCGGTTTTTTTTCAGTCTGGTTTTCTGATGTTGAACCGACCGGTTCGCGGTTAAACCGGTTGAACCGGCCGGTCCGGTCCGGTTTCAATAACCATGTAAATATCAGTCTTTGTACGCAAATGAATCGTGTAAGATGGTACAAATGTGAAAATCATTTCTTTTCTAGCCAAGAGAGAGTAGGGGTTAGCAAACTTTGGTTAAAATTAAAAAATCGAATCAAACCGATCGATTTTTTTAACTTGATTCGATTTTCGGTTTTTCAGTTCTATTTTGGATTTAAAATTCTAGCAAGTTCGGTTAGTTTGGTTCGGTTTTAAAAGGCAAAAATCGAAAAAAATCGAACCGACCGATCTACTCCTAAAATTATTATTTTATTTATTTTATATTTAAAAATTGAAATGGTATTTTTATTTTTATGAGTTGTACTATGTATTTTGAAATTGTATCTTTATTTTAGATTCGTATTTTTTTTTGGATGTTTTTATTTTAATTTTATGATTTGTAATTTTGTATAATTTTTAAACACAATTTTTTTAATTATAATTTTAAAATTTCGGTTATATGGTTAACCGAACCGACCGAATATTTTGGTTCAATTTGAGTTCGGTTATCATATAATTTCGGTTCAGTTTGATTTGCTCAAATTATATATTTTTTGATTTTCGATTTTATTGATTCGGTTATTGATTCGAACCAATCGTTACTCACCTCTAAGAGAGAGAGTGAAGGAGAATAAAGAGCTAGCATAAGACCATCCCTAGAGAGAGACTTATCTAAGGATTTGATTTAGACCTATACATGTCATATAGATGCCACGTTATTAAAAACTAAAAAAAATCTTTTCACTCTAAATTATTTCTTTTTTGAGTCTATTATTAAAGTTCACATACTATTAAAAATAATAAAATAAATATTAACTAATATTTTATTTAAATAATATATTAATAATAATTAAAAAAATAAATTATAATATATGAAAAAATATATTTAAATTAATGATAAAAAAATTTAATTAATAAATAATAATAAAAATTACAATATCTATTTCTTAATATTTTCAGGGTACACGATTAGATTGAAATGTAAATTACAAGTACCTTGACATAATTTCTACTATCAATTTCTCATAAAAGATAAGTTGTGTCGCAAACATAGTAAAAGTGTCTGCATTAAGGACTGCTACGGCAAATTCCCTATTCTTTGTTTTGATTTCCTTTTTCCTTATCGCCAACTCTTATTCCTTCGTATTCTTGAACTCCTAAAACATAGCTTTTTTCGATATGCAAGTGGATGTGATAGTTTCCATCGCATTATCAAGATCGGAAGCAACAACCTTCGCTTTTGATTTTTCTTTGCTCATTCTCTTGGTTGCTTATCTGTCTTCTGGAAGAACTATAGATTCAAAATATGCATTCCCATTCGTTGGTGGATTGGATGATGTCATGTACCCTCCAAAAACATTTGTCTTTGTTCGCTTTGAACTTCCACCCACAAGTTTAAGATTTCTCTATTTTGCTTGATTTCAAAGCATATTCAAAGCCAACTCTATATTGAATTTGTGCTCGTATTTTTTAATGTCTCAATTAAGGCATTTGTTTTTTCCTTTGAAAGTTGGGTTGCTTTGTCTGCAATACTTGTAAATGCAGTTCCAAAATGTAGTAAAATTTTGATCAGCGCCAACAACATCATCTTTTCAACATATATCCAGCCACTAATTAGTAGCTAATCCTCATCCCACATCCATGTAGCATTAGTGCGGCCACCATCTTCAACTTGAATAGAGTCATCATTCAGGTCAATATCTTCTAGACCCACACTGAAAATTGAGTAAATGATGAATTCGGGATCATATATGGAGATTGTTTGGAGGATGTCCTAAGAGTATTGCCAAATATTGAACCTGTGATTCGCATAAATTGGGATGAGTAAGTACCCGTAAATGCATTTGCAAGTTGAAATAGGATGAAAAATGGATCTGAATTTTGATTGGATGGACAATACATAATTGACAATGGTGATGAAAATTAAGATTTGATGTTTAAAAGTTTAATATTTGGGGATTTTAAAATTTTGAATTTTGGAAGAAGTTCGAATTTTGCATATAAATTCCAAAAGTATTGAGGTTAAATTGATTTGAATTCATTTTTTTAGTTGACTAATAAAAAGAAAGAGATCAATTTAAATATGTAAATTTGTGTGAAAAATCGTTGATTTTAGGTTGATGTTATATAGCATTTTAAACAACATATTCGCCCATTAAATTTTGAACGTTGTAATTTTTACCTTATATAAGTTTTTTTAAAACAATGCATATGGCACTAAATTATTGGTCGAAAGACTCTCAATTGTTCAATGATACACCAAGAAAAGACGCTTTAGAGTTATCAAGTGAGATGCAAAGAGCCACATTGCATTCCCATGCTATGCATGGTCTAATGGTTTCAAAATTTTCACACCTTTCGCGCTTATCCATATTGAATTTTCCCCAATTCTCCTTTTTAGAGGTATGCAAATTTCAATTTGAATTTGAAGGGAAAAATTAATATAGGAAGGTAACATATAAAATGGTACCTACCTCTTATAGCATATAATAATTGCGGAAGCGAATACAAGGATCTCCTTTTTTATGTCACTAGTCCGACTTTTAGTTACATGCAGGATAACAATAATTTTTCACTGTCTAACCCCTTCGAGATTTTTATTTTGAGTGTTTTAGTTTTCTTCTACGTACGTCCTGAGTTACGCATGATTAAGCCTCATCAATCCGACTTATCATATATATTTATAGAATCCTAAAACTATATATTAATATCTATTATAACTCAGACTCTTTCTTAGATATGATTAGACATTTCTTATCAGATAAAGATACTCAATCTTATCTTGATATGAAACTATATCCATATCTAAAGTCATGTGCGTACCCAAACTTTATCATCTCCCACTCGAACATGACGGAATAATTTTCAGTCATAAACTCCGGTTATACAGGCAGATAGTGTTAGTGGTTATGCCCTAGGCCAACTATTTGGGCCTTAATGTAATGATTATATTTTATTTATATAATGGTTTTCTCCACATTAATATTAATGGCATATTACATTATAGTAATGTTTGTGAATGATATTTAATATTATTCTTATTATTCCCTAGTTATTTATCACTAAAGGGTATAAGATAAATTAAAACTAGTATGAGTTTGATTGATAATAATGAAATGATTATATAGATATATAGATATAGATATAGATATAGATATATGTTTAATTATGTCAAAACATAATGTTTCTTATGTAGGAAACCGTTATAACATCATTTCAAAGGATTCAATAACATATCTATTATAAGATCACTTATGACACTAATCCATGTAGTGATCTTATAGCGGGTCTATTCATTTGAATTTATTAGCGGGCCCTTCGATAAGTAGGACTGTAAATGCATGGTCGTGCTTAAATGAATTGATAGTGTGATCAATGTCATTTGAATTTATTAGTCTATTTAGTGATCAGGAAATTATATATTTGAACAATATAAGTTTGACACGGACCATGAATTATGTTTAAACAAAAAATCGTGTGACAAAAGGATAATAACATGGTCTGTTGTTTGGTTAAAATTGGACTAACAATATTTATATTATTTGGGTAGTCATAATGTCTTGTAGGAGACCAATTATGACATGTGGACCTATTATGGAATTGGACCCACTGCCAACTTAATATAAACCTATTGGGTGACATACTAAGAACATAATGAATAGACTGGATTTTAATTAGGGTATTTCGAATTTAAATATAACAGATATTTTATTCGAATTATATAAATATATATATGTAATATTTCTTATTATTTTGAATAAGAAAGAAAGAAAGAAAGAAATATATACATATATATCTCTTATTTTTAAATAAGAGATAATATCCCTAATTTGTTTCTCTTTAGGGTTGTAATAAGCTATATATAAGAGAATGATATATACATGTCTAACCCTAAGAGAAAATAGAGAGTTGCTACCGTTTTTGAAAAATACAAGAAACCCTAGCCGCCTTTTTCTTTGTGAAAGAAAACATAAATAAAAAAAATCAGTTGCATAGAAAGAGAGCTAGCACCCCTGCGATTATCTATTCACTAATTCGTGCGTGTGCATACCATAGAGGGTGTTCGTTCTTTGGAGCAACTCCTACAGTCTGATTAAAGAGTTTATTTTGACTTTTCTGTGCTACAAAAAGGTTGGTAAATCTTTCAATTTCTTTTGAACCAATTAGATCGCTTGGATCCTATTTGGGTTTCGTTTAATATTCCACTACGCTTAATTTTGAATTACTGCGATGAAACCCAATAGTGGTATTAGAGCCACTTGTGGATTCAATTGATTCAAATATTATGTGTTTTGTATGTATGTGATATGTATGAATTTGTTTATATAAATATCAATCGGATTGTATGTTGATACATGGAAATTGATTTCTATTTTTTTAATCATTAAAATGAATAGATTGTATATGATAAGAATGAAATTAATTAGGTAATGTTATTAACATTATGTATAAGGGCTATGAATTTGATTAGTGTTAATATGATTAACATAACTCGTGATATTTTGAGTTAATGTGGTAAACGAATTCTATTAAGTGTTAACATGATTGACAAGTTTTATGATTAACGATATTAATTTTATTAATATTATTAATATGATTAATATGATTGTCAATTAACAGAGCCGCTACCCCTCGACCCCGCCCAGGGGTGCTGCCCCTTCGGAACCCCATAAGGGGTGCTGCCCCTTAACCCCATATGCTGACCGGCTAGCGGGGTAGCCATGCTATCAAATGGTAACGCCTTATATATCATTGGATTTAATTTTCATTAATTTTAATACATCAATTTAATAATATATCTATATATTATAAGATAATATGATTTCTTTGATGTATTGTATGTATGATATCTTTGCATGGTGCATAGCACGACCAATTAAACCTCATGTGGATGAGACTTTTTTTTTATTTAATTAATTTTACAGGTTTGTAATTTTAAATACGACCTGCGTATCATTAATTTTGTTGTAATCTTTATTTTACTTAATAGTTATAGTAGAATTTCTTTGTATCATTATTGTAATGAAGACGGAGATCCTACATAGAGATAACAATGGAGATCAATCCAAGTCCATGGTGATGGAGGTGAAAGATAGAAGTTGTTGATCAAGTCAAATCCATATAATACACCTAGGATTGACCCTTGATGTTCATATTGGATTATGAAGATCAAAATATATTTTGGCCATGTTATAACACGTTTTATATATTATGCATATTTTATCAGAATGTGATGCGATGAATGATTATATATATGTGTGTATGAGATGCCATGTATAGAATGATGCATGATATATATAAATAATTAGACATCATAAGTTAAAATCAAAATCTCTCACCATAATTTTAAATCATATTCCACCCATGAATAAAACACCTGTTAAGACTAAGATCACCAAAATGTAGTTTTTGCAAAAACGAAGTACATTAGGTTATCCTAGTAAGGCGAGATGGGTAATGGTGATACCCATATATTTAAAATGGTTAGACTTAATTAGGCTATCAAAACCGTTTTGGGCCTAAGGGCATTAGATGGGACTAAAATATGCCGGGACATATGATGTCAAAATCTCATAAATGATCTAAGAGTTACATAAGATGTAATTGGTAAAGGAGCTACCTACCTAAATAACTTAACTATAAGCGTCATGCCAAAGCTGACTTAGAGTTAGGTGAAATATTAATCTTAGCCCACTAAATTATTACAATTATTGTGATTAATAATCGAGGGTTATTTTAGTGGGAGTTTATGAGAAAACCTAAAATGAAATTGGTACTAATATTATTTATGTTGCATGTTTGTAGATTAATGGCATCAAATAACACTTCCATTATGTCACTGCAATCTATCCTTGAGAAGGACAAACTTAAAGAAACTGGCACAAACTTCCTTGACTGGTTCAGGAACTTGAGAATTATTCTCAAGCAAGCAAGGAAGCTATATGTGCTGGATGAGCCTATTCCTGATGACCCATCCACTGATGCCACAAGGGCAGTCAAAGAAAAACACAATAAATATATTGATGATTATGTGGATGTTGGCTATCTTATGTTAGCTACCATGGCTCCAGAACTTCAGAAGCATCTGGAGAATATGGAGGCTTATGAGTTGAGTATTCATCTCAAGCAGACATTCCAACAACAGGCAAGGCAAGAAAGGTATGAAACTACCAAAGCATTACATTCTTGTAAGATGGCTGAAAGTGCTTCAGTTAGCTCTCATGTTCTGAAAATGAAGGGCTCTATTGATCACCTTACGAGGCTTGGATTTTCCCTCAGTTTAGAACTGGCAACAGATTTGATCCTTAATTCATTGCCTGATAGTTATGACCAATTTGTCATAAACTACAATATGAATAATATGGAGAAATCTATAGCTGAGCTACATGCAATGCTCAAAACAGCTGAGCAAAGCATCAAGAAGAAGCCTAGCCATATACTAATGGTTAACAAAGGGAAAGGGATGAAAAATAAGGGTAAGGATAAGGGTGAGGCTAAGGCAAGAGTTGCTGGTAAACCTAAGCCCAAGCCCAAGACTAAAGCTCCAAAGGAAGGAGTTTGCTTCCATTGCAATGAACCTGGTCATTAGAAGAGGAACTGCAAGCTCTACTTGGAAGAATTGAAGAAGAAGAAGAGTGGTGAGACTACATCTTCAAGTATTTATGTTATAGAAATTAATTTATCTACTTTTAGCTCCTGGGTATTAGATACTGGATGTGGATCTCACATTTATACAAATGTGCAAGGACTCAAAAGGAGTAGGCAACTGAAAAGGGGTGAAGTGGACCTACGAGTAGGAAATGAAGCAAAAGTTGCTGTTTTAGTTGTAGGCACTTATGAATTGACTTTGCCTAATAGGCTTTTGTTAGTTTTGAACAATTGCTATTATGTTCTTAGTTTGAGTAGGAATATTATTTCAGTTTCAAGTTTGGATGATGAAGGTTTTTCTTTTTTTTTTTTATTAAGCATAAGAAATGTTCTATTTATTATGATGACATGCTTTATGGTATTATTGATTTATATCGTGGGCTTTATGTCCTAAATCTAGAAACATTCAATAATCATGATATTTATAACATAACTACAAAGAAATCCAAACCAAATGATTTAAATACAACGTATTTATGGCATTGCGCCTTGGTCATATAAATGAGAAACACATATCTAAACTCTATCAAGATGGACTTTTGCAATCATTTGATTTTGAATCATTTGAAAATTGCAAATCTTGTTTATTAGACAAGATGACAAAAGATCCTTTCACTGGACATAGTGAAAGGGCCACTGACTTATTAGGCCTAATACATACTGATGTATGTGGCCCATTAGGCATAAATGCTAGGGGAGGATTTTAGTACTTCATTACATTTACTGATGATTTCAGTAGATATGGCTATATCTATTTGATGAAACATAAACATTAATCATTTGAGATGTTTAGAACTTTTCAAAATGAAGTACAAAATCAACTTTGTAAAACTATTAAGGCACCTCGATCTGATCGAGGTGGTGAATATTTGAGCAAAGAGTTTGACGATCATCTAAGATATTGTGGAATTGTTTCACTATTAACTCCACTAGGAACACTACAATAGAATGGTGTATCTAAAAGGAAGAATCAAACTTTATTAGATATGGTTCGATCTATGATGAGTCAAACAAATCTTCATTTATCCTTTTGGGATTATGCATTAGAAACAGCCGCATTCACTTTGAACCGAGTTCCATCTAAAGTGGTTGAAAAGACACCATATGAGATATGGACTGGAAGAACTCCTAGTTTATTTTTCCTAAAGATTCGGGGCTGTGTGGCTTATGTCAAACGACAAGTTTCAGATAAATTAGCACCAAAATTTAATAAATGTCTTTTTGTGGGACATCCTAAGGAAACTAAAGGATATTAATTTTATAACCCTTCTGAGAACAAAGTGTTTGTTGCTCAAAATGGTGTCTTTCTAGAAAAGGAATTTATTTTTATAAGAACCAGTGGAAGTAAAGTACAACTTGAAGAAATTCGAGAACCACAAGATAACAAAGAACTATCGATGGAAACTCAGCAAATTTCACAAACAGTTGTGGAACCTGTACTTATTACACAAGTACCACGTAGATCTGATAGGATACGACACGAGCCCGAGAGATATGGATTTCTCGTGATGGATAGTCATGAAGTAATGCTCATGGATCAAGATGAGCCTACTACCTATCAAGATATTGTGTCAGGTTCAGAATCTGAGAAATGGCTAGAAGCCATGAAATCTGAGATGCAATTCATGTATGATAATCAAGTTTGGAACTTGATTGATCCACCTGAAAGAATTAAAACCATTGGGTGCAAATGGGTTTTCAAAAAGAAAACTGACATGGATGGCAAAGTAAATACCTTTAAAGCAAGACTTGTTGCAAAAGGCTTCAAGCAAACTCATGGTATTGACTATGATGAAACCTTTTCACCAGTCGTGATGCTTAAATCAATAAGGATTCTTATTGCCATTGCGGCATATTATGACTACGAGATATGGCAAATGGATATTAAAACAACGTTTCTTAACGGATATTTACTTGAAGATGTGTACATGACACAACCTGATCCATCCTGAGAAGTCTAAAAAGGTATGCAAGCTGCAAAGATCCATTTATGGATTGAAGCAAGCTTCTCACAGCTAGAATCTTCATTTTGATGAAACACTCAAACAGTTTGGATTCATCAAAAATGAAGATGAACCTTGTGTATACAAGAAGATTAGTGGGAGCACTGTGATGTTTCTTATATTATATGTAGATGACATATTACTCATTGGAAATGACATCCCTATCATGCAAAAGATAAAAGAATGGTTAGGGAAATCTTTTCAATAAAAGATTTAGGTGAAGCTGCTTATATCCTTGGAATTAAGATCTATAGGGATAGATCTAAAAGGATAATTGGTCCGAGTCAAAGCACTTATATAGATAAGGTACTAAATAGATTCTGCATGCAAAATTCCAAAAGAGGATTTTTGCCAATGTCTCATGGCATTTCTCTTAGCAAGACTCAATGTCCCATGACATGTGATGAGCGTGATTGTATGAGTATGATTTCTTATACTTCGGCTATAGGATCAATCATGTATGCCATGTTATGTACTCGACCAGATGTTTCATATGCCTTAAGTATGACGAGCAGATACCAGTCAGATCCCGGTGAAAGTCACTAGACTGTTGTTAAGAACATCCTTAAGTACTTGACAAGAACTAAGGATGAATTCTTAGTGTATGGAGGATTAGAAGATGAGCTAGTAGTAAATGGTTACACTGATGCAAGCTTCCAATCAGACAAAGACGGCTTGATATCGCAGTCAGGATCTGTGTTTGTGTCAAATGGAGGTGCTATAAGCTGGAAAAGTTCTAAACAAAGCATTGTCGCTAATTTTACAATAGAAACTGAGTATATAGCAGCATTATATGTAGCTAAATAGGCAGTATGGATCAAGAAATTCATTGCTGAATTGAGAGTGGTACCTAGTATCAAAAACCCTGTGGATATTTTTTGTGATAATAATGGTGCTATTGCACAGGCGAAAGAGCTTAGATCCCATCAGAGATCCAAACATATACTCAGACGTTTTCATTTTATTCAAAAAATAATTGAGAGATGAGATGTCAAGATATGCAGAGTACCAACAGATGACAACATTGCTGATCCACTTACCAAGGCTCTCCCACAAGCCAAACATGATGGACATACTAAGTCAATGGGTATTAGATATATGTATGATTGCGCCTAGTACAAGTGGGAGATTGTTAGTGGTTATACCCTAGGCCAACTATTTGGGCCTTAATGTAATGATTATATTTTATTTATATAATGGTTTTCTCCACATTAATATTAATGGCATATTACATTATAGTAATGCTTGTGAATGATATTTAATATTATTCTTATTATTCCCTAGTTATTTATCACTAAAGGGCATAAAGATAAATTAAGACTAGTATGAGTTTGATTGATAATCATGAGGTATATATATATATATATATATATATATATATATATATATATATATATATATATATATATATATATATATATATATATATATATATATATATATATATATATATATATATATATATATATATATATATATATATATATATATATATATATATATATGGTGATATAAATCAAACTTGTAGGTACTTGTTAGAGAACAAGGTACTGGATAGACCCGCTATAAGATCACTACACGGGTTAGTGTCATAAGTAATCTTATAATATATATGTTATTGAATTATTTGACCTGAGGTTATCACGGTTTCCTACATAAAAAAACATTATATTTTGACATAATCAAACATTATTTTTAATTGGATAATTATAAAGTTTATGATTGGACAAAATGAGAATTATACAGAGGAAAGTGAATAATTAAGATGGAATTTGTCCCTCTCTTATGAGAGAGATATCTATTGGGCCCCTAGATAAGTAGGACTGTAAAATGCATGGTCGTGCTCAAATGAATTGACAGTGTGATCAATGTCATTTGAATTTATCAGTCTACTTAGTGATTGAAAAATTATATGTTTGAACAGTATAAGTTTGACACAGACCATTACTTATATTTGAACAAGATATCGTGTGACAAAAGGATAATAACATGTTCTATTGTTAAGTTAAAATCGGACTAACGATATTTATATTAAAAGACCAATTATGACTTGTGGGCCTATTATATAATTGAGCTCACTGCCAACTTAATATAAACCTATTAGATCACACACCAAAAACATAATGAACAGATTGGATTTTAATTAGGGTATTTCGAATTTAAATATAACAGACATTTTATTCGAATTATACATACATACATATATACATACATACATACATACATACATATATATATATATATATATATATATATATATATATATATATATATATATATATATATATATATATATTCATATATACATATATAATATTTCTTATTATTTTGAATAAGAATTAAATAAATATATATATACATATATATCTCTTATTTTTTAATAAGAGATAATATCCCTAATTTGTTTCTCTTTAAGGTTTTAATAAGCTATATATAAGAGAAAGATATATACATGGCTAACCCTAAGAGAAAATAGAGAGTGGCTACCGTTTTTGAAAAAGACAAGAAACGCTAGTCGCCTTTTTCTTTGTGAAAGAAAACGTAAATAAATAAAAAATCAGTTGCATAGAAAGGGAGCTAGCACCCCTGTGATTATCTGTTCACTGATTCGTGCGTGTGGATACCATAGAGGGTGTTCGTTCTTTGGAGCAACGCCTACAGTCTGTTTAAAGAGTTTATTTCGACTTTTCTACACTACAAAAAGGTTGGTAAATCTTTCAATTTCTTTTGAATCAATTGGATTGCTTGGATACTATTTGGGTTTCGTTTTATATTCCGTTGTGCTTAATTTTGAATTACTGCGATGAAACCCAATAGATAGACCGCGTGACCAGTATATTTCGAGAGCACTAGTGCTATACACGGGTTAAGGATATATAGCATCTCGAAAAATAAGATTTTATTTTCCATGTATGCCTAATCCTATATGGCCTTTTCACATTCACTGTTTTAACTCATGATCTCATAAGACAACATTCTTATTTACTATTATGTCTCTACCCATAAAAACCATAATGGGCATGCTAGTAAACCACAAACCAATTGAATGTGATCAAAATACTATTTTCTCCTCTTACTATATGCCACCCATCATGGTTCAACTTATTTTTTTAGCTAGATCTGCTAGGCCTAAATTTTTCTATGACCTATTGGAGACTAACTAAGCTAGCCACATTGAACCATACTTCAGGGATCAAAGATATTAAGGGCCGTAAGGGTCAAAATTTAAATAAGGTCTCACAATAGGGAAAGTTGAGATCAAAGATATTAAATTCCCATCCCTTAGTCACTTAAGCACACACGGTATAAAACATGTGTTTTATTGTTCTTTCCTTCCTTTAAAGGAGCGCATGTCTCATATTTTTAAAAATATATATATGACACCATACAAAAGCATAAGGTTGCGATGCACTAAAGTATCCAACTTTAGTCCGTTTACTTAATGACTACTTCTAACTTTTTGGACATAACATGGTAGTTACGTTTAACTTACCATGGGATTCCATTCAATCCTTATTTGGATCTTAATCCAAAGCATACAACCTTATGTATGTCTTTACCTCGCACCTTAACAAGACTAATCTTGTAATTTCTAGAAGACGGTACTTTTATTTTGAACAGGCTCTCGAGTATTATTGCATGTTCAAAATTTACCTCATCTGAGTCTTTGTGAACTCATCAATAAAACTAAGGTAAACACCCTTTTGAGTGGGTTACTTCTCTGTCCGTCATGCTCAATCTCATATAAATAACAATAAATGTTTACTCATTAAACATTCACACTCATGTATTGCCAAGAATGAACTTGATTATTATTCATAAATAATAATGTTGAGGGATTATACAAAATATATCAGTACCAATTAATTCTTACACAAATCACGAGATCTAATGTATCTCTCAAACACATCTTTCGTTATAGGTTTTGTCAATGAATCTGCAATCAAATCATGCGTAGAAACGTACTATAAGTTCATTTCTCCTTGTGCAACAATAACTCTCGTGTATTAATACTAAATGTCGATATGTATAGTCCTACTATCAAATTTCGGATATTTTATGTAAGCTATCGATGATTGACTATCACTACAGACTGTCACTGGTTCCTCTGAGGTAACCATTTTAACCAAACTGCCTCTTATACTGTAGCTAAGGAAGTGACAAATTCAACTTCCATTATTAATAGGGCTACATAGTTTTATTTCTTACTACTACATGAGATGGCACTTTTGCCAAGTAAGAATATGAAAACTAAAGTGAATTTTTTCTCATCCACATTTCCTGTCCAATCAGTATCTATGTATTCTCTCAAATGCAAATCCTTGCCTTGATATAAGAGAGAATATTTTGCTGTACCTTTGAGGTATCTAAGTATCCTTTTGATTGTTTTCTAATGTGATTTGCCTGGGTCAGATTGATATCTGCTTACCATGCCCACTGCATAATATATATCAGGTCTTGTACACAACATTACATATATAAGACTACCTACAGCACTGGCATATGAAACGTTCCTCATACGTTCCATTTTTTCTGGCATTTTATGACACATATCTTTGCTAAGAAACTGATTCTTGGCAATGGGATTGTCTATAGGTTTGCAATTTTACATATTAAATCGTTCAAGGACTTTGTTGATATATGTCTCTTAAGAAAGAGATAACAACCTTCTCATACAATCTCTTAAAATCTTAAATCCAAAGATATAATATGCTTCATCTCAAAGTTGGACGATAACCAATCGTTTATTTCATTTATGTACCCTTTGTCATTTCCAATTAGGAGTATGTCGTCTACATACAATGTCAAAATGATAAATTTACTTTTAGTGCTTTTACTATAAACACAATGGTCTTCATTAATCATGATGAACCCATTCGACATGATTGTATCATGAAATCTCAAATAGCATTGTCTTGAAGATTGTTTTAGGCCATAAATTGATCTCATCAATCTGCAAACCTTATGTTCATATCTTTTTCGATGAAACCTATAAGTTGTTCCATATAGATTTCTTCATCCAATTCTCCATTGAAAAAACAGTCTTCACATCCATTTGATGTAGCTCTAGGTCCAAACTCAAAGTCTCCTCATAGTCAATCCCTTCTTGTTGTGTAAACCTATTAATGATTAGCCGAACCTTGTATCTTTTGATACTTTCATCAGCCTTGCACTTCACTTTGAGAATCCATTTGTTCCTAATTAGTTTGTGTCCTTCCGATAGATTAACCAGTTCCCAAACATGGTTTGATCTTATGAATGTCAATTCTTCTTCCATTGCTTTAATCCATTTTTCCTTAATTAGGCATGAAAAAGCCTTTTAAATATTTTTAGGCTCTTCTTCGTCTTATGGGGTAACCAAAAAGGCTTCGTTCGTTCTTTCAATTTTAAATTATCGGCGTGGAACACTTATCCTTTTAGATTTTTACAGTTCTGAATATTGATAAACATATCTCATATATTCATCATAATTCGGAATGCTTCCACTAGGACCATGTTCCATACTCCCACTGGAGTAAGGAATATTCCAATTAAAAATAGGGTCTGGAACATCCGAATCGTTTAGAGGAGGAAGGTCTTAACCTTCTTCCTCTAACTCCTTCCTACTTGGATGGAGCGATCCGGATGGTTCCTCTTTTTGAGTTTTATAGAAAGTAAAATCTTAATTCACTTCACCTAAATTTGATAATTCATTATCTAAGAAGATGACGTCTCATGATTCAAATTCTGTCACAATGCTATTCTCTTGCTCACCCACGAAAATATATTCTTTTGATACTTCAAAATATCTCACAAAGATACTCCTTTTACATCTTGGTCCCAATTTATCAAATTTACTTTAGGTATCATAGACGTAAGCAGCATAACCACAAGGTCGTAAATGGTTTAAGATAAGTTGTCAACTAGTTCATAACTCATAAGGTGTGGAAGTGACAGATTTGGAGGGCATATGGTTTAAAATATATGTGGCAGTCAATAAAGCATATGCCCAATAGGAGATTAGCAAATTTACCTCTGCCATCATAGATCTAACCGTATCTAGGAGAGTCCTATTTCTCCTTTCTGCAACACCATTTTGTTGTGGAGTTCTAGGAACGGACAACTGATACTCAATCCCCTTTTCATCACATAAAACTTTAAATTCGATGAAAAGATACTCCTGACCTCTATCAGTTTTTAAAGCTTTAATTTTTTTGTCTAATTGATTCTCAACTAACTTCATATAAGTCTTGAAGCAACTTAATGCTTCTAACTTTTAAGAAATCAAATAGACGTGATCAGACCTAATATACTCATTTATAAATGTGATAAAGTCGTAGGCCTCATGCCTCGCCCGCATATTCATTGGACCATATACGTCAGAATGAACTAACTGCAATGAAAAATTAGCTCTAGTTTCTTTTTGAAAGGTTTTCTAACTAGTTTTCTTTTTAGGCAATGCTTACAGGTAGGCAATTTAACCTTATTTAAATCACCTAATAAACCTACTTCTGCTAACTGACTCATTCGGTTTTGCCTGATATGGTTTAATCTAGCATGCAATAACTTCACATTATTCTCATAACTATGTGAAGAAAAAGAAGAAATTAAATAAAAACTAGTTTTATTCAAATAGTCATGGTCAACATCCATAATAATAAAATTGTTCGGCATAAAATTAGAACCATAATAAACATCATTAAAGCATAAGCATACATTGTTATCCTTAAAATGTAAATTGAAACCAACTTTCAATAAAGCAAGAACAAAAACTAAATTCCTACAAATATCCGAAATTCGTCGAAATTCAACAAAATCATCTCGATCCCTTATTATATGGTCCATTGCTCCTGAATCTATCACATACAAAGGATAAAATTCAGTTAAAAATATAGAAATAGATACACATATTTCACTCACTCTTGAGTCATAATAGTGTATCTATTTGGGAACAGTGTAGTATCTTGCATAATGTCCTTTATGTTGGCAATTGAAACATTTCACTCTTGAAATGTTCACTTTATTTTTGCCTTTGGACCTTTTATGATTATGTTTTACCTTTTTCTTTTTAGTCTCTCGAGCATTTTCCTTACCCCTATTTCTGAAACTTCTTTTTTTTTTTGTTCTGGTTATAACTCATTCCATCAGAATGAGACTGTGCCATATACACTTTGGCATTGACCTTGATTGTTGCCACATAATCATCTTCAAGCTCCAAATGATGAGCAACATCCTCAAATGTCTTTATGCTGTCAATATGAGTTGTTGTATCTTCATATGCTCCTAACTCTTGGGTAAGAAACAGATAACAACTTAGACTTGCTGCCCGTCAGTTAATTTATGACCAGTCTCACTAAGCTCACTTATCATATTTTCCATCTCTCTTAGATGTTTCCGCATTGAATGATTATACTTCTTTAGATAGGTATCAAATTTAATCGTTAATGATTAGAGCTTAGTCAGAGACACACCTTTGAACTTCTCCCACAAAGCTATCTACTGATCCATTGCATTTTGATATTTGCAAAACTACTTAGTGATATCATCTTCCGTTGCACTGAGCAAGATGATTCGAGCAGTGGAATTTTCTTTTTCAATGCCATATAGGCATATCGATCCTCTATGTGGGCTATAGTGTCATCCTCAGGTTCAGCCATAACCAAAATTAAGGGTTCTAGAGCCTCTTGCTCTTCAAGCACATACTGGATTTTCATACTCCAGATTTCATACTTATCACCATGTAGCTTCATATCTTTATTAAATTCGATGATAATTAACTTGGAAGTAGTAGATATTAGAATCCTCTTATCTTTCATAGAATAAGGTTGCACATTTTTAAAAGAGATAAGGCAATACATGCTATTTACTATGTATCTGAAATAATAACCTAGTAAAGTTTTCTATTAGGTTCAAATTCGAAAAGCTACTTATAGTATCCAATTACACTATAAGTTCTAATGTCCAACTTTACAGGTTAAATTTTCATGCATAGTAAATATGAATTATTGTATTATTAATTTCTCAAACTTATGAGGGAAATTTGATTGATTTTACTCATAAAATATTGCAAGACAATTAACAATTAAATAAACACATTTATTAAAAAAGTTAAATGCCATCAAATATTTAATAAATGTCTTATACATTTATTAATCCCAATAATTCATTATTTAGACACTAATATCTAAAATAAGAAATACAAATCCTATCTTAAAAAAACGTTAACTAAAATTGACACTTATGTCAGCTATTCTAGAAGTCTAGATTTCCACAAAATCTTTCTTGATACTGGGATTGTTTCTTTGACCATGTTTACCAACTCATTGGGTAACTCAAAAGTTCTCTAAAGCCATGGATGATGCACTCTACGTCCACTCTTTAATGTCATCACAAATTTAGTGTTGTTTCTCAACACTCCCCTCTTGGCAACTCTAACCAAAAAGTGGATAATAGATTTTATATAAAATCTATCTCCTGTCAACCAGCTACTTTTCAGTAAATCCATCAGCTCTTGATGGTTTTTGAAGGAATTAGTCATTACATTCAATAAAACTTCATCATCCCTTTCCATATTCGGACCACCACGTGGCATCGACCCATTGGTCCACATGTATGCATACGTGTCACCATGTCAAACATTGTCATGACACGTGGCAGTCCTTGGTTGGTCCATTTGATGCCCACGTGGCACTCAGGTGACATAGCACTACCACGGGGCATGACCACTATCATCCACGTGGCACTATCCTATTGGGACACATGTCAATACTGACACGTCACTATTGAGACATGGCACGACCACTGTCGTTCACATGTCATCCCCTATTAGGCTATGTGTCGACACATATCAAGTGATGGTTGGTCTACCTGACACTCAAATGGCATCCAGGTGAAATGTCAATGCCACGTGCCGTGACCGCTGTCATCCATATGGCGTGATCCTATTGGGCCACGTGTCAATAATGACGCATCATTATTGACATGTGTCTGCGAGCGTGTGGGCTATCGCCCACGTGCACGTGCGCTTCATATGGCGGCACATTCTTTCCTAATGTTTTTCGGCATTCTGATTTCAGCTAGTGGAGAGTTTTCAGGATTTGTGATTCTAATGGTAAGGTTCAAAATATCATATCCTAACTTCTAGTTTAACATTTTTGAATACTCATGTTCTTCCCCTCAAAACGTAGTGTACATATACACAAAATTGAAACGAAAATATATATACACATATATATAATCAACACAAAAATAATTTATTATGTTTCATGCATCCTATATCTACTAATTTTACACATAAAATTATAGGTCATATATTGCCACAAGCCATAATACAAAAATAATGGCTCTGAAACTAATGACTAAAAAAATTAATATAACAAGGTAACATACAAAATAGTACCTACCTCTTGTAGTGCATAACAATTGCAGAAGCGAATACAAGGATTCTTTTTTTTGTGTCACTAGCCCGATTTTTACCCACATTCGGGATAACAGCAGGTTTTCACGGTCTAAAAATCCCTTTGAGATTTTTGTTTGAAGTATTTTAGTTTCTTATCCATAACGTCCTCTGATTTACACGTGATTAAGCCTCGTCAATCTTACTTATCATATCTATTTATAGAATCATAAAACTAGAGACCAATATCTAGTATAACTCAGTCTTTTCTGATATAAGATTAGATAATTTTTATAAGATAAAGATACTCAATGTTATCTTGATATGAAACTATATCCATATCCAGAGTTATGGGTATACCCAAACTCTATCAAAATTTATGAACAATTCAATAAACTCACAAAACAATATGTTTTTGGTATTTAAATATAATATATATTCATATATTAATTATGTTTAAAATGTATAATAAAATTATAAAAAATATATTACATAAAGGATATATAAAACTGATTGAAACAATCCAACTGAAATAGTTTGATTCAATTTAGTTTAGATCTCTAACAAACGTCGATTCAATTCAGTTATTTTAAATGTCAGCATTTCAACATTTAGTCCAATCAGTTCGGTTCCATTCTAAACGGAAGCTACTATTTTCACAACCTTACCCTTTTCCATGCAAGTATGTACCTCTTACCCAAAAAAAATAAGGAAATTGATGTTGTTTGAGAGCAAGTTTATGATAAAAAATTTATTTAATTTCTAATTACTACTAAATTAATTAGGGTAAAAAAAAATTGAATTTTTGGTTTACTCAAAAACTGTCCAAATTATCAAACCGATTTTAGATTAACCAAACCTATAATTTAAGATTATGGATTTTACTTTTAAGAATCGGTGATTAACCGTTAGTCAACTGTTAATTAGGTTATATACATTTTATATTTTGTATATTATTTTTTACATTTAAAATTTTTTGATATTTTTATACTTTATAAATATTATGATATATGATTTTATAAAATACTATTGTAATACATATTTTTAGTAAATAAATACTGGAATTATTTTTTTATTGCAATCATTTATTCATCACATGTGTATAATGGGTACTCTATTATTCATTTCATGTTGAATATTTTCAACTCTTACAATTAATTATGAAAATTTTATTTTCTTTTATTTTTATAATGGATATTATACTTGGTTTGTATTTATCATTTTTAAAATATTTTTACCATTAAAAACAAGATTACAATTTGTATAATTTATTAAATTTATATGTGTTAAAAATTTTTAATGGTTAACCAATAAATAAATCTAAAAAAAAATTAAAATCAAAACCGATATACGAGTTATCCGAAATTAATGAATTGATTAATAAAATTATTTATAAACCGGTTAACGGATTCATGCTCACCTCAAAATTAACTAATTAGCATTGTATAAATTGATTAGTATACCTAGTAGTTAGATAAAATAATTCTAAACTTAAAACACTTATATGAATTGGTGGTTACATGAGTTTTTCATGAATTAATCCAATTATAAAATGTCACCTACACGATTTTAAACCGCATTAAACTGATAAGGAGCACAAGAGGAATTTTATTATGATTAAAGGGTTGCTGGAATATGTGTGATGCTAAGTCAAAAAGTTTTTGCATTATTTTATTACAGAAAGGAATTATTAAAACGAATGAAAAGCCAAATTCATTGTTATTGTGCAATGTTTGGTCATCCTCTTGAAGAGGCAATTGAGAAAGAAAGATTAGATAATTAAGAATCAGAATAAAACTGTGTTTTTAACTTCTTAAGCAATCTCAGCTTTTACTCATAGAGTAAATACCATTAGCATCCGATTCCTTCTTAATTTAGCCATTTACCAAGTCAAAGCATTAAAATTTCACGAAAGAGTATTGCTTTCCTTTTTTTTATTTTTTATTTTTTACACATGTTCCAAAAAGTATAAAATAAGAAAAATAATGAACTCAATGTTTACATGATTTTATTTTCTAAAATAAAATAAACGTACTGTGATTAATGAGTATGGTCGATCCCAAAAAGATAAGTAGAATTTAATTCCCTTACAAGCAAATAAATAAAGAACTGGTTAACCGAACCGAAACCGAATTTTTAGTTAATTTATTAACTTATTAATAATTTATAACAATATATCCTAATTATTCATTATACTAATTATTTTTAAGTTTTTAAGTTTTTTTAATTGGCTATTAGTAAGTATAACAATTTATCTAATTAAAAGTGATTATGGATCGGTTAATATATTTACTTATTAAATATTAATTTTTAAAAACAAATTTGCTTATATCCACCAAATATTTTTATTTTAACAACAATAATGTTATATTATAGTGAAAAAATTTTAATTTTTAAGTATATTGAGCATTTTAATTTTATTTATGAATATATTTATAATTATATTGGTTAACCGAAAAATATTGGGTAACCGATCCGAAAATCCGAAACCGATGAACTGGTTAACTGATAGTAATGGACTGGTTAATGGACTGTAATTTCAAAAAATCGATATTAATGGACTGGTTAATGGACTGGGGCTCATGGACCGGTTAACCGAACATGCTCAGCCCTACCTTAATCTACCACCAATTTACTTATTAAAGAGACAATTACAGATTTAGCTAACCAGTACTATGGCTGTAAAATACCCTAACAATTACTCAACTGGCCATTATTGCAACAATCAATAGAGTAAAATTGATATGAAATTGTAGGAATAATATAAATACTCAAAGCAGTAAAGAAATATATTTAGATCTTACAAATAATAGAACCAAAATCTTGATTATCCTTAAACTAGAAAAATTACCTATCTACACATGTTCATCAATGGAGGTTTAAAGATGCAAAAAAACAACCTCCAAATACTATAAAATAATATGTTTAATATTAGCTTCCTAGAATAAACTTCACTTTTAATCTAAATAGAGTCATAAATAAAATAGAAAAGCTAATAAAAAGGGAAAATATTCTAAAAGATAACTACAATCTTTTTCTTATCTAAAATCTGATTTCCTACTTAAAATTCCGCAATTTATTATCTCCTAAAAAGTAGAAAATAAAATTTATATTCTACCCAAGTTCCAGGATCAAGTCTGACTCTAACACTTCTTATGATCTTAGTTATGCCCACAACTCCTTTAACAGCTCTAATGCATACCAAATCATAGAATGATAGGTTAAAACACTAGCATTCCTTATTTGTCATCCTAACTACCAACAACGTGTTAAAGACAAAATCTAAAACCATTAAACAATTATAAACCATTTTATTACCATCTTATTCTTATTATTGATAACATATTCATTAGTATTCACTTACCTTCTTACAAATCTTCCTGGCATTACTATGCATCGATTCATAATTCAAAATACACAATTATTTATACAAGGCAAGTTATGCTTTATTATTCATTTGTTAGTAATCAAAAATTAATCATACTGCTTTATACAACTAGCATACTTATCAAAATTTCATTTAAACACTACTACATTTAACTTCTCTATAACCATAAATATGCATAATCTTATGTTCGGTTTCATTTATATTGCTAACTAAATTATCATGCATGTTTATTTATTCTTTATGACTTAATATAAACACATTCACATACTGTTTAATTAAATCAAAATACACTATTAATTTTCAATGATTTGGTTCGAACTTGGAACGAAATTCCAAGCTTTCTACGTATCCTAATAATTAGAAATCAGAACCACGCAGTTCTACATGTATTACTAGTCAACACACAAGCATTTACATATAGTCAACATATGATATGTTATTAATAATATAGAAATATAATTTAAACACATGCTTTATAAACATTAGTCTATTTTAACATGCATACATACTATTAATCTCTAACTTAAAATCACTTCATTAACATGGTTGTATAACTTTAGTCATATTAAAAGTTCTTTTAACCACCTGAATTCTCATTAAAGTGGATAACAGGAACACTGGATACTAAGTAAACAATATCAGTCACTAGAGACACGATGGTCTCAATACACTAGAAACGGAATAGGTACCAAAACACTAGACATCATTAGGGTATCAACACTAGCAGCTGTGGACACTATTTCTTATAGGTGGGCCTATCTATCCACTACTATGTACAATTCAGGCTTAAACTTAAAAAATTCACTTATTGCTTCATTTATACTACATTTATTCATATATTCCTACAGTTTATTACACACATTCCACTATATTCATATATATACCTTTATTATTTATTATATCATAACAGTAACACTTTCAACATGCTCGCATTCATTTACTATGTTCATACAATATACATTGCACTTACACAATCTTTCAAAATATAACATATATATATATAAAGAATTATAGCACACTCCATTAGTTAATTTCATTATTCCATTTAACTTCATGTAACATAGATTTAATAACTCATCAATTACCCTTTAACAATATTAGATAAATCTTATTACTATTTTAGTTCAATTCAATATTCATTTGGTAATATCTCCATCTATAAAATTCTGATTTCTTGAAGTCACACAGTGGTGAGGAAATCATGACCACCGTGTGGCTTAACACACTTAAATAACAGAAAAGATAGAAGCATTTTACACGGCGGAGAGGTCGTTCTGCCCACCGTGATGGCCGTGGGAAGAAAATTCTGACCATCATGTGGAACAATAAAACACTTAAATTTCTGCCCAAAACACGATTACACGGCGGGCACAAAACCCTGACCGACATGTAACTAGGCAAATTCACACGCAGAACTCTGCAGATTTACAGATCCATCTTCAATAATACAGTTAACTTACTTATTGTTATTTCTAAACCATGCATTCTTCATAACAATTATCTATATACTTCTCAAGTTTGTCATAATACAAAAATTATTTCAGTTAAACTCACAATTTCATATTTATACTCATTACAATACAAACTGTCCCTTAAACATAAACATAATTCATTTCCAACCTTTAACTACCTTTTCACTTAATTTAAAAACATAATCAGGTATTCTTTCCGTCTAAAGACAAATTGGCTTGTGTTTAAAGATTCTATACTAGTTGAAACAATTTCATTAAAGGCACTGTAACCATTATATAACATAAATACCAGGAACTGTTCAAGTAAACTAAAAAACAAAGTTTAACACCAATCTTTTTCCATATCACAGACCTTCAATCCAACCATTTATACAACAAACAACTCATTTAAACTATTACTTATCCCATACAATCCTTAATTTCATACCAATTCAATTATTCATGGACAAACAACAAAGTTAAGTTCTCAAACCTGTTAAAATTTATTCTTTTCAAACTTGGATCTTGACTTTAAATAACAGCCTTCTCCTTTTTTTTCATTATCTACTGAATTTCGCATAATTTCCAATTTAATAATATCAAAGACACAAATCACAGCATCCTATTGAACTAAACTGAGAAAGGAAAAAATGAATCCCCCTTCTCATCCCCTCTGTCTCCCCTTTTTCTTTCTTTATTTTCTTATATTTTTGCATGAAAATATCTTTGCTGGCTTGCTATTGATACAACACTTAAAATCCACTTACTTTAGTTAACTTCTTCATATTCTTAATATAATCCTTACTTAAACTAATAAATTATACACTTATCATTAATCAAGACTTTTCTCATTGCAACCACTCAACTATTTTATTTTATTCAATCAAGTCTTTTTTGAACTTTTAATTTCTTTCAATTTAATCCATTTTTTTCTACCATTAAATATCCCGATTTTGATTTACCAATTTAATATTTAATTATTGAGCCATTATACACACCTTAATTCATCTAAGGTGTATTTTGTGTTATTACAAAGTTTCCTCGATAAAATCCTAATTGAGCTTATCATAGGCTTTCTTAAGGTCACGTTTGATAGTCACCCATCCAACTCTGCCACTCTTTTAATTTATAGAGTGAATCACTTCTTGGGTAATGATTATATTATAAGTTATATGCCTCCATTCAATAAAGCAAACTTGGCACTGTCTAATCAACTTCGACATCGTATTTTTAGGTAATTAGCCAAAACATTAGTGATCACCTTATAAGCTATAGAGCATAAACTAATAAGCTAAAAATATTTGTAGAATTTTTGATTTTGAATTTTTAAAATAAGGATGAGTAGAGTTCTATTGAGTGAAGGAGCCCTAGCCTTTCCCGAAAACACACCTTTGACCATCTCGTAAAGGGACCCTTTAACCGCCTGCTAATGCCTTTGGTAAAAGATAGCAAGGATTCCATCCAAACCAAAGGTGTCCATGAGTTCCATATCGAAAATAGCTTTATATACTTCAACATCAAGCATGCAAGCCTTTAAACTAATCAAGTTCTTATTACTTAAAAGAGGGAAGAAACCTTCAACATGATTGGGAGTGAAGTAAAGGGAATCCTCCATGTAGATATCTTTAAAGAATTTAGTAGCTCCCTCCATAAGCTTTACCTGACCAAAACACCAGTTGATCCCATCCTATTTCAAAACCAAAATAAGGTTTTTAGTTTTTTGACAAAGAGTTTTAGCATGAAAATAAGAGTTATTATTGTCGCTATAGCTAATTCATTTATCTTAGCTTACTGATACCAGAAAGTTTCTTCCTACGAGATGGTGGTTTCAAGTTTTTGCTTATGCTGGATCTCTGAGTTACCAAGGAAGTTACTGTGCCTATTTTTAAGGGCTTTTTAGATGCCAAAAATACAAGCAAAGAGCCATTTTTTTCTTTTATGAATGTTGCCAAAGATGTTAAGATTTCAATCATTAGCAGCTTAAGCAAACTTCTTAATTGGCAAATCAATGGGGGGCTGAGAATCCCAATTTTAGTTCATGGAGGGAGTGAAATCTTGATGGTTTAACTAAGTTGCTCAAAAATGAAAGTTGGAGGGAATCCTTCTATTTTGATGGATGTTAAACTTAAGAAGAAGGGGATGGTGGTCTAAGCCCAGGCAAGGCAAATGATAAACCATATCTTGAAAGAAATCAAGCCATGACTAATCGAACAATCCCCTATCCAAGCATTCACACAATAAGCCTTTATTCCAAATGAAAGCATGATCGGAGAAACCCACATCTTTAAGGCCCGTTTCAAAGATCAAACTCTGGAATTGATTGCATCTGCAACCTCTAACTTGAGCTGCACCCTTTTTTCAAAATCGTTAAAGAGTACAAAAGCATTGAAATCGCCCATCAGAAGCCAAGGTTGGGAGATATGATTAGCTAAAAGGCCCAGGTCAGCTTAAAGTTGAGAGTAAATAGATTTTTTTGGGGCTAGCATAAACAACCGTAACAAAGACTTCACCTCTCCCAGGTCTACCATCTAACGTAAAAAGGATGAATTAAAGGTGATTCACAATGATCTCTATGTCAACAAAATTCTTCTAGAGCATCCAAATTCCTCATGGAATGCCCTTGGCTTCAAAGCAGTGAGAGATGTCAAACCTCATGCTTTGGATTACCTTATAAGCTCATATGCCACTTATGTGCATTTCTAGTAGGACCACCACATTGGGATTATGATCTCCTATCAAGAATCTAAAACTTCTCAGAATGTTCCTTGATCCTACCCCTTGGCAGTTCGAGACAAATAGTTTATCAATTATTAAAAAAGGCGAGGGGAGAGGGGGCACCTTAACTAATTAAAGATGTGGTTGGTGAGTTTCCTCTTCGCTAAGATCCTCCTCTAGAAAGGAGCTTTGATCCACTACCAAATCAATATTGTTGTCTCTATTGCCATCCAACAAAGGGATGTCATCTCAAGTCAACTTAGGGCTCTTCTTCCTTCCAATCTTAATCACTTTCTTAGGGGTTTTAGAGATAACCTTGTGAAGTCAGTCTCTAAATTTATTTTGAAAGTTTTTGTAAATCAAAATTATAATCTTTGCTATGGGAAGGGGAGCCCACCAGCAGAGGTTTATTCATGTTTCCTTCAAAAACAACAATATTGTTTCTCGTTGGGTCGAAAAAGGTGTTTCCTTATTTTGAAACACTAAGGAGGGCAAAGATATCTAGGCTTACTTGATTTTAAGTCTTCCAGGGGTCATTTGTTATGCGTTTGTTTGCTACTTTTAGGCTTATTGAGAACTGAGAAAGGGGTTTGGTTATTTCTGGTTGATGGAATGGTTTAGCTCTTTTAGGGTCCATTTTCTTCTCCTTTCTCTCGTATTCTTCTTGACATTAAACTTTCCACATGTTTTACCCTTAGACCTACATATATGAAAGGTTTCTTTACCATATTGGGTTTGAATATATTTTCAGTCTCATTTAGCTTATCCTCATCCAATTCACACAAAACGTCAAAATGCGCCACATCTTCCTTATCCGCTAAAATATTATTGTTGCAGTTTTGTACTTCCTTTTCTAAATTGGGGCATTTTCTGACCTTTTTTGAACCTTCATCCACGATCCATATTTTGCGATAGAGTTATCGATATGCATATTGCAATCGGTGGCCGAAAATGCTTCTGGTTCTTTTTGGTTTCTCTTTTTGTGATTGCTTGGGCAAAATTCTTGCAGATGTTTATAGCACCCTTACTACTAGCATATTCTAGGTATACCCTCGAACTCTATATGCTAGCTCATTCCCCCTACCTCTCTATGTGATTCTAAAGGTTTTATAAGATCGAAAACCATTACCAATTTCACAGACTTAACTTTCCTTTTTGCTTCAATGAAGGAGTCAATACGCACTACCTTACCAAGAGCTTTGGCAATCTCATTGAGGAGGCTTTTCTCATAGTAATGGAAAAGTAGACTAGGAAACCACACCTACCCTAGTAGGTTTCAAGATACTCAAAGAAGGTAGAGATGGATTTAGTCTAGGGTCTCACTATTAAATAATGGCAATAAATCATCCACGGATCCCTTGTGAGAGCATAATCATAATCCTTCTCATCTCTAAACTTCATCCAGTAGTAGTCATTTTCAAGGTCAATTAGTTGAAACATAGAAGTGGTGTGCCATAGGCTTTATAATCTACTGTATAGAGCTCTATAGCTAATATACCTCTAAATAAGTTTCAAAACTAGAGTTTTCTCCATTCTTTTGCCAATAGTTGTTGAATCCTACTAGAAAAATTTATAAAATGAATTTTGTTCACCTGTTCATTGGTGACGTCTCCATCCTTAATCAACGTCCTTTTCCTCTTCCTATTGGGGTTGAGAAGTAATTGCAAGTGCTCCTCCATTATAAAGAGAGTCTTTAAACGAAGGTTTAGGAAGTGTCTCCTCAATAAGACCCCATATCAACATCTTTTGTTACCTCCTCCTTATATGTGCACACATGTTTTGTGGCTTTGTTTTCCTCCTTCAAAAGGGTAGGAGGTTGCCCTGTATCATTATGGTGGTTATCTTTATCAGGAAAAACGTTCTTCAAAAAGAGATACATTTAAACTTTCTTTGATGAAAATGCTATTTTTTATATGACGAAACCACACCTATATTAATAAGGTTTCGTGATGCTCAAATGAAGTAGATAAGGATTCAATTTAGGGTCTCACTGTTAAATAATGCTTGTAAATCATCCACAGACACCCTATGAGTACATAATCATTGCCTTTCTCATATCCAAACTTCACCAGGTAGTAGTCATTTTCAAGGTCAATCAGTTGAAACACAGAGGAGGAATGCCATAGGCTTTGTAATATACTGTATAGAGCTCTATAGCCAATTAACTCCTAAGAACATTGCAAAACTAGAGTTTTCTCTATTCTTTTGGACAAGAGCTGTCGAATCATGCTAGAAAACTTGATAAACTAAATCTCATTCTCTTATACAATGGTGACGTTTCCATCCTTAATCACAATTCCCCTTCCTCTTTTTGCTATTGTTGAGAAGTGACTGTAGGTGCTCCTCTATTAAGAAGAGAGTCTTTGAATGAAGGTTTAGGAACGGTCTCCTTTGTAAGACCTGTATCAACATCTTTTGTTATCTCATCCTTATTTGTGAACACCCTTTTGGTGGCTCTATTTTCCTCTTCCAATAGGGTAAGACGTTGCTCCATATCGTGATGGTGGTCATCAGAATCTTTATCAGAAAAAGCATTTTCCACGAAGAGAGATGTTTAAACTTTCTTTGATGAAAATGATCTATTTTGTATGACATCCCTTTTATATTTATTTCATGTCCACGTTATTAAATAAAGTGTTTGATTGGCTTATAAAATTTGAGTGTAAGTTTATATGTACTAAAAATACAAGCTTACAAAAGAATGTGTACCATACAAATAAGTAGAAGGATCTAAATGGAAAAGTTTTTATATAGTAATTTGCAATTAATACTTTTTATATTTAGAGATAAACATTTAAAGTGAAAAAAAAACAAAATTTTAAAATGCACATAAATAAAGACAGAAGGTACTATTTAGCCCATCATTTATATTATATTATTCATTTAAAAGTAGCAACAAATTAAGATTAATGTACGTAGGTGAATTTTTAAAAGTTTCAGCGATAAATGTTGATTTTAAATATATTGTATGATTTTGAGTTTGAATTTCCGCTCTCTCATCATTTTATAAAAAAAAATACATCCCTCTATAAAAAATAATAAAAAGGTAGGTGGGATTAGGTGCTCAACATCTTTGGTTTGTAATAATATGAAAAAATCAAGTAAACATTTTATGAAATATATAGTGGATGTTGGAAGGACATGGACATGATACAATATAAACTATGAATCCTACTTTCCATTATATTTTTGTTCTTAATTCCCCAATATCTCACAATTGTTGAATCTGACAGGCCAAATGGACCCATGGAATCCAACTTCAGCTCTTATGTAGAAATTCTGGAATCAATACACGTGTAAATATACTGTATTTATTCTAGTATAACAAATATATTTATAAAGTTTTGAGCAATATATATATATATATATATATATAAAATAGGGAGGAACCCAAAACCATAAAGCTTATACTACTAGTGAAATTATTACTTTCTTTTTGTCTTAATTTTCAAACTCTTTGATATTTTGATTAATCACGACACATGTCCCAAAAAATTGAGTATTTATTTTGTACTTTAGACATACTATATGCAATTTCTGTAAAATGGTAAATTAAAAAATAATATACATATTTTTTTTTTTTCATTCCACGGTCCATGCATACTACATATAATAGATCCATTGTAGCGTATCACTCTCCCAATAACGCAAGACTCTACTTATAATTAAATTTATAGTAAATTAGTATTTTAGAAATATTTTAGAAGTAAAATTAATTTATATATACTAATAGTTTTTCAAGTTTGGATCTGTATTTTCTCCCAATAAAAAAAATACAGCAAATTGAATCATCTTTTTCTTACTAAAAACTATAATAAGCGAGACTAAAGATAAGATAAGAAATTGTGCTTACAATTAATAATTAATATGGTTCAGAATGAGGATAAGTGGAGAAAAAGCAATGACTGTGATTGCATGAAATTGATATGAAATCAATTGTGGGGAGGAGTACAACAAGTGGGCATAAAGTCATAAACCAAAAAAGATGCCAATGCCAAAGAAATATTTTCACGAATTCGCCTATTTATGTTTTCTTTTTTTATATTATATAAAAAAACACAGGATTTTTTTATAAATAATATTTTTTAATAGTTAATTTGATTTTTAGAGCATTTTAAAAAATATTTAAAAAATTGGGGCGTGAAAATAAATATCCAATTCCTCGGCAAGAATTGAATACTTTTTATTTTATTTATTTTATTTTATTTTGTTTTAATTGTAAACTCAGTTTTTCTGTTGGAAACTGAGCCAACTTCAATTCCACAGCATGTTTATGCGGAATATAATGTTTTTTTTTTAGTTGGCAAGCTCAGTTGAGCTTAGCAGAGGAAACCTAGCTGCAGGTTGAGGTTTTTTTTATATTAAATTAAATTAAATAGTAATTAATTAGTAAATTAAATATAAATAATAATATTTTTGTTTTAATGAAATTAAATTAAATTAGTAATTAAAACAAAAATATTATTTAATTTTAATTATATATATAATAAATGTATTATTTATATTTTGAATTATTTTTATTGCAAAAAATATTACTAATTTTAGATTTTATATCCCATAAAAAAATATAAATCTGATTTTTTAATTCATTTTATTAATATGAAAAAAATATTTTTCTTTTATTTAATTTGATGAATAGGATAAAAAAAATTGTAGATTAATAAATATAAATCTGATTTGATAATTCATTTTATTGATGTGAAAAAAATATTTTTCTTTTATTCAATTTGATAAATAGGATAAAAAAATTGTAGATTAATAATAATTTATTAAAATCTGAAATTACTAATATTTTGTGCAATCAAAATAACTCAAAATATAAATAATACATTTATTATATATATAATTAAAATTAAATAATATTTTCGTTTTAATTACTAATTTAATTTAATTTCATTAAAATGAAAATATTATTATTTATATTTAATTTACTAATTAATTACTATTTAATTTAATATAATATAAAAAAAAAACAACCGACAGCTGCCTGTTGGGTTTTTGTTGAGCTTGCCAACATTAATATATATATATATATATATATATATATATATATATATATATATATATATATATATATATATATATATATATGTACTTTCAATTCTGCAGCAACATGCTGCAGATTACAAATAAAAAAATAAAAAGTGTCCAATTCTGCAACAAGTTGCTGAGGAATTGAACATCCATTTTCGCAACCCTGTGTTGCAGAAATGAAAACATCCAAATTCCATAAATATTTTTCAAAATATTTTAAAAATTAAATTAATTATTAAAAAATATTATTTATAAAAAAGTCCCAAAAATCTCCTGGGCCACAATGTACTATTTTAATCCCTAACAAATATTTTTTTTCCCAATCACACCTGCTTTTTTTTTTTATTAAAGAATTCCTATACTTGCAATTTTAAGGCACATCATTTGGGAAATTTCTTCCCTAAATATGGTACATATTGCACCAATCTAACTATATATTGATACTTAAAAAATTATAAAAATATTTTTTTTAAATATCAATACTATTGACTTGATGCATTATATGTTATAAAACTTCATATTCGCGTAAAATCCTCTTAAATCATGTGTTTTTTATTGACAACAAAAAGTATGTATGAATGCTAATTTCAATGAAAATAATTCATTTGTTTCACTTAACATGACAAAGTTCAATTTTTATACAGACAAAAAAATTACTCCCTCCATTCCTAAATAGGTGTCACTTTTGTTAGTTTCACTAGAATTAAGAAATATTAATTAGACTTGAATTTAGGAAAAAATTGAGTGATTCAATATATATTGAGTGTTTCAATGTACAAATTTAAATCTAATTGGTTAATTTGTATTGGAAAAGAAAATTAAATTGAAAAAAAGAAATTAAATTGTATTGAAAATCTAAAAGTGACATATAAATGGAATTTGGATTTTTGTCAAAAGTGACAGATATTAAGGAACGGAGGGAGTATTAATCAACATTGATTTTATAAAATATTTATTACTCCCTCCATTATTTTATAATTGTCACTTTTATTATTTTCACTAAAATTAAGAAATATTAATTAGTCTTAAATTTAGAAAAAAATTGAGTGATTGCATATTGAGTGATTTAATGTAAAAAAAATGAATCTAATTGGTCAATTTTTATTGAAAATGAAAATTAAATTACATTATAAATCTAAAAGTGACATATAATAAAAAATTGGAAGAAGTACAATTTACTAAAATATCATTTTTACTAATTCTTTCTAATTATCTATTTTCACCCAATTAATTACCTCGTTTTTTGTGCATTTGATAAAATTAAAAAAAAATACATAATTAATACTTTTTGAAATTTGATAATGTCACTTTGAATAGAACCAAAAAAACTTTTAAAAATTATCGTGATAAGTGGGATGGAGAGAATATGTATAGAGAAATAAGGGGCTAATTAAGTTATATTCTCTCTATTCCAAGTCAAGTTAAATTTTACATTTTTCCATTTTTATACATATGATAATCAATTATTTTTTTATTAATTTTATCGAAAAGTACTTCAAAAACACTATGTTATCTTTTTTTTTTTAGATTTAATAAAAAAATAGTTCATTAAATATAGTAGAGAAAATGTATAAAAAAATTAATGAAAATGTTAATATAGTTTTGATATCAATAAAAAAAGTAAAATTGGGACAAATGCAATAATAAATAATATTTCAATTTTTTTTTTTTAAAAGTAACGCTTAATCTGGAATAAAAAGAATAATAATAAAATTTTATTTTATTTTTTATTTTTTATTTTTATTTAAGTTAGTGATGTGGTGACCACTTTTCCATTTCTTTTTTCTTCTTTGTCTTTCTCGTTGTTGTTTATCCCTTTTTCTTTTCTTTTATTTTTCTTTTCCATTTTTGGCGTCTGAAGTGGAATTTTGGTGTTCAAGTTCTACATGATCTTATCTTATCAATTAGCTTCCGTATGCCATATCCATAAAATAACCCATAAAAGCTGAAGCAGAAAAAAGTTGCGTGTTCGTCTTAATTATATAATAATTAGTTTCTTACTTTTCTTGGCATAAACAAAAATAATCATAAATTAATATACTTTTAGCGCCATTATCTTCTCACATTATCCATCATAATAATAATCATTCATGTAGATCATCCTTTATTTTAGCAAAGGGAGAAAAACAATATTTAATAGGTCTAGTAAACCGATTGAGTCGAATGAATTTGGATTCGGGTTATTTCGAATTTTTTTTCAAGTTCGAATTTTTCAAGTCATCATTTTTTCGGATTACTTATTTTTTAGCAGATTCTGATCGAATTTAGTATCACAGTTAAGAATGAAAATCAGACTAAAATTAAAATGGAATTATAAGCTATTCAATATATTTGGTTCGATTTTTAATTTAGTCGGTTTGATTTTAAATTTTTCGGTATCTCTGTTTAAAATACATAATTGACGTTATATATAACTCATCATCTTAGTAAATTTGAAGTTTTTGGTGATCCGGATCAACTTTAATCACCGATCAAATTTGGTTAAATATGTCACTATACATTGCTAAAACATGACTTAGATTTTAATTTTAGTTTTAAACACAAGGGCTTGTTTTGCACCTCAAATTCAATTTTTGGGTTTGTCTCAAATGGAACTATTTATAGGATAAAAAAAAACACTACTCTTATCGCGAGTGGCACTATTCTTCTCGAAAACTACTATTCACGATTCAGAATATACTATTCACAAATTCGAAATTTTTGAAACACTACATTTTCTTCCAAATTTGAAATGATATGATTTGATAAGAAAAGAATATTGAAAGAGTATGACTAAACATCAGCGGTAATGCAAGATGGTGGATAAGTCATGAGTAGCAAAACAATGACAAGTTATGGCTTAGAACAAAGAAAGATGAAAAAAAATATACAAATAATAAAAATAGTGAAACACAGTATATATTGTATGCCACTTAATTATTATTTTCATTTTATTTTTTATTTTTTTCTTTTATTTTTTACCGCTCACAATTTAAATAATAAGATATTTCTCTTTTTTTTAATTAAATATAATTTTTATAAAAAATTGGAATGTGGATATTAATAAAATAGTGCAGTGTTAATGTATATGTATATATAATTAAACTACAATTTTTAAACAACTATGACATAAAATAAAATTTAATTGAAAAAATTGATTACGGATTTAGAGCGGGTTAGGCTTTAGGTATTTTCGGGCATTTTTTTGAATTTTGGGTTCAAGTCAGGCGATTCTAAATTTTTCTAGTCATTCAAATTTTTTCGAATTCGGATCACTATTTTTGGATGAATTCGGATCGAATTTTTTGGTCGGGGCAAAAATTGTTAGGTCTAGTTTTTTTTTCTTTTTTTGGAAATGCTTTTGGGTATGGTACAATGTGCAATGCATGTGTGTATGCGCATTCGATTGAACCATATAAATATGCGTTCACCAAATTATTATTTTTTGTCAATATCTAATATTTAAGAAAATATAAAAGAAAGGGAATTTTTTTTTTTTAAGAAAAAAGGACTTAACTTTGGATTAGTGATTGTGAAGTGGTTTGAACAGGAAAAGGAAAGAAAGGGAGAAAGAGAGGCATAGTAATTATGTGGATGCACATAACTAAATCAAAGATCCCTATCAAAATCCTTAATTTGATTATATTTATTAATTAAAAAATTAGATTAATATTATAACATGATTTCAAGCGAGCCCATTGATTTTGGGTTTTATTCTGTTCCTATATATTTTAATATTGTCTATATTTTTTTTATTCATCTAAGTTATTTTTCAAAATTCATTGGAAAGGAACTTTCAATAAAAAAAAAAAAATCATTTGCCAGGATATCTATTGCTTGGTAAAGATGGCATCCTTTTCCTAGTTTGAATCTTCTACATCTAATTTTTCCTTTTTAAGGGAAGATTGGTATTGAGATTGTCTTTTAGTTATTATATAATCAAAGAATCATCTTAAAATAGTATCACGTGCATCAACGTGGTCATAATTTTTTCTGACTATTAACATGTGATAGAGTTGGGATACGCCCATGACTCTATAATGGATTGAGTTACAATTTAGATTAAATTAAGTTATTTAATCTAACTAAAATTACCAAATCCTATCTCAGAAAGAGTCTGAGTTAAACTAGAGATAGGTCTCTAGCTTTTAAAATCTCTATAAATAGGGGTGAGATCCTCATTATTTGGTAACGACAAAACGTGCATGCCACAAGACTGCTCGTTCCCACTCACGCTTGTTTTCTGTCTTAATTTTTCAGGGAATTTTAGATTGTGGAATAGTTGCGATTATCCCACACGTGAATAAAAGCCAGACCAGTGACCAAAAAACAAATGAGATCCTTGTAGACGCTTCCGCAACGAGATTATGCGCTACAAGAGGTAGGTACCATTCTTAATGTTACCTCTACTAAATTATATTTGTTATAATTTTCCCATCATTGGTATCAGAGCCGTTGTTTTTGCGTCCTGACATGTGGCTAAAAAGATCTAAAATTTTATGTGTAAAATCATTAGATCTGGGATGCATTTAACACTACAAAAATTTGTTTTTTGTGTGAAAAATATATATGCGTGTATATTTCGGCTCGATTTCGTGTATGTGTACACCGAAACCCGAGGGTACGAATATGAGTGTTCTAAACGGCTAACTAGAAGTCGGGATTTTTGATTTTTGACCTCACCATTTGATTCAAAGACCCCAAAAATCCCTACCGGCCGGAACCGGAGCGTCAGATTCGGCAGGGAAGGTGGCGTGTGGCCTACACGCGCTCCAATCCGTTCGGCGCCTGTGCGTGGGCGGTGGCCCACACGCGCGTCGCCACGTGTCAGCTGTGATGCGTCACGCTGACATGTGGCCCAATCGCCGAACGCAACGTGGATGGCTGAGGCCATGCCACATGGCAGAGAAGATGGGGTGGACACGTGGACCAACCAGAGGGTGACACGTGGAAGACTGTGGTCATGCCATATGTTCCAATCGGATGGTGCCATGTGTCCCAATCAGGGACCGCCACGTGTCAGACTGAGGTATGCCACGTGGCAATGCTGACGTGTCATGCATGACACGTGGTCCAATGGGACACCGCCACGTGGCGGTGACATATACCAAGGTGCCCCGCGGGTGCCACGTGGTCCAACAAGGTTTTGACACGTGTCAGACCGAGGTCTACCACATGTAGGTGCTGACGTGTCACATGGACCAATGAGACGCCAATATGTGGCGTTGACTGTGCCACGTGGGCACTAGGTGGACCAATAGCATTCAGACCCGTGGCATAACTGAATGCGAACACGTGGCATGCTATGGTTGTGACACGTGTCAGGTCCAGTGGGAGGCCGCGCGTGAGCGCGTCTTTCACTCCCTCGTCGGTGCGTGCGGCGTCCTCCGACCACCATTTCAGCTCCGATTTTTGCGAATTATTTTTTCAAATTATTTTTAATTTTTTGGTCATGTTTCCAAAATTTTTTAATGACGAGAAAATATATTTTGTAATTTTTGATATTTAAATGTGTTTAATTTCAAAATAAAATATTAAATATTGTAGAAAATGTGTTTTTTGCATTCGATTAATTTTTAAAATATTTTGAAAAATTTTTGAGGTTCTGTCCTTATTTATTGATTGAAATGCATTTCAATCATGTGTATTTATGCATGAGTGTATAAATTTTTTTGTAATATGTTATAGAAATTTTAAATAAGGGCACCGGTTCTTCCTTAAGAAACGCATAGGTTGCTTTAAAAATAGCAAGAGTGCAATTAATAAGCAACATAAAATGCAAAGGAAGATTTGAGCTGATAATATTGATGCTATAGTACATCATAAAGTAAATGTGTGAGAACAAATGTAAGAGTGCATTTGGATTGGTGGTCTGAGTATGAAAATAAAACTTTGGTCAAAGAATTAATCCCAACATCAAGAAAGATTTTATGAAATCTGAACTTCTATAATAATTAACATAAGTGTCAATTTGATTTAGCATTTGTTATTATTAAAATAAGATTTATGTTTCTTATTAATATTTGACATGAGTGTCTTATTTATTATTGAATTTCTGGTTAAATAAATGTGTTTATTTACTAATCATGATGGCATTTAACTTTATAATAAATGAGTTTATTTTAATTGTTAATTGCCTTGCGATATTTTATTAGTAAAATAATTGCATGCTTATTAAGTAAAGGCTTAATATCAATCCCCTCACAAGTTTGAGAACTTGATAATCCAATAATTTAGATTTATTATGCATGAAATTTTAACCTATAGGGTTGGACATTAGGACTTAGAGGGTAATTGGATACTATAAGTAGCCTTTTCGAATTTGAGCCTAATAGAAAATTTTACTAGGTTCTTATTTCAGGTGCATAATAAATTGCATGTGTTGTCTTATCTCCTTTAAAATGTGCAATATTGTTCCATTTGAGATCAGAGGATCTTAATGGATACTGCTTCCAAGTCAATTGTCACCCTTAATAAAGATATTAAGATTAAGTCTGACAATTATGAAGTCTGGAATACAAAAATCCAGTATGTGCTTGAAGAGTAAGAGGCTCTTGAATTCTTAAGTTCGGTTATGGCTGAACCTGAGGATGGTACTATATCCCAGTATAAGCAGGACCGGGATACCTATGTGGCATCACATCACTAAGCAATTTTGCAAGTATCAAAATGCAATTGATCTGTAGATCATTTTACTGGAGACGTTCAGAGATATGACTCTGAATAAGCTCCGATCATCGATGATCAAATTTGATACATGTCAGAAAAAGTCTGATTATTCGACGCGAAAAAATCTAAGAGAGATGAAAAAGAAAAAGTGACTTTAGTGAACTTAGTCATAAGTGACTGATGAGCAGTAGATCCAAAATATTATTCGTTCTTTACCCAAGAGTTGTTAGCATGTGTAGATGCAACTAACTCATATGGATAAGCATAAAGACATTTGAGGATGTCGCTTGTCATTTGAAACTTAAAAGGAACCGTCTAACAGTGATTAAGGTCAATGTCATAGTACATACGGCACAGTCCTGTTCTAATAGAATGAGTTCTCATTAGAACAATAAAATAAGTTTCAACAATAGGGATAAGAAAAAGGCTTGAGAGCCTGAAAAGCAAAAGGAATAGAATCACAAAAAGTCCAAAGGCAAAAAGGTGGTAAACAATTCAAGAGTGAAATGTTTCAATTGCCTATAGAAAGGACACTATGCAAAGAGACTGCATTGTGCCTAAAAAGATACACTATTCTGACTCAAAAGTGAGTGAAATTTATGTATCTAGTTCTGAATTTCATCATTTGTGGGTGATAGATTTAGAACCAATAGATCGTATAACAAGTAATAAAGATACCTTTGTTATGAAATTTAGGTTTTGTTCTTACTTATTAAAATTTATTTTCAATTTATATTTTGAGGATAACAGTGTATGCTTATACTTGAATGATTTCTATTATGGTTCTGGTTATGGATATGGACCATGACTATTTTCCTTTAATTTATTATTTTTCACATTGTTATGAGAATAATGTGAAATTATGCCATGCTATATTAAACCATATTAGATAAAGCCGAATGAGTTGGTTAGTTAAAGAAGATTTAATAGGCAATTTGAATAACATTGAATTGCCTACATGTGAGCATTGCCTAAAAGGAAAAACTAGTTAGAAAATCATTCGAAAAAGGAACTAAAGCCAAATTTCCATTACAATTAGTCCATTCTGACGTATGTGGTCAAATGAATGTGAGGGTAAAGTATAGGGCCTACTATTTCATCACATTTAATATATGACTGTACTAGGTATGGTCATGTCTATTTGATTTCTCACAAGTTAGAAGCATTGAGTTACTTCACGACTTATACAAGTATAGCTGAGAATCAATTAGATAAAAAGATTAAAGTTTTAAGAACTGACAGAGGTTAGTAATATCTTACGGATAAACTTAAAGCTTCATGTGATGAAAAAGGATTAAACATCAGTTGTTCATTCCTTGAAATCCACAACAAAACGGTGTTGAGAAAAGGAGAAATAAGACTCTCCTATATATATGGTTAGATCTCTAATGGCAGAAGCAAATTTGCCTATCTCCTATTGGGAAGATGCTTTATTGACTGCCATATATGTTCTGAACTGTATGCCCTCCCAATCTGTCATTACCACAACTTATGAGTTGTGAACGGGTCAATAAGCTGACCTAAGCCATGTACAACCTTTGGGTTATAATATTTACGTCCATGATACTTCAATTTAGTAAATTTGAGACCAAGAGGTAAAAAGAATATCTATGTGAGATATTCTGAAGTATCAAAAGGATACATTTTCATGGGTCAGTAAGAAAATGGTATAATGATAGAATTCGAATCACAAGACGTCACATTCTTAAGAGAATGCATTTTCTAAGTTGGGCGAAGTGAATTGAGATTTCACTTCCTATTAATCTCAGGTAAAGGAACTATCAGGATCACTCCATCCGAGTGGGAGGGAGTTAGAGGAAGAATGTTAAGATCTTCATCCTCCAAACGATCCGGATGTTCGAGACCTGATTCGAGTGGGAGCATTCTTAACTCCAGTGGGAGTTAAAGAATGAAGTATTCCTGACTCCAATGGGAGTATGGAATATGGTCCCAGTGGGAGCATTGTGAATCACGATAAATATATGAGACATATTTATCGAGATTTAGAACTGCAAAAATCTAAAAGGATAAGTGTTTCATGCCGATAATTTAAAAATGAAGGCTTGAACGAAGCCCTTTTAATTATCCCACGAGATAAGAAAGAGCATAAAAATATTCAAAAGGCTTTTTCATGCCCATTTAAGAGAAAAATGAACTAAAGTAATGGAAGAAGAAATGGTATCCATGAGATCAAATTATATTTGAGAACTAATTGATCTGCTGGAAGGACATAAATTGGGAATAAATGGATTCTCAAAATAAAGCGAAAGGCTGAAAGAGGTATCGAAAGATATAAGACTCGGCTAGTCGCTAAGGGGTTCATACAATAGAAAGAGATTGACTATGCGTAGACTTTCTCATCTGTTGTAAAATTTACGTACATAAGGTTCATTTTAGCCACAGTGGCGAGTTTGAATGTAGAGCTTCATCAAGTGGATGAAAAGACTGTTTTTCCCAATGGAGAATTGGATGAAATAATCTATATGTTTTATCGGAAAAAGGCAGCAAAACATAAGGTTTACTGATCGATGTGTTCAATCTATTGCCTTAGGCAATTTTCAACACAATGGTGCTTGAGACTTCATCATACAGTCATGTCGAACGTGTTTAGCATGATTAATGAAGATCATTGTGTTTATTGTAAAAGTTCTGAAGATGAATTTGTCATTTTGGCATTGTATGTAGACGACATACTTAAAGCTAAAAATGATAAATGGTACGTAAATGAAATCAAAGATTGGTTATTGTTCAACTTTAAGACAAAGGATATGAGTCATGCATATTATATTCTTGAAGTTAAGATTTCAAGAGATCATTCGAGAAGATTATTGTCTGTTTCTTGAGAGAAATTTATCAATAAAGACCTTGAGCGATTTAATATGCAGAACTCCAAACTCATACATTACCCCATTGCCAAGAATCAGTTTCTTAGCAAAGATGTGTGTCCTAAGATGCTAGAATAAATGAACGTATGAGGAACGTTCGATATGCCAATGTCGTGGGTAGTCTTATGTATGAATTGTTGTATATAAGACATGATATATGCTATGCAATGGGCATGGTTAATAAATATCAATCTAACCCAGGCAAAGCACATTGGAAGCAATTAAAAGGATACTTAAATACCTTAAAGGTACTACAGACTATTCTCTCTATTATTAAGAAAATGATCTGCATTGAGAGAATACAGAAACGTTGATTGGGCAGGAGATGTGGATGAGAGAAATCCACTGCAAGTTTCATATTCTTGTTTGGCAAGAGTGCCATCTCGTGGAGAAATAAGAATTAAACTTGTAAAACCCTATCAATAATGGAAGTTGAATTTGTCACTTCCTCAATTGTAGTACAGGAGATAATTTGGCTGAAATAGTTTGTGAGCCATTTAAGAATAACTCTCTCAAAGGTATCAGTGACAGTCAGTCATTGATAGGTTATAGTAAAGCTAAGCATATCAACATTAAGCATCAATATTCGAGAGATATTGTTGCACGAGGAGAAGTGAACTTGCAGTACATTTCTATGCATGCAGATCCATTGAGTAAACCTATAACGAGAGATGTGTCTTGAGAGACACATTAGATCTCGAGATTTGCGTAGAATTTAAATGGTACTGTTATATTTTATATAATTCCTTAACGTTATTATTTGCGAATAATAACTAAAGTTCATTGATGGCAATACATGAGTGTGAGTATTTATGTGTAAATATTTATTGTTATTGATATGAGATTGAGCATGTCGGACAGAGAAGTAGCCCACTCACAAGGGTGTTTACCTTAGTTTTGTCAATGAGTTGACAAAAACTAAGATGAGGCGATTTTTAAAAATATGAGAATGCTCGAGAGCCTGTTCAAAATAAAAGTGCCGTCTTGCAGAAATTACAAGATGAGTCTTGTTAAGGTGCGAGATAAAGACATACATAAAATGGTATGCTTTGTATTGAGATCCAAATAAGGATTGCACGAAATCCGATGGTAAGTTAAATGTAACTACCATATTCTGTCTAAAAAGCCAGAAGTAGCCCTTAAGTAAGCGGACTAAAGTTGGGTGTTTTGGTGCATCGCAACCTTACGCTTCTGTATGGTGTTTTGATATACACATTATTGAAATGTGAGACATGCGCTCCTTTAAGGTAAGAAAAGAACACCATAACACTTGTTTTATACCGTGAGTGTTTATGTGACCACAAGGATGGAAATTTAATAATATTATTGATCTCAACTTTTCCTATTGTGAGACCCTATTTATATTTCGACCCTTAGAACCCTTAACTTATTCCTGAAGTATAGTTCAATGTGGCTAGCTTAGTTAGTTTCCAAAAGGTCCGGAAAAAATTTAGGCCTGGCGGATCTAACTAGAAAAGTGAGTTGAATCATGATGGATGACATACAGTAAGAGGGAAAGATAGTCTTCTGATCACTTTCATAAGGTTTCGTGGTTCACTGGCCGGCCTATTATAGTTTCTATGAGTAAAAACATAATAGTGAACACGAAAATTATTTTATGAGATCATGAGTTAAAACAGTGAATGTGAGAATGCAATCTAGGGTTAGGCATACGTGAAAAGAGGATATCGTTTTACGAGACACTATATATCCCTAACAGGTGTATAGCACTAGTGCTCTCGAGATATGCTTATCACACAATCTATTAGCCAGTATAACTGAAAATTAAGACTGGAATGTGTTCCGTCATGTGCGAGTGGGAGATGATAGAGTTGGGATACGCTCATGACTCTATAATGGATTGAGTTACAATCCAGATTAAATTAAGTTATTTAATCTGATTAAAATTACCAAATCCTATCTCAGAAAAAGTCTGAGTTAAACTAAAGATAGGTCTCTAGCTTTTAGTATCTCTATAAATAGGGGTGAGATACTCATTATTTGGTAACGAGAAAACGTACACGCCGCAAGACTGCTCGTTCCCACTTACGCTTGTTTTCTGTCTTAATTTTTCAGGAGCTTTTAGATTGTGGAATAGTTGCGATTATCCCACACGTGCATAAAAGGCAGACAAGTGACCAAAAACAAATGAGATCTTTGTAAACGTTTCCGCAACGAGATTTTGCGTTACAAGAGGTAGGTAACATTCTTAATGTTACCTATACTAAATTATATTTGTTATAATTTTCCCATCAACATGTGCACATCTTTAAAAGAAAAACAAATATTAATTATGATTGATTCCATGTATAAGATAACAAGATTTAGTAATATATTTATGGTTGAAGGTCAAATAAAATTCTTAAATTTAGCTGGATAGTCAGTGCTTAGTAAATTGATTAAGTCAATTTCATTCTTAATAGAATAAAAGTGGATCAAATAGATCTTAATAGCCATCCAATTTAAATGACAGAATATTCGGAGTTTTTTTAAATAATATAATTTTTTTTAAAAACAAAAGAAAGTGGAGCTAGAGACCTATTTAGCAAAATGGTGTTAATAAAAATCAGTAGTGGGACGGCTGATTTTTAAATTAACTAGGCCACGCAAAGTCTGACAAAATTGTACTAAAATCGGCATATATACTGTTTGATTTCTAACACGATATCTGTCAATTTTTTTTTATGTATAAGGAATGGAGACAGTTTTACCGGATGATGTTCTCACTTTTGAATAAAAATAAGAAAACATTTATAATTTAGTCTCTTAAATTTAACGTTTTTATATATTTAATTCTTATATTTTTAAAATTACGTATTAGATTATCAAACTTTAATACATTTATATATTGAATTCCTATATTTTTAAAATTATATATTAAATTCGTGAATTTATTTACTGTAATACATTAAGTGTAAATGGATAATAAAAATAACAGTATTCCGTTAAAATATACGCAATTTTAATTGCATTTATATTATATCGTCGTATGTGCCATCCATTTTAGATTTAATGTGTTTTTCTCGAAAAGTTCAAAGAGCCAATACGTAGTTTTTAAAGTATAGGTACTAAATATGTAAAAATATTAAAGTGTAGGGACCATGGTTTTTCCTAAAAACAAAAATAAAAGGAAAATGGCATCCCAAGTCCCTAAACTATCTACTTTTTCTGCATTGGGTCCCTCTATGAAAAAATTTCACATTGAATCTCTTATCTACTAATTCACTACACATTGAGTCCTTTTTTCAGGGAGCTAACATTATTGTGATGCATACACAGTTAGTGTCGAATGAGCAGTAATATAAACATTAATGGACCCTACTAATAGATTTAAAATTATTATTACTATCACTATTTACAAATCGATGCTAAGTTGGTTTTAGTGGAAAAAATGGGAATAGTATTAGGAGGGAATTGAAGTCCCTAAACCCTGCTTTGCTTGAAATTAAAAATCCCAAATTCATAAAACTCCTCAAATCATCGTTAACCTTAACTCATCAGCAAGCAATCGTGCTCTTTCAATGGCATCTAGCTCGAGCAGAAACAACAAATTGAAATCGAGAATTTGAAGCCGGTGTTCATAGGCCACAGAAACGCAATGCTGTTTACATCCAATAGGGTCGTGAATCCTAGGAAGCTACTTCCCTCTCTTCTAATAGCAGAAATTGTGAAAATGGAGGATTGAGCAGAAGAATAAGCTTAATCAATAAATAAAAAAAAAAACAATTACCCATCTCTCAATCATCAAAACCTAGGTAAAAATTCAATTCAATTTTGTTAAAGCCGTTAGCTTTTGGCATAAAACAAAGAGGTTAGAGAAAGAAAGAAATCAACAGAAAGACTATTGGGTTTTGCTTTGATTGTTCTTTTATATAGACGCAGAGGCTCCTACATTGCCATCACTAGAGAGCAAAACAGAGAAATAAATCAACAAAAAGAAATTTGAATTTGATTTTGCTGTTGCTCTACTCTATTTGCAATGATGAAAAAGGAAAAAATGCAGAAATGTTCAAAGGTGCCTCCCTTCCCATGATCTGTTGCAAATAACCTTGGAAGATTTCGAACTTGCCATTTTGAGTTGTTGAAATGGAATGTCGTACATGAAGTCTGAAACGGAAAATTTTGGTTTAGGGTTTATTATTGTAATTTCCTCCACTTTTTAGTGTTTTTTTTTTTAATTTAATTTATTGTTTAATGTGGGGCCGACATCATGAGTTAACAGAGCGTGTAATATACTGCCGTTAGCCTCATGAAAAAAAGGACTCAATGCATAATGAATTAGTAGTTAAGGGATTCAATGTGAGATTTTTTTTAAAGGGATCTAATGCAAGAAAGTGGATAATTAAGGGTCTGGAGATGTCTTTTTCCAAAATAAAATTTTAAAATTAAGAGTCACATCATCACACAGATTTTCATTTTCTCCTTGGGTTTTTCTACAACAATTTCTCATTCTCTCTCTTTCCACACTCTCTCTGTACTGTCTACAACAACTCACTTATTCATCTTCATTTTTTGATCTGAAAGACGAAGTCTTCCTCTCTCTATTCTCTCTCTCTCTTTTCACCCATTACATTTATTCATTTATTTTTAAAGAAAATATTTACTATTTTCATTATTCGATTAAAGTGAGCTTTTTTAATCTCATTATTCTAATGGTTGATTTAGCGTTTTAGAGGATGATGATCTAACAGTTGATTTAATAAAAGTTATACTACTTTTCTAGAAGCAATTGTTTTAGCTTTTGTAGTTCTTCTTTGAGTGGTGATAGTAGAAAATACTAGTGCCAATACTACTTTTAGAGTTGCGGAAAAAATAGTTGGATTTTATTAACCGAAAAATCGAACTAAAATTGATCTGAAAAATAGATTAATCGAATGGTTAACAATTATTGTTTTAAAAAAATCGATATTAATTTACTGATTTATTTATTTTTTCTCATGAACCAGTTAATCGAATCGATAACTGATACATAAATACTCTTATAATTTATTAACTTTATTTCATTTTTCTTTATTTTTATTATAATTTTTTATTTTTTACTTCATTATTTTCATATTTAATTATTTATATTCCTTTAATTTTCATTACTTTAAAATGTATTTCGAATTTATTTTAATTAAAAAAAATATTTTAGTTAATTAGTATTTATTATTATTTCTTAATTTATTAATTTTTCATTAATGAAAATCAAAATATATTCAAAAAATTATATAACAGTAATTTATTAATTAAAATTTTCAATAATTTAAACAAAAAATAAAATTTTTAATATATGTGAAAATAATGTGTGCCAAATTAGAAAAAAATAATGGAAGAGAGTTCTTAGAATTTGATAGATTTATTTTAATAATTTTGTATTTTTCTGTATTTTTGCTACATTTTTTTTCATTATCCTAATTATTTTGAAGTTTTTAACTTTTTTTTAATTGGCGATTAGTAAGTATAACCGTTCATCTAATTAGGGTGATCATGAATCAGTTAATTTATTTACTTATTAAATCTTAATTTTTAAAAATAAAATTACTTATGTCCACCAAAAACTTTTATTTTAACAACAATTATATTATATTATAATGGAAAAAATTTATTTTTAAGTATTTTAAATATTTTAATTTTATTTATGAATGTATTTTATAATTATAGTGGTTAATCGATCCGAAAAATCGAAATCTATGGATTGGTTAATCGATTATAACTAGAGGTGGCAAGTTGGGCGGGTTTGGGTTGGATCACTAATGGGCGGGTCATAAATAGACGGGTCACAAATGGGCCAAAAAGCATGGATCACAAATGGGCCAAATATCTAAATGGGTTGGACGGGTTGAGCCAACCCATGGGTTAAAAACTTCTTGAATATATAAAAAATTTATAATAATACGCAAATGGATCGGGTGGTCCAAACAGACTGATTTTGATCTAAACGGATTTAATAACCCAAATGGGCCTCTTAAGACCCAAACGGGCCGAAATGTAATTTGATCTTTTTAATTCATTTTTAATAAAAAATAATTTTCTATATAATAAAGGAATATTAAAGTGACTAATGTAAAATAATTTGGCCCAAATGGATTGGATGGGCCAAATGGGTTGCTTAAGGCCCAAATGGGCCGAATGGAGTTTGACCTATTTAATCCATTTTTAATGAGAAATAATTTCGGATATAATGAAATGATATTAAAGTGACTAATATAAAATATTTGACACAAATGGATATACAAATAGCAAGTAATTGTTCATTTTAAAATATTAATCTTACAAAAATATCGTATATACAAATAGTAAGAAATAAGCGTTTTCCGATCACTCCACACTTTGATTTTGTTTTGAAAATTTAATATCCTTTCCCATATGATATTGACAGTCATCCTCAGCTGCAATATTAATAAATATCTAATCAAAATATTATAAGATTACGCAAAATATGTTCAAATAAATAATTGCATTTATTTTACCTTCAAATCCAAATAACCAACTACGAGTTGTAATCAATGCCTCTGCATTTTCAGGTAACATGGATGCCCTCCATTTGTTGAGAATTCTTCCTCCCATACTAAATGCTGACTCTGAAGCAACAGTAGTAATGGGAATTGTCATAATATCTCTAACCATTACAGAAAGAATGGGATATTTTGACTCATTGTCCTTCCACCAATATAACACATCAAATTGAGGAGTTCTACTCAGTCTTGGATCATTCAAATATACATCTAACTCGGATTTATCTCCAAAACTACTGCCAAAACTTTCAAATTCCTACATAACAATTATTATACAAGTTATATTATATATTACTTCAAGAATGCAAATATATTATTATAAAAAAATATAAAAATTAAGGATAAGAGACGCACTTTCATAAGATCATCATCCACACTTGGTCTCCTTTCTATTGATGCCTGACAAGTTGGGTTATTAATTGCATATGACGCAAAAAGTTCATACAACTTATCCTTAATTTCTCTGCATTCATATTGAGCAACAATCTCATCTCCAAATAACTTTCTATAAGAAAATGTTATAAAATCCAACTTATAACGAGGATCTAAAATAACAGCAAATGAAAGAATAGTGCTGTAGCAGTCCCAGTACTTCTCAAACTTATCAAACATCAAAGTAGTCATATCCAAAATACACTGATCTTCACTTATTTTTCCTTCCAACAACAACAGATGAATCCTCAAAACGTTATAAAAGTACATATTTGAAGTGGGATAACAGGTTCCTGAAAAAAGATTTGTAATATCTTGAAAAGGCTTCAATATATTACATATTTTCTCAACTAAAGTCCACTGATCATCAGTTGGATTCCAAATAAATGTCGAGTCAACAACAGCCAAATATGAAAAAGCCTTTCGATAAAAAATGACTCTATCAAGCATCATATAGGTAGAATTCCACCTTGTGGGACCATCCAACCACAATCCTTTGGAAAACTCAAGACCTACCCTATCAACACATTCAACAAACTTAATTTTTCTAGCTTCAGAGCCATTCACATATTTCACCCCTTCTCTAATAGACATAATTGATCTGTCAATCAATTTCAAACCCTCTTGAACAATAAGATTTAGAATATGAGCTCCACAACGCACATGAAAAAATTCACCATTACAATGCAAATAACCATGCAAATTAAGTTGATCTCTCAATAACTCTTCCATATTGTCATTATTTCTTGCATTATCTAAAGTAATGGTAAAAATTTTCTTCTCTATTCCCCAAAATTTTAACTTATCATAAACTTTTTCATATAATAGAGAAGCCGTGTGCGGAGGAGGAAAATGACAAAAGTTCAATATTTTACAGCATAACTTCCAATTCTTGTCCACATAATGAGCAGTTAGGCAAAGGTAACCCTCTGAAATACATGATGTTCATACATCACATGTCAAACAAATCCTACCCGGTACTTCAGCTAAAGTATTTTTCAGAATATCCAATTCTCTCTTATGTATCTTTAAGCAACATGATTTTGCTGTATTCCTACATATTGGCTTCACATCTTGGTTCAAATATGTATGAAGATTTCTATTAGCTTCATGTTCAGCAAAAGTAAAAGTGTACCCATGCCTAATTATAGCTAAAGCTAAGTGCTCTTTGTAAGCATCTTGGTCTATCTTATACTTTGGTTCGTCAGACACAACATTAAATTTAAGACATACCTTCAGGTGACGTCTTAAACTAGAAGTCCCATGAGTAGAATCAGCAATATATTCTTTTGAGCAATGTTTACACTTTCCTCTAGATTTTCCATCATCATACTGACTTGATGGTATGAAATCGAAATCATTCCATATAGAAGATACACGTCGTCTTTTGGAAGTGGCTTCTGCAGAAGTGTCATTGCTCTCATCCAGACTACAAACACTAGGATCCATTCTACATAAAACAATAAAGAAATTTACTTTGTTAACAATAAAGAAAACATCAAATATATATATATATATATATATGTAATGAAAACAAGCAAATTATGAAGCATGAAATATGTAATGAAAACAAGTTTAGAAGGTCAGTGATATTCTTATTTCAATTTCTTGAAGGTACACAGAAGGCAGAGAGTACTTGGCATGTGAGTCATCCCAAATCATATGGAATGTTTCCTTGTAAGTTATTAATTGCCAAAGAAATATGTAGAATATATTTTATCCATACAATTTTAACACAATTATTCACAACATCACACTATACCCATATTATATACTACAGATGATTATCAAGTGTTGTTCATAATCAAATGTTTCACAAGAAGAAACAGAATGGTCTAACACCAGATGTTCTAATTCTGTATGACAAATTCTTAATACCAGAATTAGAACATAATCAGATGTTGTTCATAATCAAATGTTGTTCTAATTCTGTATGACAAATTCCTTGCTCATGTTCTCACATTTTAATATGATAAACTATAAGCAGGCAATATAGTAAAGAGAAACCTCCATAATCATAAGGCTCCCTCATCTTCTGTAGCATCCAATTAATTTTCCGATACATAAAAGTTTAATTTCAGATCTTCTCATTGCTCTGTTTTTCTAGTTCTAACTTGTAAATGCTAATCAGGGGATTTCTGATACTTGCAAAAACAACACCATCATGAACGACAAAACTAATTTTCATTGCAATGCTCAAGAAAGCATATATAGAAGAGGGAAATAAGTGTGCTGGTTTTCTTATGAATCAGCAAATCCATATCTTCAAGTATTCAATATTTAAAAGATTTTTTTCTGGTATCCAAAGGTGGATAATCCCCAAATAATTAACCCCTATCAAATCATGTTGTAACCAAGCTAAAGCAGCAGCAGGAGGTTGAGGAAGCGGATGACAACCAGTAGCAAACTCATAAGCATAATGACATAACCAATCAGTTAGGAAATTAGCTTCACGATCCACATGAACAATACAAACCTCATCAAAATTCTGCAACTCATTTCTAATAAGATTTATCAAGAAAGAGCAAGGAGCATTTATAGAATCTTGCACAAATCAAGACTTGGTTAAGAAATCTATAACTTCAACTTGATTCACGAACATATAACCCATTTCAACATAAACAGAAATCAATGAAAATTATAAACAGAAATCAAACCAAAATAAATCAAAGAAATCGAAGGTAATATCTATTGGCAAACAAAACTGATTGGTTGATCGGTTGATAAAAGTTAGGATATCAATTATGATTTGGATTTATGAAACTGAATAATTCAAGCATCCAACTTTACTGGAAAAGTACAGAAAAGCATCCAAAAAATATGAATTTACTGGAGAATCGTTGACGGAGGACAGCCAAAGAAACTGAACGAATGGCAGCGAGCAAGGGAGAGAAAGCGGCGACGACTGGATGGTGGAGAGTCAGAGATGCGGCGAGGCTGGAAGGAGTCGATGGAGAGAGCTCGAAAGCGAGAAAGAGATGGGCACAGAAAAAACAGACCCGTTGGGCATTTGTGGGTAGACCCGAACGGGTCAATTTTTTTATGGGTCTTAATTGGGCGGGTCTAAATGGGTATAGTTTTTATTGGGTTGGGTTTGGGTTAATTTTTTTTGGGCAGGGTTTTTGGGCCTGGGCCAAATTTGACACCTCTAATTATAACAGACTGATTAATAATTAATGTTTTGAAAAAATCAATATTAATGGACTGATTTTTTTAGGATTTATGAATCGATTAACCGGTGCACGCTCACTTGTAACTGCTGTAGATAATATACCAATTCATAACCACTTGTGGACATTAAAACGCACGTAAAAAACAAAAGAAAAAGAAAGAAAGACAAAAATTGCGAGTTTGCCTATGAAATTTTCTCCATTTCTTATATAAACAAAAGAAAAATCTGATATGTTAGATATCAATTTAAAAATTAAAATTCACATCTAAATTCAATGGGATTGAATAACTGCATAGATTGGTTTGGACTCTATTTTAACTACCAATTTAACGATTTTTCAATTTTTTTATCCAACCCTTTTCACAACTACTAAATTACACTAGTAAAAATTACAAAGTAATTTTAAATGACTTTTTCTGTTGAGATTTTTCGCAAATTCTTATTATTTTGTTTTTTTATTTAATAAGTCCAATCATGGTTTTCATAATCGTACAAAATAAGGAACCGGTAAAGGTGTATGGATTAGAAATTTAATCATGATATTACTAAGATTGAACCAGTCAAAAATAAAATCCACTAAAGTATAAATTCTAAAATATTTCTTATTACAATATTTATAATAAAATTTTTAAGATATTAATATTTATAAATATAAATAATATCCCTCCGTCCCATAATTTTTGTCTACTTTTATTTTCCACACATATTAAGAAATTGTAGTTATTATGAATAGTAGACAAAAAATTATCTATGACTTTTCCATTATACCCATTCTAAATATAGGATGAGTAATTAAATATTTTTAAAATTGTAAACATCATGGTTAATAACATAACATGTGAAATTTAAATTGCAATTAATAAAATAGCATTAAATAAGAGTATAATAGTATAATTAGGGGTAAGCAAAAAAATATGTGGTTTCAATTAACTGAAAAACCGAATCGGCTTTTCGGTTAACCGAACCGATTTTTTCGGTTCATAGTTAGTAATTTATAAAATTTTTAGTTTCAAAAATCGTTGGTTTCGGTTAACCAACCGGTTTTATTAGATTTTTTTAATATATATGATAAAAAAATTGAAAATCCTTATTTCTCTCGGTCTCTCCCTCCCTCACCTCTGTTCATCAAAGTCAAATACAAATCTAAATTCATTTAAGCCAAACAAAAACCAAACCAAACTCATAAACCACAATAAAAAAAAAAAATTAGATGAAACAGAAGTTGATCACATGAAAACCTCAACAGATTAACAAGATCTAGATGAGAAAAATTAAAATTGAACAAACCAACAAAATTTGTTGAACAAATGAAACATAACTAAGAGAAAAAAAAAAAAGAAGTAAAAGAACCAGATCTGGAATAGGCAAGAACGCCAGATCTGGAACAGGTAAAAAAAAAAAAGTCTCAAGCAAAAAGGAAAAATAACACCAGATCTGGAAGCTACTTTCTCCTCTCTAGGTCTATTTTTTTTTTTTGGTGGTCTTCCCTCATCTCTCAAGAAGTACAAAAACAACTGCCATCTCAAGAAGCCAACATGAGTTTTTCTTTATTAAGTTGAAAAAATAATTTAAACACTAACTAATATAATAACAATGGTAACAAATTGTTCTTTATAAATTTTCAATTTTCTTTGTTTTAATGGTAACACTTTCTTTTTCTCCACTCCAAATTAATTTGTTTCTCTGAAATTCTTTCTAGATTTCATTCACCATGAACACCATGAAAAACAACACATATTTATATCCATGTTTACAAATAATTGTGTTGTTGTTCACCATGAACAATGATTTGTTACCAGTTTAATCATGCTTTATACGTGAGTGTCAAATTTTTGTCCACATTAGCAAATTATGATTCGTATGTGTTAATTTATAAGGATTTTCAAAAGTTCAGATAGTTAATTAAATATATACAAAGTCGAAGAATGAATTTTGAGTTTTTTTTAAATTCAGAGTAATTTTATATATTAAGTGTAACCGTTTGATATTTAGTGGTGCAAACATTAGGGTTTTTTAATAGCAATTGATGGTCATTTAAAAGAGATGTGGTAACATATATAAAACTTAAATTGGCATTCACGATGGTTAAATGCCATATATATAGCTTGAGGTTCTCTCTCTGCTTTGTAAGATATAAGATACAGAATAATATACTACTAATAATCAAGAGCTAAGCGAGAGAAACTATGTGTGAAAAAAATCTGCACTGACAATGGCTAGAGGTATGCGATTTCTTAACATTTGGCATCAGAGCACATTTGCCTCTGCCTTGTTTGTGTGTTTTGGTTTGATTTTTCCTTTGTATTTTGATATGCGAAATCTCTTTTGCAATTGGTTTCCATGAATTTTGTGATTGAAAGGCTAGATCTAATCGGATTTTGAAACCGAGTTGTTGAGCACCCGTTACAGCTATATGGGTGAAGAAGCAAAATGACACATTTTGCTTATGTCGGAAAGTTTTGGGCCATTTTAATTTTAAGCATTGAGCCTTATACATAATTCTTTGGGTTTTTTTTCCTTTTGGTGTAAAAACCAAAAGTATTTAGAAAAGTAGGGCTACAGTGAAATTATTTAGCAAAATGGTGTGTCAGAAAACGGCAACCTAGGTTGCCATTTTCTTACAGTGTGGATCCCGCCATAAATTTACAGATTTGGAGATACGGGTGGGACCCGCTTGTCAGAAAACGGCAACCTTTTTTTTTGTTGCCATTTTCTGACCCTTGAAAATTTTCTGACCCTTGAAAAAAAAAAAGGTTGTCGTTTTCTGATTTAAGTATGTCAATTTATGGTGGGACCCACACTGTTAGAAAACGGCAACCTAGGTTGCCGTTTTCTAACAAACCATTTTGTTAAATAATTTTACGGTATACCCATTTTTCTAAATACTTTTGGTTTTTACACCAAAAGGAAAAAAAAACCCTAATTCTTTTAGGCTATTTCACACTTTTTGCATATTTTATTGTTAGTTTGCAAAAATAACCATTTTTAGGTAATTTGATTATTTATGTGCTTGAATTTAATTATTTGTATGTATAATTTTATTTTTTAATTATTATGCATGCAATTTAAGTTTAAATAATTTTAGTGCATAAATAATTTAAAGTTGGGATTTTATTTATAATTTTTGAATTATATGTTTGCTCAATTAAGGTTATGTATATATATTATTTGTTAATATTTTTTATACGTGTAGTTTAGATTAACTACTCATATTATGCATGAATAAACACTACAAAAAAAAAGGAAATTAGCGACGGAAATTCCATAAATTCCGTTGCTGATAACTTTTAGCGATAAAACGACTAACTGTCGCTAATCCGGCCGCTGCAAGAAATTTTGCGACTAAAATATAAAACAGTTGCTAAAAATAGCGACGGAAAATTAAGTCGCTAAAAATAATATATTCCGACGCTAAATAATTGTCATAGCAGGCGCCGTAAAAAAATTAGCGACCAAAAATTCCGTCGCTATTCCATCGCAAAAATTATTAAATTTTTTATTATTTTTTTTAATTTAATTTAATTTAATTTAATTTATTATTATTATTATTATTATTATTATTATTATTATTATTATTATTATTATTACATCAAAATTTTAATTTATATAAATAATAATTATGCAATATTATTAACAATACTATTAATTTTAAAAAATATAATATTATAGAACTATATTAAATTATATAATAATTAAAAAACACTAATTTAAACTAAATAGTGCTACTACAATACTATTAATTTAAAAAATATAACATCATAAAACTATATTAAATTATACAATACTTAAAAGGCACTAATTTAAACTAAATTGTGCTACTTAGAATCTCTGCTAAATTTTTTTTCCACAAAATGCTAAAAAAAAAAAATCAAAACTATGCAATAACTTTATAAATTCTTTATCATTTCTCACAAGCAACAACCAATAATGCACATGTCTTTCATATTGTTATTTTTAGTAGCATTTCATCAAACTCCAATACCTATAAATTCCTAATAAAATTTTCAAATTATTAGATATCAAATTATAGGATAATTAATATAATCTCAATTTTCTATCAACATATCCTATATTAATTTTAAGATATAAAATCACAAAATAAAAAAGGAATCAAAACAGAGAAACTTACATGGGATTGGAATTGGGTATTTGAAGAATCACCTTTAACCCATGCATAATTTGTTTGTTCATGGATACCTATTACCACTATTGACGTGGTGGAAACGATTAGGGCAATTAAATCTCAATAATTAGGGCTAGAATAGGGTGAACAATAAAAGATAATTTGGTTTAAAGAAAACATTTGAAATAGAATTCTGAATTGAAAATAAAACGATACAGAAACTGAAAGCTGTCCTATTTATACTAGTTACGACAAATCCTAATTCTAGAAGGAAAATCAAAATACTTAACTAAATAAAAATCCTAGATGAAGAAGGAAAACGGAAAATTAATCCTTTTTACTTTACTAAACAGGAATCCTAAATAAACAAGAAAAACTGAAAATTAAAGAAAAACTAAAGACTTGTACTAAAATCCTAAACTTAATTGGAATCCTAATTTGAATAGGATGAGTACAGAAATGCAGGCTGCATCACCTATGGATATTATCTATGCCTATACACATACATACACGCACGTATGCATGCAGGTCACTTCCATTGTATAATGCACACTCCGTCTCTAGTTCCATTGTCAAATTTCCTCCAATGCACAAAATGACAATTTAAACAAACAAGGACAATGTTTTCATATTTGCTTAACTAGGCATATAAGAATTGCATGTATCAAATCCATTTGACAAAAACATGAGTGGTTCAGATAATTTGGACGGCCCTTTGCTTTAGTGGAGCCATAGAGTGCATTCGGTCATTTACTAATAATTTGCAAACTCATGCTTAAAAACACAATATATATTACCTTCACATATATATGTAAACTTCCCTTATTAGTAAGCTTTGTTAAATCTGTTGTCAAATGTCAAAAGAAATAGAGATAGATGCTGCATATAATCAACAAGTCATCCAAACTTGCTCTTATTTACCGTTACAAACCTAATATCTTTCCACTAGAAAGAGTTTGTCTTCTTTCTTTTCTTTTGCTAGCTATTAATCCCTCAGTCACCACAGATTTATGAAGGGGCATATTCAAATACAAAAACTAATAAACCCCAAGAATATGCTTCAATGACAAAGAATTAGAAATGACATGAAGAATACAAAAATACCTGCAAAAGCTCAAGTGCCTTAGTATCTTCTTCAAGATTCCAATCAGCATGCTTCAAAACCAAAAATAAAATAGAATAAATAAACAAACAAACATATGTACAGAAAAAAATGAAGAAGAAAAAGGCTCTGCCAAATTTATAAAAGATAATGGAAATAACGCAGTCTCCTAGATGAATCTACATAAAAATTTAACAGCACTGTTCTCATGAATTCTTACATACCTCTACATAAATATACATAAAAATTCCATCATTTAAATACCAATAATTCATTAAATTCAATTTAATCAAGCCAAAGCCAATTCATCAAGTAACACAGCTAATTTACCAATCAATTTAGTAAACCACACTAACACACAAACTGTATTTACCGATTATTCTAACAATTTAAATTTTATATAAAATTTCATAAGAAAAATTAATTTTGGTAGTCACTTACGGTTTATTTCCAGCTAAATTCTGTCATTTTGGTCCCATTCACGGGTCGCCAGAGCCTCGCCGGTGACGGTATCACTGCCAAAGTGAAGCTCTCGGTGTCAGATCTCCCTTGCCGGTGGTCACGTGCTCCAACTCCCCGTCGTCTGGCCAGAATCGCTGTCGGAAGTCTCAATTTTCTCCATTTCCGATCTGATTGTCGCCGGCGATTGAGGAAAAACGAAGGGTACAGGGAGGAGCGTCTGGTCACTAGGAGTTGTGCGGTGATGTTTGCGCCGCCAACGGACATCGAAGTTGGCCGGAACGGAGAAAAGAAGCTTCGGTTTCTCTCCTCGAAGCGAGCAAAAATGACGCCGGGGATGGAGGAGGAATCCGGTCTTACCGGCGCTGCAGTAGCCGTCGGTTTGCCGCCGTTGGTCGTCGCCAGTCCCCCCTCCTTTCGCCGTGCTCCGCCGGTCTCTCTCTCTCTTCCTCTCTTTCTTTCTTTCTCAGTCTCCTGGTTCCCCTGTTCTTCCCCTTCTTCCACTCTTTTCTTTTCCCTTCCTTTCGTTTTCTACTTAATTCCTCATTCTAGACCTATGGTATTATTATTATTATTATTATTATTATTATTATTTATGTCTATTTACTTATTTATATGTATACATATATTTATTCAATTGACTATAATTTATCTAATAATTAATTATATAATCTTTAAAGAAAATCTATATAATTAATTATATATATATATGTATACATATTATTTACTTATCTATTTACATATAATTGCATTTATTTATTATTATCATTTACTGACGCAGCGAAAGTATCCGAAACAGTATCATTTTTATTCAAATTCCAAAATTCTCTTTCAAAGTCGGGGTAATAAACAATTTATATGAAAGAAATGAATAAAATTACGAAAATGCCACTGAACTTCAAACTAAAAAACGAAAACCTAAACGTCATTTTTTAAGACCCGAAATGGCTGTTACGGGAGGCATTAGCCCAGTAAAATGCGACCGGCTCGAAATGAGTTTTTTGAAAATATATTATAATAAGCGATTGGACACCTGGAGCAAAAGTTATGACCCGTTTGGCTCGCTCCAGATACTGAACACCCAACTCGACTGCATCATTTATTTTAATTAATGAAAGTACTAAAAAAATTATTAAATTTTATTTACAATTGTTTTACTTATTTATTTTCAAGATTAAATATTAATCTTATTGGAATTAGTAAAAGAAATTAATTTCAATATAATTTCATGTGTAAAGCAAAAATATTAAAAATAATAACCAAATATTTAAGTATGTAACTTTATGTATTAATTTATGCTTAACATACATATATTAATTTATGTATTTTAATTCTGTAAAAATCATGCCTAACATATATATATTAATTTATGTATTTTAATTTAATCATTTAGTCAAAGTTATTAATTCAAAACCCAAAAAGATTATCAATATATATTTCTTAATAAATTTCTTTATTAATATTAATTTCAGTTCATTAATCTAATATTTTTATTAAATTTTTAAATAATCGAATAATAAAAAAAATATTTTAGACAAATTAAAAATAAAAATAAAATTTATTTTAGATAAATTAAAATTCATGTGTAAAGTAAAAATATTAAAAATAATTCATAACCATAAGTATATATGCATACTTTTATTAATATTTTAATCAATTTTAATGACAAAATAGCGATGAATTATTCCGTCACTAAAGTATTCCGAAAATTATTTTCTAAAAAATTTGAAAACTTTTTAGCGACAAAAATTTCTGTCGCTAATTTAATTGTATTTAGCGACAAAAATTTCAGTCACTAAATCGGTTGCAAACAAAGTTGCTAAAATTGCCTCCAAATTTAGCGATGGATTTTGCCGTCGTTATTTTAGCGACAGATTTTTTAGTCGCTAAATTAGTCGCAAAAAAGACGCCATGAATTGCCGCCAAAATTTAGCAGCGGTTTCTTTCCGTCGCTAAAATTGAAAAAAATATTCTTTCACGACTAATTCTTAATTCTATTGCTAATTAGCGACGAAAAAGTATCCGTCGCTAATTTTAGTTGCTAATTTGGGTTTTTTTTATAGTGAAATGTTATGTTTTTATTTTATTTCTTGCTATTTAGAATGAGCAAGTTTATGCATATGACTCAATTAGGTGCATAATATATAGTTTTGAATTATGCAATTTTATGTTTTATTTATGATAATTTTATTTACATATAATAACATATCATTAAGTTTAGATATTGTTAGATTATGGTTATTCTCATTTATGCATAACATATTACATATTTCAACTGCCTACTCCTCTATTGAAGTTAAAAAAAAATGTAACATTTATTAATTATGCAATTGATATTTAGCATAGTATTATGGTTCAATTATGCTATTTAGTTTATGAAAATTTTATTTTTACATACTATAACATATCATTTAGTTAGATATTGTTAGAATTTGTGAAATTTAGGTTTTCTCGTAAAACTTGATAAAACGTAAGTTTAGTGCCTAAATTTTAAGCACATTAAAATTCTGGATATGCCATAGAGCCTAGAATAATTTAGAAAATTGTCTAGTGATCAATATAATTTTGGTTAATTAGAGAGTATCCACAACAACTTTAATTAACTAAAATTATATAAAGACTAAGATCACATGAAAAATAAAACATAAAATTGTAGTTAATTATACTTAATATAATAAGATCTAGCCACAGGAAATTTTGTTATATTTATATAATTAATTAGGATAAAATACCATATTATTTTCATAATCTACCCACAAAAATTATGAATTGGAACATAGTTTGGTAGTTTTATCATAAAGGAGAGAAAATAAATTATTTAAATATAGTACCCATAGAGTAAATAATTTGGCAATTCTATCATAAAGTTCAAGTGAACTATTGAATAAAAATTTAACCCACAAGCAATTTTTATTAAATTGGATTTAGTAAAGTAAATGTTTTACATTGGTAATATATATAATTCAGATATGTAGGTCTTAAAATTTTAACATAAGATTTTTGGACTTTTACAGTATCTCAACCTGCTAGTCATACTGATATGCGCCTAGAAATTCCAGAACTTAAGGGTGACAATTATAAGGTATGGAAGGAAAGGATTCTCCTTCATTTAGGGTAGATGGACATGGATTATGCTATAAGGAAAGACGAACCACCTGCAGTAACTGAAACTAGAACTCTTGCTGAAGTTGCGCTATATGAGCGATGGGAGAGATCCAATCGGCTCAACGTAATGTTTATAAAGACAAAAATTGCTACTGGTATTAGGGGTTCTATCGAACAGTATGAGAAAGTCCTAAACTTTCTAAAAGCCACTGACAAACAATTCGTCACTTCAGAAAAGGCTTTGGCAAGCACCCTAATTATGAAATTTTCTTCTCTCCGTCACACAAGCGTTAACGGTGTGCACGAGCACATCATGCAAATGCGGGATATAGCGGCTCAACTTAAGAAACTTGAGGTAGATATATCAGAGTCTTTCCATGTGCACTTCATTCTTAACACTCTTCCATCACAATACAGGCCTTTTAAGATCTCTTATAAGACACATAAGGATAAATGGTCTATTAATGAGTTGATGACCATGTGTGTTTAAGAAGAAGAGAGGCTTGTGATGGAATTGGGAGAAAGTGCCATGCTGACAATAGTCTGCGGGAAGAACAAAGCTGATAAAGTTAACAAGTCACAAGCCACTCCAAAAGCTAATCAGAAGGGGAAAGGTAAAATACCACCTCAAGCCGATATTAAGAAGGAGAATAAGTGTTTCTTTTGTAAAAAGAAGGGACACATGAAGAAAAAGTGTGCCAAATTCAAAAAGTGGCTTGAGAAGAAATGTAATCTATCCTCATTGGTTTGTTATGAATCTAATATGGTTAATGTCAATATTAACACCTGGTGGATTGATTCTGGTTCTACAATCCATATTGCAAACTCTTTACAAGGTATGCAAAACCTAAGGAAGCCAATGGGAAGTGAGCTGAGCATTTTATCAGAAAATAAGATGGGCTCACATGTGGAGGCTATTGGAACATGCACTTTAATTTTAGGCAATGGTTTTACTTTAGTTTTAGACATAACTTTTTATCTATCCAATTTTTCTCGAAATTTAATTTCTGTTTCCAGACTTTGTCCTTTGGGATTTTCATTTACTTTTCAAGACAATATTTTTGATTTATTTTATAAATCTAATTGTGTTGGTTCTAGAATTTTATCTGATGGTTTATATAAAACTTCCTTACAAAATGAAGCCACTAATAATTCTTTTTATGTTCACACTAGCATTAAGAGGTGCAATATTAATGAAGACGCCTCTATATTATGGCACCGGAGATTGGGTCACATCTCTATAGATAGAATTAAGAGGTTAGTAAATGATAGAGTACTTACTCTTGACTATACTGATTTTGAGACTTGTATAGACTGCATTAAGGGTAAGCAGACAAACAAGTCAAAGAAAAGTGCCAATAGGAGTTCGGACATATTAGAAATCATACATACTGACATATGTTGTTCGGACATGGACATGCCTGGTCAGAAATACTTCGTCACTTTTATTAATGATTACTCACGATACATGTATGTGTATTTGCTTCATAATAAGAATGACGTATTGGATGCCTTCAAAGTTTTTAAGGCTGAGGTTGAGAATCAATGCGAGAAGCAAATACAAATAGTGAGATATGATAGAGGTGGTGAATATTATGGTAGATACACTAAGAGTGGACAAGCACTTGGTCCTTTTACCAAATTTCTTCAAGAGCATGGGATAGTTACCCATTATACTATGCCTGGTTCACCGGACCAGAATGATGTTGCTGAAAGAAGAAATCAAACTTTAATGGACATGGTGCGGAGTATGCTTAGCAACTCCAATCTTCCTAAATTCTTGTGGACTGAAGCATTAAAGACGGCTACGTATATATTAAATCGAGTTCCAACCAAAGCTGTTCCAAAAATGCATTTTGAGTTATGGAAAGGTTGAAAACTGAGTTTGCGATATATGCATGTTTGGGGTTATCCGTCTGAGGTGAGGATATATAACCCACAAGAGAAGAAGCTGGACCCAAGGACCATAAGTGGATTTTTCATTGGCTATGCCGAAATGTCTAAAGGTTGCAGATTTTATTCTCCATCTCACACTATTAGGATTGTGGAATCAATAAATGCTAAATTTCTTGAGAATGACATGATCAGTGGGAGGGATCGTTTTAGGGATTTAATTTCTGCTCATGATCATGAGCAGCCTCAACCTTTCACATCGTAAAAAAGATTAGTGATAGTTCAAAGCACTCCTCAAGTTCAAAATGGTGCTGAACAACCAATCACTGAAGTTTCACCTGCTGCTGAAAATTTTTCAGTAGATCAATCAGTTCAGGAATCACCACAAGCTCATCAAAGAGATGGTGGTCCGATATTAAGACGATCTACTAGAGAAAGAAGATCGGCAATCCCTAGTGATTATGTTGTGTATCTATAAGAAATTGATATTGGAGCCAAAAATGATCCAGAAACATTTTTACAGTCCATAAGTTGTAAAGAGTCTGATTTGTGGCATGAAGCTATAAAGAAAGAGATGAATTCTATGAAGAGCAATGGAGTTTAGGATCTTGTACAATTACTGAATGGGGCGAAGGCCACTGGTTGTAAATGGGTTTTCAAGACCAAAAAAGACTCATTAGGCAACATTAAGAGATATAAAGCGAGACTTATTGCTAAGGGGTTCACGCAGAAAGAAGGTATCAATTACACAAAGACTTTTTCTCCTGTATCTAAGAAAGATTATTTTCATATAATTTTAGCATTAGTTGCTCATTTTGACCTTGAGTTGCAACAAATGGATGTAAAAACAACATTCTTTAATAGTGATCTAGAAGAGGAGGTTTATATGAAACAACCTGAAGGTTTCTCTTCTAGTGATGGTGAGCATTTGGTTTGGAAGCTTAAGAAATCCATATACGGCTTAAAATAGGCTTCTTGACAATGATATTTCAAATTTAATGGAGTAATTTCTTCATTTGGTTTTGTTGAAGATGCCATGGATCAATGTATATACCAGAAGGTCAGTGGGAGTAAAATTTATTTTCTTGTTTTATATGTGGATGATATTTTACTTGCAACTAATGATAAGGGTATACTACATGAGGTGAAACAGTTTTTGTCTAAGAACTTTGATATGAAGGATATGAGTGAGGCATCTTATGTCATTGGCATTAAGATCCATAGAGATAGACCTCACGGTGTATTAGGTCTATCACAAGAAACTTATATCATTAAAGTTTTGAAAAGATTTCGAATGAAGGACTATTCACTAAGTGTTGCTCTTATTGTGAAGGGTGATAGGTTCAGTTTGAACTAATGCCCGAAAAATGATTTTGAGAGAGAATCCATGAAGAATATTCCATATGCTTCTGTAGTTGGAAGCCTTATGTATGTTCAGGTTTGTACTAGACCGAACATTACATATGCTGTTGGGATATTAGGGCAATATTAGAGTAACCCAGGTATGGACCACTGGAGAGCTGCAAAAAAGGTCATGCGATACCTTCAAGGAACCAAATAATACATGCTTATGTATAGACAGACGGACTGTTTGGATGTGATCTGTTATTCAGACTCAGACTTTGCTGGCTGTGTTGATTATCGAAATCAACATCTGGGTACATTTTTTATAATTGTGAAATTAATGATGTTTTAATGTGTTTTTATTTATTTATTTAAGTAATTTAGTGTTTATTTGTTTGAATTATAGTTGAGATAATTTAATTTTATATTTTAGAGTAAATTTGTTGATTTTGGTATTTCTCTGGATTAAAATAAAGGAAAAAGGTTTTAATTGAAAAAAATACTAAGTTTTGGATCAATTTGGTAATTTTCAGGTTTTTGGAAGCTAGAGAATGGAGCAGAGCGCATTTACAAACTGCTGGGGATGAATTAGGAGCGGCCATACTTGAATTAATGTTTGAAAGAATTAAAATTGAAAAGAGGAGTAAAGAATACTTGGCCAAGTGATCACTTTTTATCTTAATGCACGGGAGTGCAAATTTCTCACTTGGCCAAGTGAGTGATTATTGGCTTAATGCACGGGAGTGCAAAATTTCACTTGGCCGTGCATTTACAATTAGAAAATTCAACACGACAGTGCATTTTGATGACTTTTTCATCAGCTGCCAGCGTTTTCATGAATTCAAAATCTACCAAATTTCCGAAAAAAAGAGGAGAGTCCTTTTCCCATTTACCGACCAATAGAATTTTTGCAATTAAAAGTCAGAAAGAACACCAGATCAAGGGAGAGGAGATCGGATCGAAAAAACAATCTTTCTTTCTTTTACTTCAATTTAGTTTAGTTTTGCGTTTTGGTTTTTATCAAATTTTATATTTTAGCAGTGGAGAATAAGATTAAGGGGCAAGAAGCTGGTATCAGTATCTCTGTACACGATTATTAAGGGAGCTTCTGTAACTCTATGATTTTGTTTCTTCTCTTCGATTGTATTTTTATTTTCAAAATGAATCGTGAGTAATTTCTTTACTTTTGCTAGAGGATACTTGAATCCTTGATTTTTACTGTAATGATATGATTGAGCTTTAAATTTAATATCAGTTGATTATTTCTTAGTTTTAAGCATATTCTTATCTTTGATCGTGTTAAAAGTAATTTTTGGTTTATGGATCTAATAACTAAAAATTGATTTATGCACTGTCATAAGATCAGCATGTTCTTGGATTAACTTATTCTTATTTGTGCATGATTATTTTCTTAGTTTTGAGATAATTATGTGCTGATTTTATTAGTTAATACTAAGAGAGGAAGAACTGAGAATAGATTGTAATTGAATGTTCTTGAATAGAGATTCGATGAATGTTTAGGAATTTAACTGGATTTATATGCTAAGTGTTAAATTGTTCTGAATAAGGGAACTTAATACTTAAGAAAGATATTCTTGAAAAAGATATCAGGGATAATTTGATCTAGTTTTTCCATAATCACTGGTATTTCTTCACAAATTAAGTCATTACAGTAATAAATTAAGGTGGATAGTCCTCTAGTGAAAGTTGTTTTAAATATTATTTTTCTTCTATTACTGTTTCTATCTACGATTTTATTTGATTGTTTAATTTTTGTTCATTGATTATATTAGTTCTGTGTTCCATTTACTCATTTTATCATCATTATAAACTCTGGGATCTCTTTTCTCTCTTTCAAACTCAATTTTCATTCTAAAACTAAAAATCAATTTATGCAGACACAAGTTTCCCTTGGGTTCGATATTTAGGGTCTTAATCTATATTTCCCTATATTACTAGCCGATCTAGTACACTTGCTAGAAGCCGGTCAAGTTTTTGGCGCCGTTGCCGGGGAATAAGATATTGGCGTTTGTTTACTGATTTTTGATTTTTACAGTGGATTTTGAGTGTTATTCTTTTTCTTTCATTCTTTAATTATTTTCTGATTTTATTTATTTATTTTTATTTTGCAGGTGTGATTAGTTTATGGTGAGAAACGATCCAATATTACTAATAGATCCTGAAATTGAAAGGACGTTTCATAGGATTAGGAGGTTACGAGCAACCATGAATAACGAAGAAATAGACCCACTCCTTAATATTTATGGTCTACCTCATGAAAATCCACCTGTAATTGATCCACCGCCTCCTAGGATAGAAGAGCAAAATGTGGCATATCAAGCTCAAGGAAATAGGTTTAGACCTAGAACTATTAGAGATTATGCTATTCCTAGGTGGAATGAAGAACATAGAACCATTAGAATACCTCATCACCAGCCATTTGAAATAAAACCTGCTACCATTACAATGGTACAAAGAAACCAGTTTTCAGGCTCAGATATAGAGGATCCAGCTCAACACCTAGATATGTTCTTGGAAGTTAGTGATACTGTGCAAATTCCAAATGTATCAACTGATGCGATTAGGCTCAAACTTTTTCCTTTTACACTCCTAGGAAAGGCTAGAGACTGGTTACAAATGCTTCCCAATCAATCCATTCACTCTTGGCAACAAATGCAAGAAAAATTTTTGAGCAAATTTTTCCCACCTACCAAGACAGCCCTTATTAGGAAACAAATTAATGATTTTCAGCAATTTTATAAGGAGCCATTCCATAAAGCTTGGGAAAGATTTAGGAGACTATTGAAAAGCTGTCCGCATCATGAATTTCCTGTTTATCAACTAATACATATTTTCTATGCAGGTGCTAACCCAGTGACGAGATCTTTATTAGATGCAGCATCAAATGGTAGTTTTATGAACCAAATTCCTGAAGCAGCATTCCTACTTCTAGATGAGATGGCTACCAATGACGCTCAATGGGTAACTTCTAGAACCGCACAAAAGAAACAGGGAGTATATAGTGTAGATGAAATAACTATGCTTAAGGCTCAAATGGAATTAATGAGAAAAGAACATTTAAAAGAAATCAATGAGCTTAAAGCTAAAAATGTATCTATGATATCTAATGAGTGCGATTCTTATGCAGGAACACAAGGAGTACCTGGACTTAAAAATGGTGACGGATCAATAGAGGAAGTAAATGCTTTGAACCCTTATAGTAATACCTATAATTCGGGATGGAGGAATCATCCTAATTTTGCATGGAAAGAAGAAAATCAAGCATCCACCTCTAATTTTCAATCTAGGGGCTCCATTCAACCAAAACCAATCTTCCCAAAATAACAATCATTCTCATTACCAAAATCAAGCCCAACCACACTACCAATCTACATATCCCTCACAGCCCTATCAACCACCTGGATTTCAAAAACCTCAACCCCCACCTCCATAAGAAAAGAAATCAAACATAGAGGAAATGATTGCAAATTTTATGGCTTCCCAAAATTCAATTTTAGCTAGTCAAGATGCTAGGTGAAAATCCCAAGATATTTGGATGAGGAACCAAGAGGCATCCATTAGGAATTTAGAAAACCAAATGGGGCAACTTGCTAACTCGCTGACCAATAGAGCTCAAGGAACCTTTCCATCTAATGTAGACCGCAATCCGAAGGAGGAAGCTAAGGCAATTACTTTAAGAAGCGGAAAAGAGCTAGTACAAGCCAAAATTGGTAAGAATTCTGCTCAAGGGGAGGAACCAACACTGGAGGTAAGTATTTCTAATCCTGAAAATATTGAGAAAATATCTCCTACTGTTGAGAAAGGTAAAAGTAAGGAAAAACTTATTTCTACTGTTATTGATGAATCTCAATTACCTTTTCCCACTCTAGCTAGGAAAGAAAAACAAAATGAGCAATTAGCTCGATTTTTGGACATGTTTAAAAAGTTGCATGTAAATCTAGCATTTGCTGAAACTTTATTACACATGCCTAAATATGCTAAATTCATGAAGGAGCTCTGTACTAATAAGAAAAAGCTAGAGGGTGTAGGAACAGTCCAACTGTCTGAAAATTGTAGTGCTATTTTATTGAATAAAATTCCAGCAAAATTAGAAGATCCTGGTAGTTTTACATTACCTTGTGAATTAGGAGGAAACTTTGTTGGACATGCTTTATGTGATTTGGGTTCTAGTATTAATTTGATGCCTTATTCAATTTGCAGGAAATTGAACTTAGGAGATACCAAGGAGACTCGAATGACACTACAGTTGGCAGATAGATCGATGAAAAGGCCGAAGGGTATTATTGAGGATTTATTGGTAAAAGTAGGAAATTTTATATTTTCTGTGGATTTTGTGGTTATGGATATGAAAGAGGATAGAAAGGTACCCTTGATAGTTGGTAGACCCTTTTTGAATACGGCAAGAGCTTTAATTGATGTTCATGGGCAAACAGTCACTTTGAGGTTTAATGCGGAGGAAATGGTCTTCAATATGAATAAATTGATGAAATACCCCTCATATGATTTTGAAGAATCGATTTGTTTTATTGATAGTGTTCAAGAGTGTGTCGAAGCAAAGCAAGTGGGAATTATTCTAGATGATGACCTTCAAGAATGTTTGATGCATCCAAAGAAAAAGGAAGAATTGGAAGCCAAAGAAGAGCAGTTAATACAAGATTTGGAAAAAGAGCACAGTGAAGGAGATATGGAGGATGAACTATCCCCTCCTAAGGGAGAAAATTCTGAACTTAAAACTCTTTCATCTCATTTAAAGTATGTACTTTTAGAAGATAATGCAAAACCAGTGATAATTTCATCTTTATTGACAGGTTTGGAAGAAGAGATGCTCATTAAAGTTCTCAAAAAGCATAAAGGAGCAATTGGTTGGGCAACGTCCGATTTAAAAGGAATTAGCCCCAGTTATTGTACACACCGAATACCTATGGAAAATGATTTCAAGCCGGTGGTGCAACCCCAAAGGCGACTAAATCCGGCAATGCAAGAAGTGGTGAAAAAAGAAGTACTTAAACTCCTCGATGCATGTATTATCTATCCCATTTCTGATAGTAGTTGGATAAGTCCAGTTCAATGTGTGCCTAAAAAGGGGGGTATGACTGTTGTAACCAATGAAAAAAATGAATTGATTCCTACACGCACAGTGACAGGATGGAGAGTATGCATAGATTATAGGAGATTAAATAATGCCACAAGAAAATATCACTTTCCATTACCTTTTATTGACCAAATGTTAGAAAGATTGGCAGGAAATAAATTCTATTGTTTCTTAGATGGATATTCGGGATATATGCAAATACCTATAGCCCCAGAAGACCAAGAAAAGACCACATTCACTTGTCCTTATGGAACATTTGCATATAGAAGGATGCCTTTTGGTCTTTGTAACGCCCCTACTACATTTCAGAGATGCATGATGGCCATATTTCATGATTTTCTTGAAAAATTCATGGAAGTTTTCATGGATGACTTTACACTATATGGTCGTATTTTGAATCATGTTTGTATAATCTAGCATTAGTCTTAACAAGGTGTCAAGAGACGAATCTTGTTCTCAATTGGGAAAAATGTCACTTCATGGTTAGAGAAGGAATTGTTTTAGGGCATAAAATCTCTGAAAAAGGAATTGAAGTTGATAGGGCAAAAGTTGATGTAATAGATAAATTACCTCCTCCGACTAGTGTAAAAGGTATTAGAAGTTTCCTTGGTCATGCCAGTTTTTACCGTCGGTTTATTAAGGACTTTTCGAAAATAGCTAAACCACTGTCTAATTTATTGCTTAAAGATGCTGCATTTAACTTTAATGATGAGTGCTTACAGGCTTTTAATCTATTGAAGCAGAAGTTAGTCATTGCACCAGTCATAGCATCGCCGAATTGGAGCTTACCATTCGAAATAATGTGTGATGCTAGTGACTATGCAGTAGGAGCAGTGTTAGGGCAGCGGAGGGAGAAAGTTTTCTATACCATTTACTATGCAAGTCATACACTCACCGGAGCTCAAGTAAATTATACAACCACAGAGAAAGAACTTTTGGCCATTGTATTTTCTTTTGAAAAATTCAGGTCTTACCTCCTTGGGTCCAAAGTTACTGTGTGGTCTGATCATGCTGCATTAAGGCACCTTTTTGCTAAAAAGGAATCCAAACCGAGGCTCATTCGATGGGTTTTGTTGTTACAAGAATTTGATGTGGAGATTAAAGATAAGAAAGGAGCTGAGAATTTTGTAGCTGACCATTTATCTAGATTGGATCATGCTCACATTGAAAGGGGAGAAATTTCTGATTTATTTCCTGATGAATATATATGTGCTATTTATACTTCTGAGAATTCGGTTCCTTGGTACGCTAATATAGCTAATTTTCTGGCAGGAGGTTATCTTCCTAAAAATTTCACTTGGCAACAAAAGAAAAAGCTTCAAGCAGATGCCAAGCATTATCTTTGGGATGATCCATATCTCCTCAAGATTTGTCCGGATCAAGTGCTTAGAAGATGTGTTCCAGAAAATGAATAAGAAGATATAATGAGACAGTGCCATGGCGGAGAAGTTGGAGGCCATTATGGAACTAATCGTACGGTACAGAAAATTCTTCAATCAGGTTTCTTTTGGCCAACTTTATTTCAGGATGTCAAGTCTTTTATTGAAATTTGTGATAAATGTCAGCGTGTTGGTAATATTTCAAAAAGGGACGAAATGCCTATGAACAATGTGCTAGAAGTAGAAATTTTTGATGTATGGGGAATAGATTTTATGGGACCATTTCCAAATTCATTTGGTTTTGAATATATTTTAGTAGCTGTGGACTATGTCAGTAAATGGGTAGAAGCAATAGCTACTAGAACTTGTGATGCCATAATTGTGCTTGAATTTATCAGAAAAAATATTTTCACTAGATTTGGAGCACCAAGAGCCATAATCAGTGATGGAGGCAAACATCTTGTCAACCATCAATTTCGAACCTTGCTTAAGAAATTCGGTGTTAAACATAAAGTAACTACCCCATATCACCCTCAAGCAAATGGGCAAGTAGAAGTGTCTAATAGGGAGCTGAAATCAATCCTAGAAAAAACAGTCAATAACTCTAGGAAGGATTGGTCTCAGAGGTTAAATGAGGCTCTTTGGGCCTATAGAACTGCATTTAAAACCCCTATTGGCATGTCCCCTTATCGGATACTTTTCGGAAAAGCATGTCATCTCCCAGTTGAATTAGAATATAAAGCATATTGGGCTACAAAATTTCTTAACTTTGATTTGAGAAGTGCAGGAGAAAAGAGAAAATTGCAGCTCAGTGAACTTGATGAAATTCGACAGTGGTCATATAACAGTGCAGCTTTATACAAAGAGAAGACAAAGCGTTGGCATGACAAGCGATTAAAGATGAAGGACTTTGTTTCAGGTATGTTAGTATTGTTATACAACAGTCGTCTCAGATTGTTCCCAGGAAAACTCAAATCCAAATGGCTCGGGCCATATCAAGTTGTGTTAAGCAATGAGTTTGGAGTGGTGACAATAAAAAATCTGAAGGATGGACGTGAGTATAAGGTGAATGGTCATCGGCTCAAACCGTATAAAATTGGACAACAGCAGGTTGCTGAGGCAACCATTGTGCTTCAAGATGATTAATACAGTTTGTAGAAGTCTAGCTGAAGACTCTTAAACTCAGAACTACATTCTCTACTCTATTTGCTTTAATTTTAAATTTTAGTCATTTTTATTTCCTGTGTATTTTTAGTTAGTTTAAATTTTTATCAATAGATTCATGAACTACAAAGATACAAAGCTGAGGCAAATTGGATTGCAGAGTCTGGACTTATTCATGATAAAAGTTTTAAAACAGGGCATTGGTTTGAGTTTTTTTTTTTTCATAATTGGGTTTAATTGTAAATTTTGATATTAATTGTGCATTAATAGATGAATTTGTACTTCGATTAAATTAAGGAGTAAATTTTATGGAAAAAAAAAATTTGAGAGACATTGTTTGCATTTAGAATTTTCTGAAGTCAGGGGCCAAAAATGCCCAGCCGCGTGAGCAACTGTCCAGCCGTGTGAAAAAAATGCCCAGCCGCACGTGCAGAAGCCCGGCCGAGTGGGCAATTGCCCACCTGCGCAATTGCCATGCGCGGCCGAGTGGGCAATTGCCCACCCGCGCATGTCACTTGCACGGCCGCGCAAGGCAATGCATTGCCTTTGCGCGGCCGCGCCTCTTCTTCCTACCCATCTCACGCGGCCGGGCGTGAGGTGAAGCTGCTATAAAATGTTTCTTTTATTCCCAAGCCCGGCCACATTTGCATTCTCCTATCTAAATATCCCGTGGCAGTGCTTCTCTCTCACACACCATCACTACATCAACCTCCATTGCTCAAATTTCTTGCATCATTCCACTGCATTTCATTTTAAGTAAGTGTTATTCTTTAACTATTGCTCCTTAATTTGATTAATTATTTTCATTTTTTTTACTTCATTCTTTGTTATTAATGTACATGATTTGGGTTAATTTCATGCCATTTAAATCTCATTTTAAATTCTTTTGGCAAATTTGTTTCTTGTGTGCTTAATATGTATGCTCTTGATGCTTGGTTTCAATTTTGGTGACTACGGCACCTTAATTTGGCTTCCAAATTCACTGTCAAACTTGTGCACATCACCTACTCGATGAAATGCCCCAATCAATTTTCTCATCAATTTTGTTTATGGTTTTTCACTGTATGCCGTCCTTATGCTTTGTGATTTTAATTAGCTATTCATGAATTGTCATTCATCCTCATTATTATGTCTTTTATCTTCATGTCAATTGATGGACAATTCTTCCACAGAGACTCATTTTACATTCAATTGCGGCATTATTTCGAAAAAAAAATGTTTTACTTCTGCTTGTGTTTTCTCAAGAATACAGTGTTACAATTTTTGTCCAATTGTCTGCATTCCCATTCTTTTATTTCAATATTGCATCCGGTAGTTGCTTGCTATTATTCTGGTTAAATTTAATGTTGCCATTTTGGATGCTCATAATTTTTTTTATTTTATTTTTACAGTGGCACCTAAAAAAGCAAAGAACACTAAAGCCTCAAGCTCTTCTGGGACTAGTATACCTTCTTATGTTAATCCAAAAAAATCTGACATGTACGAGTACTTTAGCATGTGCCAATATGTCCAGCCAGCATTTCTCAGTCGTTTTTATCTGAATGTTCTTGTTGGAGACCTTTGGACAGAGATATTACCATTGATTCAGGGCATCGGCTGGGAACAGTTCATGGAGCATAAGGTGCAGGTCTTTCCAGATCTTGCTCGGGATTTATTATACTCTTTTGAGTGTCATTTTGATGGAGATAGAAATGCTTCTGGCACTATTAAGTTTCGGCTGGGTAAGAAGGGTTATTCAATGTCTTTTAAGAAATTTTCACAGCATTTAGGGTTCTCACCTGATGCATTGGTGGAGCTACCTGATGCCTCTTCTGAAGAAAATTGGGAAAAAGTTCGTGATCCCTTAATTGCTGAGCCATGGAGAGGTGGTAAGCTTAAAGTTCATGCACTTAGGGATCATGCTTTGAGAATTATGCACAGATTTCTATCTCGAAGTATTTATAATAATCTTCAGAGCCTGAGTTCACTTCATGCTTCCCAGATTATGTTACTTAGGTGTATGGTTGATGGTATTCCTATTAATGGCTCTTTACTTATACCACAACGGATTCAGGATTTACAAAAGTGTTCTTCAAATATTCCTGCTATTTCCATCGGTTGGATAGCAACCGTTTTAGCTGAGGCTATTAATTATAATCGTTCTTTTGGCGATCCACTTGATGGTAACATAGCTTATATTGATAATGTCATGCTTAAATGCATGAAGATTTGGAAAACAAAGCCAAGATATCACTGGACAACCCGAGAGGAATATTTGAGAGAAAATAGCATACATATTGATGAGATTCAGGGAGCGCCAAATGAGAACAGAGGTGATGATGAGCCAGCAGCGGTTCCACCAGCTGAGACAGCCATGCCATCTGATTTAGAAGATCACCTTAACCGGCTTAGCAGCAGGATGGACCACCAGCAGATCTGCTTGGATAGGATGCAGGGGAGGATGGATACCATGCAGGATACTATTGTTGAGGTTAAGCAGACCATGGAGAAGTTCGTGCATGATTTCTGGACACATTTTCCTCCACCACCACTCCCACCACCTTAGATGACTCACTACATTTGCTGTGGACAGCAAAAATTTTTGACAGGGGTAGAGCTTGTTCAGTTAAGCTCAATTTTAGTTCAGGAAGTAGACATATCTTACCCCTTTATTGTTCATGAATCTATATTCTGTTTATTTATTTTGATGTTTTTATTTTTTATTTTTATTTTTAATTTTTTTTATTTGATGTTTTGTAGTTTTGTAATAACTTTTACTCTTAGCGTAATGAATGATAGTTGCTTTAGAATTTTCTAATTTTACTTAGAAATAACATTAGTTTTTGATTACCATTTAATTTATACTAAAACTTAGTTTGCCCTAGTTGTTCCTCAATTATTGAACATTTTGACTTGGAATTTAGAATGTGCAATTAAGGATTTTTACTTAGCACGAGAACAAACATGTTGTTTAATGAATTTTTAGCTAGATTAACATTCAATTTGGCTTATATTTGTTAGTTTCTACTTTTTGAGCACATAAGACCAGTTTTTAATTTCTTTAAAATAAAAAAAATATAATAATAAAAAAAAACCATTGCATAAAATAGTTGAGCAAGGAATGTTAGAGCACTAGAACCTTCCTCATCACCCTTCAAAGCATACAAACAACTCAATTCAACTTAGAAAGTGATCTAGGCAAGATTTTCTTGTTTAACCTTATTTTGACCTATTTTCCTACCCTTGTGGTATATTTATCCTTGTTAACCAAGTTGAGCTTAATGAGATATGCTAAAAGCGTGTCAAATTTTATTTTTTGATATACCTGTTCAAATTACCATATAGCTTAAAAAGCCGTTTGCCTACCTTTTATAGAGTTGCCACTCTAAGATTGGGTAGATTAACAGAAAAAGGATTGATGGGTATAGTGAGAATTTTATTTTCAAGGATTATGGCTAAAGTCAAATAATAGTGAAAATTATATCTTGTAACTATCCAGAGTATCGTTGTATTGCTGTAAGCATATATATAAAAAAAAAAATCTTAAGTGTGGGGTACTTACAAGGGACAATCAGTAATGACTTCTAAAAAAGGGTATAAATTGTGAAAGTGAGAAATTGTAAATAGTTTTCTCTCATAAGAGCTGTGAATTATCAAAAGTTAAACAAGTTAAGTTCTTTATTGATAAGTTAATGGGAAACACTTTAGAATTGTTAGTTTATTTGATCTTAGAGTGGCTATTTTATTGTTTGATCCTTTATCCATTCTTTGATAACTAATACTTTAACCCCATTACAACCTTTGAAAGACCTAAGTGATTCTAAGTTTTGTTTTTAAGTTGTTCAGTGGAGATGACCTTCGGGTTCCGGTACTAAAGGAGAGGCTTATGGTGTTTCTAGAGTTTCAAGTGCGAAACCATTTGTACACTGAAGTGTACATTCATTCTAAGCTTGGCTATAAGTTTGCATTGGTGTTTTGATTTTTAAATACTTAAAATGTTTTGGTCTTGCACACTCACAAAGAAACTAACTTATTTTGCTTTGTTTGAATTATTCTGGTTGAATTTTTGTTAAGTGCTTTTGTTAAATTGCTAAAGCATGGTTCTGAATTGCATGATTCTTTATTTCAGTTTAATTTTTCTGAGGAGTTAAATTGTTCTAATTTGCTCGGGGGCGAGCAAAGTTTAAGTGTGGGGTGTTTGATAATTGTGAAATTAATGATGTTTTAATGTGTTTTTATTTATTTATTTAAGTAATTTAGTGTTTATTTGTTTGAATTATAGTTGAAATAATTTAATTTTATATTTTAGAGTAAATTTGTTGATTTTGTTATTTCTCTGGATTAAAATAAAGGAAAATGGATTTAATTGAAAAAAATACTAAGTTTTGGATCAATTTGGTAATTTTCAGATTTTTGGAAGCTAGAGAATGGAGCAGAGCGCATTTACACACTGCTGGGGATGAATTAGGAGCGGCCATACTTGAATTAATGTTTGAAAGAATTAAAATTGAAAAGAGGAGTAAAGAATACTTGGCCAAGTGATCACTTTTTATCTTAATGCACGGGAGTGCAAATTTCTCACTTGGCCAAGTGAGTGATTATTGGCTTAATGCACGGGAGTGCAAAATTTCACTTGGCCGTGCATTTACAATTAGAAAATTCAACACGACAGTGCATTTTGATGACTTTTTCATCAGCTGCCAGCGTTTTCATGAATTCAAAATCTACCAAATTTCCGAAGAAAAGAGGAGAGTCCTTTTCCCATTTACCGACCAATAGAATTTTTGCAATTAAAAGTCAGAAAGAACACCAGATCAAGGGAGAGGAGATCGGATCGAAAAAACAATCTTTCTTTCTTTTACTTCAATTTAGTTTAGTTTTGTGTTTTGGTTTTTATCAAATTTTATATTTTAGCAGTGGAGAATAAGATTAAGGGGCAAGAAGCTGGTATCAGTATATCTGTACACGATTATTAAGGGAGCTTCTGTAACTCTATGATTTTGTTTCTTCTCTTCGATTGTATTTTTATTTTCAAAATGAATCGTGAGTAATTTCTTTACTTTTGCTAGAGGATACTTGAATCCTTGATTTTTACTGTAATGATTTGATTGAGCTTTAAATTTAATATCAGTTGATTATTTCTTGGTTTTAAGCATATTCTTATCTTTGATCGTGTTAAAATTAATTGTTGGTTTATGGATCTAATAACTAAAAATTGATTTATGGACTGTCATAAGATCAGCATGTTCTTGGATTGACTTATTCTTATTTGTGCATGATTATTTTCTTAGTTTTGAGATAATTATGTGCTGATTTTATTAGTTAATACTAAGAGAGGAAGAACTGAGAATAGATTGGAATTGAATGTTCTTGAATAGAGATTCGATGAATGTTTAGGAGTTTAACTGGATTTATATGCTAAGTGTTAAATTGTTCTGATTAAGGGAATTTAATACTTAAGAAAGATATTCTTGAAAAAGGTATCAGGGATAATTTGATCTAGTTTTTCCATAATCACTGGTATTTCTTCACAAATTAAGTCATTACAGTAATAAATTAAGGTGGATAGTCCTCTAGTGAAAGTTGTTTTAAATATTATTTTTCTTCTACTACTGTTTCTATCTACGATTTTACTTGCTTGTTTAATTTTTGTTCATTGATTATATTAGTTCTGTGTTCCATTTACTCATTTTATCATCATTATAAACTCTGGGATCTCTTTTCTCTCTTTCAAACTCAATTTTCATTCTAAAACTAAAAATCAATTTATGCAGACACAAGTTTCCCATGGGTTCGATATTTAGGGTCTTAATCTATATTTCCCTATATTACTAGCCGATCTAGTACACTTGCTAGAAGCCGGTCAAGTTTTATTATGGCCAGTGGAGTTATTTCATGGAGAAGTGTTAAGCAGACTTTGACTGCCACTTCTACTATGGAAGCCGAGTTCGTTTCCTGTTTTGAGGCTACTTCACAAGGTATATGGCTTAAAAGTTTTATTTCTGGGCTTAAATATGGCTAAGAACAACAAAAGTGGAAGTCAAAGTAAGCACATCGACATTAAGTACTTAGCCATTAGAGAATGTGGTAAAGAAGAGAAAGTGATCATTGAGCACATTAGTACTGAATTAATGATCGCTGATCCTTTGACTAAGGGCATGCCACCACAAAAATTCAAGGATTATGTAGAGAGAATGGGGATTGTTTCCTCTTTTTAATTTGTATATACAGTCGGTTTAATAATGACACTCTTATGCATTCAGTTGTTTTCTCATTTATGTGTGCACTTACTTCATTTGGAAAATGTACTTTATCCCGAACCAAGAATAAACATAGGGTTTATTCATTAAGTTTTGTTACCACTTAAGGAACTTGGGAAGCTAAATACATTGTAATACATAGTTGATATTACTCGCACTAAGAGAATTTATCTCTATGATTCATGTGTTTTGGTTCTCAGTAAAAATTGTTGAGTGATGTTATGCACCAAGTGGAAGAATGTAACAGTTTGATATTTAGTGGTGCAAACATTATGGCTTTTAATGGCAATTGATGGTCATTTAAAAGAGATGTGGTAACATTTATGAAACTTAAATGGGTATTCATGATGGTTGAATGCTATATATATAGCTTGGGGTGGTCCTCTCTCTGCTTTTTTAAATATAAGATACAGAACAATATACGATTAATAATCAAGAGCTAAACGAGATAAACTATTTGTGAAAAAAATCTGCATTGACAATGGCTGTAGGTATGCGTTTTCTTAATTTGCTTCCACTTGACCATTGATTTTCTAACATTAAGCCTATAAGATTTGTGGTCTACAAGTGTACATATGTGCATTCTGAGGTATATTTGTATATTAAATTTGTAGTAGAGAAGAAAATATTATAAATCTTTAATTTTAATAGCTCAGAAGTTGGAGCATGATTAGATGAGCCAGTATGCGGTGTATGCATGTATGTGCACTGGCGCACCTAATTAATTCTCTCAACAGTTACATCTTTAATCAAATTAACAAATTAAATGAAAATTACATGTAGTTTAAACGGTTAAAAATTTTGGCTAATTTTTCGTTTAATTTAAATCTCACATTTTGATTATAAAAAAAATAAAAATAACAAACTAACCTGCACAAATGAAATGAATAAAATCGCTGAAATTATGGTCAATATAAATACGAATAATCAAGATATTCTCTAATTAAATCCTGAATCCTGATCGACGCCTCGCATCATTTGGTATGGGCCTTAGTTCGAAGTCTTCAGACTTCAGAGACAATTCTTCTTCTTCCTTTTTGTTTTTTTCATCTAATTTTATTTTTTAGTTTTACTCTACCTTCAATTAAACCCGTAGTAATTCGGTGTAAATACATTTAAATTGTGTAACACCCCGTTACCCTCGATAGAGAGATGCTGGAGCGTTACGCGCACCACTCACTTAAACGCATACATATACTCAAGACATGTAAAAAAAAAACAAGTACAATTAATCAAATGATAATAAATCCGTATACATATAATGATATTATCATATCATTTTACAAAAAGGGATTTGTAAATAAATACATATACAAAACAATCCTTTACGAAAAGTTACATTTCCCAAAAAAATATCAGTTCCCATGTACAAAAATACAGCGGAAGACCCAAAATAAACTCCATCCCAAATAAAGACTTTTAGTGGCCAACCTGCAGATGTCCGATGATAAGTTACAATTATATTGATATTTTAGATTAATTCTTGGCATAATTATGTATTTTATTTATTTAATTTTAATAATAATTAGTTAGATTTTGTCTTTTTATTAATTTATAATGTTTTTATAATTTTTAATAAATTTTGGTATGTTTTCAGGTGTTTTATTTTAATCCGGAGCTAAATTGGAGGTTCGGGTTAATTTTAGGAGCATTGGGTGCAAGGAGGCAGATTTTGCCTAAAGCACAGCTGTGCTTTTGAAAAGCACCGCTGTGCTTTTGGAGGAAGCACGCAAGCAACTGATCACGCCAGAAGCACAGCCATGCTTATGCGAGAAGCACAGCTGTGTTTCGCAGCTGGAGGCGCGTGTAACACCCCCTTCCCATACGTAGGCGATCCCATCCGAGAAGGAGTGAAATGCCGTATGAGTAAAGGTGCCACCAAGCAAGTACAAAGTAAAACATACATTCATTCAAACATACATTCAGAAAATACAGAATAATTAAAAACTTTACATGCAGAAAGCAAAAGCTGATCATGCATTACTATAATAAACTATTACAATAATGTTCTGATCAATTGGCGGATACAAAAATAATATTACATAACCAAAATATAATTACAAAAGCGGAAGCTGATACATAACTGATACAGAGAGTTCTATACAAAAAGAATCATCACTAGTACAAAACTGAGCCCTACACTAATCCCTTCTGTGTTGGCTTGATGACGGCGACTCTCCCAAAGCAAAACGCCTTCCGCACCTGCACGGGTAAAAACACCGTGCTAAGCGATAAACGCTTAGTGGGGAAACACACATAAATAATGGACGGCCATTCACAATGGTCGTCAAGGCATAACACATTCACAATGGCAGAATGCAAAGGTTATAACATAATCCATATCAACATGCTCATATTTAGAAGCCATACAATCAGTATCTTATAAACATATTCATTACAGAATAATCCAGCATGTAATTCATCATTAAACTCATTCAGATATTCGATTCATAGCCAGATCAGATCAGAACAATTCCATTAACATTTAAAGAACACCTGCTGACTCTAGATAGTGGATAACGAGTGTACTGAGGGTACCTTACGGGTACGAATCGAATACTGAGGGTACCTCACAGGTACAAGTCAAATGTTATTTATTTATCAAAACATGGTATTCATATACTGAGGGGACCTTAAACAAGATCCTAATACTGAAGGGTTCGCGAGGAACCAAACGGGGACCTGATCGGGGTCCAAACTGAACTGAGGGCTGCAGCTAAAGACTCTATTAGGCATGCCTAACTATCCACTTACTCGACTCTAGCAGGTTATGCGACATTCAAATCACATTTCAGAGTATGGAATATAATTCATCAGAAAATCATGGTATCACGCATATCAAAGCATAAAATAGTAAGACATGCATCATACAACAGTAAAGTCCATTCAGAAGAAATACTAAATTCATTTCTGAGTTAAAAACTGGGAAATTTCGGAAAAACGAGCTGAACAGAGAAAACGGGCGAGATTGGCTGGTCACTAGGCGTGACTGGCCTTCCCAACAGGCAAGTCACGTCGCGTGACCGCGACGTGACCGAGGGTCACGCGACGTGACTTGCTTGTTCCTCGCCGGTCACGTTGCGTGATCTTCGCAAATCACGCAACGCCCTCGCAGGTCACGGCGTGACTGGACGTCACGTCTCGTGACGTGCTACTCCCTCGCAGATCACGTTGCGTGATCTCATAGATCACGCCTCGTCTTCGCAGGTCGCACGACGTGACCGAGGGTCACGTCCCGTGACTTGCTTGTTCTTCAGCTGACCACGCGACTGGCTTCTCAGCAGGCAGGTCACGTCTCGTGACTTGCCTTCTTTCGTAGTGAGTCACGCGACAAGAAGAAATTCAACAGTACTTCGATTTTCCAGAATTTCCAGAATTTCCAGAACACATAATTCAATCCCAATTTGATTTAAAACCATACAAACCTGTTTTTACCTTCCAGAAATCATCCCAAACAACATAGGCAACAATTATACAACTCAATTCATCAATTAACTAATCCAATCAAATCAAGAACATATGCATTCAAACTTACAAGAACATAAACCCTAGAATTTTACAGTAAATTCAAAATCACACAATTTCACAAATAAACATTCCCAAACCTGGATTCTAAGCCTCTAACACTTAGTCGCACTGCTCCCAGCAACCTCTTTACCTTTGGGATCGCGTGGAGCCTCAGCTAGAAAACAAACATAGTAATGAACATCAACATGCAACCCTAAATTAAAAACTCAACCTAAAGAAGAAGATGAAGAATTACAGCAAGATAAAGACAAGGATATGCACTTACCAAGCTAGGGGATGCCAAGAGAGATTTACTTCACCAATAAAATCTTGAACCCTCAACACAGTACTTGGGATAAAGAAAAATGAAGAAGAAGAAAGTGAGTAAAGAAAGAAACGTAAATCTGTAAGTTCATTTCCATTCCTTCCTTTTTCTTTTCCTTTTCTTTACCCTAAATAAGTGTCCATTTCTTATTGGTGTAGTTAACCACTCACACTTAAATTCCACATACATCACACACACCTAATGCACTTATAACTAAAGTACCCTACAATGGCGTAAACACACACACCCAAGTATTTCTCACTTACTAAACACACTAATGCCATGTATGCACTCACATACTAATAAACCCCAAAATCATGCATTTTACTAAAATACCCTTATGAAATGCTGAACACATGCGAATGCTTACACATACAGACAGACAGACAGATGGACAGACAGGCTCATTCTACTAGGGGGCAAATGGGGTGTGACAGCGCGCGCGCACGGAGCGACAACGCGCACTCCCTCGCCCACAGCACAGCTGTGTTTCAGCTTACACATACAGACAGACAGACAGATGGACAGACAGGCTCATTCTACTAGGGGGCAAATGGGGTGTGACAGCGCGCGCGCACGGAGCGACAACGCGCACTCCCTCGCCCACAGCACAGCTGTGTTTCTGCGTGAAACACAGCTGGGTCACGACAAACAGATGCAACCCTAGCCAAAAACACAGATGTGCTTCTCAAAGTACAGCTGCGCTTTTCTTCAGATATTAGAAACAACGCCGCTTCATCACCAGGGCTGGTAGATTTAGATTTAATTTTTCTTAGTTTTTCCAGCAGATTTTATTTTATTTTAGGTTTTAATTCTCCTTTTAAATTCTGTTTTAGATAGATTTAATTTTAAATTGCAATTTTGTTCGTAATTAATTTAGATTATTTTTAATTTAAATTTATATTTTGGGGATTCAAGAAGATTCGAAGGTGGATGAACAAGAACTTCAAGATCTATTTTCTCTTTCTTCAAGGGTGTATTCTAAACTTTAATTTTTAATATTTTATGTTTATATTCTTGATGTTGGAGTAGTTATTAATGCTTAGGAGTTCTTGAATCATATTTTGTATTTGGATATTTGGATTTAATAAATATTTTCATGGTTTTTTTTATTTCTCTTGTTATATTTTTGTGCAATTATAATGATTATTAGGTTTGATCATGATTTAATCCGTAATGATGATTGATTTCAAATCTGATTTGTGTTATAATTTATTTTTACTCAGTTTTTATTATTCTTGTTGTGTCTTTTGGACTGCTCCGCAATGGGAATCTAAAAGTGCAGGATTTTATGATTTAAGACTAGAGTGGGATGTGAGAAATAGATGGGTTTTGGGTTGTTTGGCTCCGGAATGGGAAAGCAAACCGAACTTAGGACTTTAGAACCGTGCTTAGGCTAATTGTATGGCTTGCGCCGGAATGGGACGTTATGCAATTAGAGTAGCTTGCTCCGGAATGGGACGCTTGGGTTTAGTTGGGTTGTCCAGAATTTCATGTTTATGTTGTTTTACCAATTTCCAATTACATTTATGAGGATAGAATTTCCTAAGCATTTAATTTCTTCCTTGAGTAATTTCTTGACGAACACTTTTATTTTTAATTGTTAATTTATTTTCTTGCTTAGCTTAGTTTTCTCCACCAAAAATCGGGGACATCTCAATTTCACTCATCTATAGATATTTAACTTGTCAATCCTTTTTCCCTTGGGTACGATAATTCGGGGTCCTAACTATACCCACTTTATTACTTGTTGATTCAGTACACTTGCTGAACACCGATCATCCGACTCCACGAAAAACCCGCCACCTACACGGGAAAAGAATCCGTACTAAGCGATAACGCTTAGTGGGGAGTAACAACACATATATGTACATATAGATGAAACAAATATATATATATATATATATATAATAACCAAGGCATATAAACACATACTACACAAGCTTATACCAAGTATTTTTCATGCACGTATATCGGAAGGTAAGCATTCATATCCGAATACAAGTATTACATTTTAGCATGTCACATCGTATATAAATACACACGTAACATATATACTTTTCATATAACAATCGCATGTACTAAACTCAAGTAGTAGCCTGATTACTCGCTAACTAGTGGATACGGGTACTAATGATACTGATAGGACACAGTATCTCAAGCATATGGAGACATAGGTCTCAAAATATTTTATAATCATGTATACCCGAAGGTGTACTGGAGATCGAGGCCTCGAACATCTTCTATGACCCAAACGGGGCCCGCATGTAAGAAATAACATATAGCAGTTGCACTCACATCTTGACCCTTGATAAGCGCTTATCTATCCACTAACTATGACTACCAGGCTCAAACAACAACTCAATCATGACCTAAAATAATATTCATATAATAGAGAATAAATCAATTATAAACATACAATTTCGTGTATACAGTATGTATTTAATCATGATGAAGACATATAAATTATGCACAAATCTAATCAAGAACATATAATCTATCAAATAATAGACCAAATAAGACAAATCATGTGTCATGTAATGAAAACCCATGCAAAAGAAGCTTTTGAACTCTTTCTCAAAATAGGGCAGGAGAGGCCCCATTGTCGCGCTCACGACAGTGAGGGGAAAAGAGGCAGGTCATGAGTTGCACCAGCTATCGCGACGCTAGCGCCTCCCGCCTCGCAGGAAAGGGACGGTCATGAGTCGTGATCCTTCCTCACGACTCGTGACGCCCATGCTCTGCAGGAAAGGAGGTCACGAGTTGTGATTCTCCCTCACGACTCGTGACTTCCAAAAGAAGAGGGACACGAGTTGTGATCCTCGCTCACGACTCGTGACCTTCCTCTCACAACCATCCAGACGTGCGAAAACCACCGCGAGAAGGAGAAGAGCCAGTTCTGTCGCACTCATGATGAACGTCGCGCTCACGATAGAATCGATTCTCCTCGATCTCCCACACGAAGTAACAGAATTCGAAAGAAAACCAAAACCCAATCTTACCCAAACCGAAATGTCATGCAATTTCATGTAACAACTTACCCTTTTTGCCCCTAAATCGCGTTCACAACCATGCTAATGCAAATCACACATCATTTTACCCAATCAAAGGACCTTAACACATATCAAAATAGAATTTACAGAGATTTAAACCCCAGAAATTCCAACTCATGTTCATATACAAAATCCTCACAATTTCACATGTATATCCTCGAAACTCTATCATCCTATATCATATGTATAAGCTATTTACTCATATATTTCATATACCACAATACACAAATAGCATTAACATTTAACTCAAGAACAAGATCCAAAAGAGATGGACAAAACACTTCAATCAAACTCTCACACATATACCCAAGTAAGCTCCCAAACCTGGAATGGAGCTCTAACTTCACTTCCTTCAAGCCACACCCTTCCCTTTCCCTTTATCATTCCTCTTTTCTTCAGATTCTTGCAACCAATCAAAATAATAACTCCATTAACCCAAGAACAAATCCTTTAAAAACCCAATCAATCCCATAGAAAGAGAAGAAGAAGGAAAACTCAAAGCAAACACAGCCACTTACCTCTTAGAATCCTTCAAAACTGAAACCCTAGCTCCAAGATGGAAGAACACCCACATGCAAGAGCAGAAAATGGTGATGAGAGGAAGAGAGAGAGGACGTGAGAAGGGAGAGAGCAGCTTCAAGTGGCTTCCACGGGAAGTTTCACTTCCTCTCTTCCCTCTCTCTACTCCCTCAAATAACATTAAATGCTCCCAACAACTCACACAAATGCCACTTTATTATTGGACCTCTTAGTCTCATCTTTTGACTAACAAACCATGGCACCAAACTTAACTCACACCATATAATCTCCAAGAAATCACTTTTTACATCCAAGTTACCATACACAAATACTACTAGATTATCCCACAACAATAGTACCCTACATCCATACATCACATGTATACCATATAATTCCTTCAATTAACTTACTAAATTAATTCTTTGCAATAAAGTCCTTATTATCCAAATTTTCTTTTGCTAAAATTACTGATATGCTCTAAATATTCCGACATACCACACAGATTCCGACTAGGCCTATTTTGGGTTGTTACAAATTGTGCAATCACTAACCCATGCACGCTGTCATATGCCCAATTTAACACTCAACTTAAAAATTTTAACAATTTATGTATTTATTTTATGAAATTCTTTTTAATTTCAGGATTCTTTCTAAAATTAATGTTAAAGTTAACAGAATAATGGCTTGGCACATAATCATAGAACCCCACTTGCTTACACTTTTATTCTCCCTCCCTCTCTCTTTTACTTCCGTTAGCTTTTGTCCCCGAAATATTTTTCTCTCTTATTTTCTTTAGGAGTAATGTAATTTGATGAGTAGTAATTCAGTGTACGTGCACATCTAAACTATCATATCGCGAATATTTATTTGATTTAATAATTCAGATATGCATGCATACCGTACTTCATGCCTAATTTAATTCGTTGTTTACTTGTGTAGAAAAAAAATTAAATTTGTTTTTTGTCACAATTCTACTTTGAGGTACGTCTGATTCAAGCAAAACAAATGTAAGAATTAAAGTAAGAATTGCTAATTTCAATTCTAATTTTAAAACTCCCTAAAAATTTTTTTGTACTACTCATCTATTTGTATGAACTTCCCTTCAAACTCATGTAAGCTGAGTATATAAAAGTAATTTGCACAAAAATGCCATAAAAAAGTGGAGATCTTTTTAAAATTATTAATTTATTATCCAACCTTTCTCATTTCAAAAATGTATTCTTTTTTATAAAAAAATCCATTTTTCAAAATCCAACTTTTTAGTAATAATCCTATTTTTGCTCACTCAAACGTAAACTTCTTCTCTTTCACATATCTTTGTCAATTCATCCAGTCTAAGCAGATATCCTTTCTCTTTAAAAAAAAAAAGAAAAAAAAGAACTGGTTATCCTTTTTTATTTTTGCTTTCTCCACATTACCATTTTTTTCAAGATTGACTTCATCAATCAACCAATTAAAATGAGATTAGTGATGTTAAAGATTATTCTTATTTGTTATGAATCATATGAATTTAAGAATGTTATTTATATGATGCTATTTGGTCAACAATAGTATACCATTTGGTACAATGGGTTGCATTTAAAATTTCATAGCATTCAATTCGGTATATATATGCATACCAAACTATATCCACTAGTATACTAACTACCAAATATGCACTTTGTCATATCAAAGTGTACTAATTGGTATAACAAATTGCAGAATTGAAAATTACAACCTTCCACTTTGGTATACCTTTGTATATCGATATATAGATACTGGTATACGAAACTATATTTCAATTTCTAACTTAAATTCGGTATATCAATATATACTATAGTATCTACTTAATTCCAATCTCTAACATACTTGCTTATAGTTTAATATACCCACTAGGGATGAGCAAAAAAACCGTTGGACTTGGTTAACTAAGAAATCGAACCGAAAAATAGGTTAACCGAACCGATATTTATGGTTAACGGTTAGTATTTTACAAAAATCGATATTAATGGACTGATTTTTATTTTTTTAGCTTATAAATTGGTTAACCGAACCGAAACTGATAAATGAACACCCCTATATTTTATTAATTTTATTTCACTCTTTTTTATTTTTATTTCATTATTTTCATATTTAATTATTTATATCCTTTTAATTTTCATTTACTTTAAAATATTTCAATTTCATTTTAGTTTTTTTAAAGTCATTTTAGTTAATTTATTAATTGTTCAATATGTACATAGTTAGTATTTCTTATTATTTCCTGATATATAAATTTTTCATTAATTAAAATCAAAATATATTTGAAAAGTTATATAAAATTAATATATTAACTAAAAATTTCAAATAAAATAAATTTTTTAATATCTATGAAAATAATATTTTTGAATATTTTTAGTTTATATTTATTGTTTGAACATCATATTTAATTATTATGTTGTATTATGTTTGTTTTTTAATTTTTAATTTTAAGTATCTTCGACAATTTAATTTTTTTATACATGCATTTTATAATTATAGTAGTTAACCAAAAAATATTGGTTAACCGGTCCGAAAATTCGAAACCGATAGTAATGGACTGGTTGGGGACTCGACCTGAACGGTACGGGGAATCCCCAAATTTTTACCCCACGGGGGTGGGGGTGTGCAGAAAAAATCCCCGCCCTTGAATTCGGGGCGGGGATGCCGAAAAAAATAATATTTTATTTTATATATATATATATATATTAAATTAAATTTTTTCAGGTTGCTATTCGTCGGTGTGAAAGTTGTCTAAGTAATGTTATTAATATTTGAATTATATGTAATATTTATAAATATTTGTATTTATATTTTAATTATATGAGATATTTGTAAATATTTGTATTTAAATTGTATGAGATATTTTTAATTTTAAATCATCAATTATTAAATTTTACAAGGTAAATTTTATGAAATATTTTTGATTCGAGTCAGGGATTTCCATTGGTGTCAGAACTTCTCATTGAAATTGGGTATTTTTATCGGGGACGGGGGATTTTTTCCCCGCATCCCCAGCAGGGGCGGGTGTAGACACCGGGTCCTAAGGCAGTTTAGATCAGAATTACTCAATGATTAAATTAAGTATGCCGATTTATAGGTAAAAATGAAAGTTGAAAGTGATGATTTCCTTATCAAATTGATTTATTAGAAATAAATAAAAATGAATTTTAAAAAAATATTTTAAGTGTTTTAAAAATTATTTTGGGACAAAAAATGTATGTTTTGAAATTATAATTTTTTAGAAAATTTAAAAAAAAAATCGACGAATGTCGGGGTGTGGCAGCGCGTTGGGCACGCGCGGGTCGTGCTCGTCTGCCCGCGGGCGACGCTCGTCGGGCCTCGCTTGCCACCTGACGCCTCTCTTCGCCCGATTTTGGTTTTTTTCCATTTTTGGCTCCAAAAATTGATTTTTCTTCACTTTTGTTTTTATAGAATTTAATGAAAAAACTTTTTATCTTCTAAACCTTTCAAATTATTCAGTTTTTTGGGTTTAATGTGAGTTAAATTAATTTAATTTTTTTATTAAATTTGGTTTATTTTGAGTTATAAAATGATTTTTAGAGAGAATTTTTAGAGAGGATTTTTCTTAAGAAAAACATACTTTCTCTTCTTCTTCTTCTTCTTCTTCTTTTCTTCTTCTTCTTCAAGAAAAATTCTCCAAGTATTCTAATCTGATTTTTAAGTTAATTTTTAAGACAAATAAATCAATTATTTGTTCTTGTGAATTTTTTACTTCTTTGTTATAATTTTTTTTCCTTAAGACAAATAAATTAATTATTTGTTATTGGGATAAAATTTCATTATATATTTTATTTTTTCTAAATCAAAGCAAGGAATTTATTATCCAACTTCATTCATCATATCAAATTTGAGGGTAAATATTATTGGCTCAACTTTTAATTTAATTTTCAATTTATTTTTATTTATAATTAGTTAGCTATCATGTAAATTATTTTGGATCTATTATTTATTTTACTTCTTATTTCTTGCATGTTTACATAATTGTACATATTATTAATTCTCATGTTTATATAATTGTACATATTATTATTTCTCATGTTTATTTAATTGTTCATATTATTATTTCCTATTTCTTATTTAATTGTTCATGTTCATATCATTGTCTTTATTTTTGTTCATATATTATTTTTATTATTATTATTATTACTTGCATATTTAATTTGACTATTCATCTTCTTTGATGTTATTGTATTGTTATTATTATTATTATTATTATTATTATTATTACTTGCATATTTAATTGGATTGTTCATATTCTTTAATATTATTATCATTATTATTATTTGTTATTATTATTGTGATTAGTGTTATCATAATAATTATTATTATTATTTATCATTATTATTATCATTATTATTTTTATTAGTTTTGTTTATTATTATAATTTATTATTTTTGTCATCATCATTATTATTTTCATGTTTTCATGCATGTTGAATTTTATTATTGTTGTTATTCTTATTATTTATGCATGTTTAATTGTTCATGTGTTAAGTTATATTTTTTTATTATGCCATCTAATTAATTTGTCATGCATGTTGTTTTATGTATTTTAATTCATTTTTATATGTTATGTGTTTAAATCCATTTTTTATTACTAATATCATCTTTATTTGTGTTTTTATTTCAACATAATTATTTTTATGTGTGAGCCTTTTTCAATGGCGAGTGGGAGCCCATGCAGGTTTGAAAGCATCATTTTTGTGGGATGTATTTTTTTTAGCATTTTTAGTATTATTTTAATTTCATTTACTTTTATTATGTAATATGTAATTTATAATAAGTTTGTTTATTTTCATGCACATTAATTAAAAAGTCGCATAAAGTTTTATATTAATAAATTTTTCTAACAAAATGGGACCAATGTCCTAGTTTTTCCATCCAAATAAATTGTCATTTCAAAATTATTTTCTTTAATTATACATGCGAGGACCAATGTTCTCACTCTTGATAAATAGCCCATTTTATGCATGATTTACATTTATTTTACAATGGGGGTTGTATTCCGCCCCTAGTTTTGTTGTAATTTATTTTTTATGTACTTTACTTTAATTATGCTTTCATTTACTGCTTTCTTTGGATGACCAACTTGCGCTCTAATTATTGCATCAAAACGTATGAAAAAAGGGATAAAATATTAAATTCAAAACTCAATTATAATTTAACCAAAGTATGAATAAATTAGAAGTCCCGAAGCATCTCTGGTCTTTGGGCTCAACGAGGCGAGAGGGCCATCTCAATGTCATATTGGGATGGGGCCTCCAAGACACCTCTTGTGTCCCAAAAGGCTCAAACTTGCACAGTCCTAGGCGCCACAACGCAAGAGGACCATCTTAATATTCTATTAGGGTGGTGCCTCCAAGACACCTCTGTTTTGTCCAAGCGCGAGGCCTAGAGGACCATCCTAATGTTAGGGTAAGGCCTCCAAGACACCGTCGGCTTGCATATGATGGATATAGCTGCGCTGTCTTAGACTCACTGAGGCTAGACAAATTTTTTCAATATTCGGCGCGCGTCACAATGGCAACTCCGCTGGGAAAACTAGAGACTTCGATTCGAAAGTACCTTGGTTAAAAATTTACAATTGAGTTTTAATTTAAAAATTTTATCCCTTTTCAAAATTGCATTGCATTTCATTAGAGCCTTAGAGCTATGCTAGTTTAGTCCCTATTCTTACTTCGGTACATTCCTGAAGCACGACCCTACATTCACTCAATGTGGGGAAGTGTTAGGGATAATCACCAGCCCAAGTCTCGTACCATAATGGTATTTCAAATGGAGACTCAATCGGTCGTTATGCTTGTGATGAGCTAGACCCGTTGGCAGGGACCATGCTTGGGTAGCCCTAAAGTATCATCACCCTTGACCAAAATTCATTTAATGGCAATAGATACTTTCCCTAGGTGACATGTGCCTTAATACAATGTTTACTATGTGGGCCATTATATATTGAACAAAATTAATCAAATTAAATGGTCTTTTATTAAAGGCTTTCATGCCTCGGTGAGCCCATCTTAATATGGTTGAAATATTTGAATACATAAAGGCCAAAACCCATACGTATGTACAATAGGCAAGAGATGTTATGCTGCCGGCTTTTTACCGTGCACCATACGCGTCCCATGGGTTCCCTGTCGACCCATGGATCAAGCTCACCTAGGAAAGAGAATACACTACCTCGTGTGTGGGAGTGATAAGGTTGGAATGATCTATCTGCTTGTATATGATTGTCCATGCAGTATTAACACGATCATGCATTGTATCTATCATTCCTGCATCATCCTAACAGTTCAAATCTTTTCAGCCATCATAGATTCACTTAAGTGGACTAGGGGTTCTGACAGTCGGCTGGTGAGGATAGATCTGCCTCTTGGATTGACATAATTAGTGTCTGACTAAAATTCTGAGCCACCCTTAACGACCAGAGAGTCATCTATAGAATCACAAATGGCAGAAGAGACCGGAGCCTTAACAACTCAAGACCTTGCTAGGAGGCTAGAGGATTTTGAGCGAATAATGTTGGAAATGATGGGAGCTATGGCTGATAGGATTGCTCATCGTCCTGGTCCACAACCACCAGCTGCTCCATATCCGCCCATTGCTCCACAACCCCCGATGGTTCATGCTGGGGGGCAAGTTGAACCACCTGCTGGTAGAGAAGCCCCCATTGTAGTTAATGCTGCTCACCAACCTATTAATGAACATATAGCTGCTGTGCCTACTGAGCCAAGAAGGGCAATAATCCCCAATCCCAATGATGATTTTGTAATGGAGGAGGAATATGAAGAGGCAGTAGCACCTTAATTTGTGGGGGCTAGAGCACCCAGGGCAGAAGGTGAGGCGATGAGAGGGTTGAGGCAATAGATTGAAGCAATCACCCGCATTATATTAGCCGAAAAGGGGATCAACCCTGAAGACAGAGATTTAGGGGACGAAGAACTATTGCCCAAAAGGTTCAAAATGCCTGAGCTGCCGAAGTTTGATGGTACTTCAGATCCATCTGCACATATTAAGCAGTATACCTTGGTGATGAAAGGCACAGGGTTGACCAAGAAATAGAAGGTAAAATATTTCTGCCTTAGTCTGGTGGGTTTGGCTGTGGTCTGGTACCATGGGTTAAACAGGAGGTCTAAAGAGGATTGGGACCTTTTAACTGAGGAGCTCATGAAGCAGTATGACTGCAGTACTAGGATGGAGGTCACCTTAAAGTGTGACGCGCGTCGGACCCCGGAGGCCGCCCCTCTGACCGCCCGCTTTAGGGCGATCGGGCAAGATGAGGTCCGTTGACATCTTGCAACGAATTGTAAGTGCATCTATTTTGGGCAACAAGGAGGTGTCATGGAGTCGCCACCAAATAAAATATTGGAAAAGTTCCTCTCGCCTCGGAGAGCATAAGACAGCGTATATATCCATTTTGGGCAAGCCAATGGGGTCTTAGAGGCGAACACCCCAATAGAACATTGGGAATGACCCTCTAACCCTATGGAGCCTAGGATTATTAATCAAGTCTTTTGGCGGGACACAAGAGGTGTCTTGGAGATCCCATTGAAATGGGTCTCTCGCCTCGTTGAGCCCAAAGACCAGAGATAGGTTCGGGACTTCTCATTTATTTATACCTTGATTAATTTTACAATTAGGTTTTGAATTTATCATTATACTCCCTCTCCATGCGATGCAATTTAATTAAGACGCAATTATTCATGTTGAAAGCGATAAATAAATAAAATAAAGAAAAACATCTAAAATGAAATACAATAACACTAGGAGCAGAATACAACTCCCATTTTAAAAGTGCAAACCATACGTAAAACCGGGAAATTGGTTATGAGGACATTGGTCCTTGATTTTGATTATTACAAAAACAATTTTCGGTGATAAATTCATTGGATAAGAAAAATAGGACATTAGTCCTTGATTTTATTAAAAATCCCAATTAATTACTATAAAACACTTGTCTATTTTGATCTACGCGTGGTAAAATGACTTACATGAAATAAGGACTAAGAATGAATAAATGAATAAACGCATAAACGAAAGAATAAAGTTACAGGATTAAACCAAAAGGAGTTCTCCGAGGTGTGAGTGGCGACCTTCATCTCACGCTCGATTCACCAAGAAACAAGAAAATGGCATTTCACAAAAATGGATGAAGCATGTTAGTACCAAAAATCCAAAATTAACCAAAAGTCAAAATAGAGTTATAAGAATAATAAAATAATAAAAATAAAGAAAATAGAAAAAATAACTAAAATAAACTAAATAAAATGCATGTCCAGAATATTTACCCTCGAATTTTATCCTTTGGATGAAAATTTGGTTGGATTGTTAGTACCAAAAATCCAAAATTAACCAAAAGTCAAAATAGAGTTATAAGAATAATAAAATAATAAAAATAAAGAAAATAGAAAAAATAACTAAAATAAACTAAACAAAACGCATGTCCAGAATATTTACCCTCGAATTTTATCCTTTGGATGAAAATTTGGTTGGATTTGGTCCCACGCGCTTCACAAGGAGAAAATGAAATCAAAGAAAGAGACTTATGGAATTTTTGGAGTGAAAACCAGATTTTTCTATATATGGGTAAATAAAATGTTTTCCAACCCCAGAACAATGGGAAATTTCCTTTTTTATAGAAAAACACGACCGACGAGCATTAGAAGTTAACAGACGGGCGTCGGTTAAGTCCTATTTCCACCAGGAAAAAGGAAAAAAGCGACGGGCGTCTGACCCACCGACGGGCACATGCCAACGGACACGTGTGGGTTGCTTGGACACGTATCCGTCGGCCAACTCACAGACGGCCCGTCTCTCGTGGCGAGAGAGACGGGCTGCCGTTACGACCGACGGGTTTCCCGTGACCGACGGGCTGGCCGCCCGTGGAGAAGAGAACTTAAATTTTAAGCCAAAACTCTCCCGATCTTTCGCTTCTTTCTACTGTAAATAAAAGCCTTTAATTCTCGCGAACTCAAAGGACCAAAATCTCCGAATTTTATCCATCTATTCGGAACCAGGCATTAATTTTCTTCATCGGGTAATCTATGATCTGGACCGCCTCGGGACACGGTGCTTACACCCTGTCCCGCAGCGTTCTTGAAACAGTCTGACTGCAGTACTAGGATGGAGGTCACCTTAAAGGACCTCGAGCTTTTATAGTAGAAGAATGATAAGTCGTTCCATGAGTACCTTACAAGATGGAGAAATAGGGTCATGGAGATGAAGAGAAAGTCTGACACTGCTGACCAAATTAGGTTATTTATCAGGAACTTTTGCCCTTACTTGAGGGACTTGCTCAGTTTTAAGGGGCTCGGAGACTAGGAGTCGCTTAAGGACATTGTTGTAGAAGCTGAGGGGGCTTACCTGGCGAAGAAGGCAAGCCAAAATAACTTTGCTGGGAAAGGCTATGGCAACCAGTCAAGGTATAAGTCAGGTGGTGCAGGAAGCAGCAATAATAGAGGTGGTAAGACGGCCAAGGTTTCAGCCACTGAGGTTGGACAGGTTCAGAGGTATTACTCCAATTTGGGCCGCTCTCTGTCTTGGGTATTGGAGAAATTGACAAAAGAAGGCAAGCTGAGATCATTGCCACCTAGGCTAGCCATGAATCAAGGAAAGTCGGGGCATAAAGAGGATCAATACTGTTCTTACCATCAGCACACCGGGCATCTAACAGATTATTGTCGGACTTTAAGGAACAAAATTCAAGATCTTATTGATTAAAAGAAGATCACTGACCCTGAGAAAAGAGACAAGACGAAGAGGGCAGGCTATAACGCAGTTCCCCCACCATGAATGTGATCGGAGGAGAAGATTATGTTTTGTTGCTTCTTTTATTCCAAGAACACTTTTCTATGACAATATTTGCAGTATTGCTTATTTCAATAAAATGAACAATTTTGTGTATTTGTATAGCATCTCTAATGATTTCATTTCTCATGATCACGAAGCATTCATTTAATACGATTACATTTAATCTCGGAACTTTGGAAAACCCAAATAAAATCTTGATAGCATCTGATATAACTCCTGAAGAGAGAAAAAGTCTGAGAGCTGAAAATGAAAAAAAAAACTAGTTGCAATTAGGGGATTGGATGAAAACTTACTAAGAGCACTAGAACCTTTTTGATTACCCGTCAAACGATCCCTGAATAAGACGGAACCTAGAAAATGATTTAGGCAGCCCTTCTTTGTATAGCTCTCTAAATGACTATTTTCTACCTTTATTTTGCAATCGCTTGCTAGCCCGTTGAGCCTTTATATGGGTGTGCTAAATGCGTACCGATTTTGTTGTTACACATGTTGAAACTACCCGTCGCCTAAAATAATTTTTACCTCCCGTTAGGAGAATAGCCGCTCTAGAAGGGATGGATGTACGGTTTAACAATTCTTTGGGTTATCAAAAATTGCCCTGCTAAGGATAAGTTTACACTTTGGGAAGAGGGTTTTAGTCATGCACAAAAGACATGAGCTCGCGAGAAAAGATAAAAAAAAAAGAAAAAAGATAGAAAAAAAAAGATAAAAAATAAAGATGAAAAAAAAGAAGAAAGATAGGGAAAGAAAGATGAAAAAAGAAAGTGAAAAACGAAAAGAGAACGAAAAAGAAGAAAAAGAAAAAGTAGAGCTCAAGATAGTAACCCCTTGATGAGTTTATGTGGTAATCACTTTAACTTAATTTTTATTCTGAGCTTGATAAGCTAAAGTATTATCAAATCCAAATTCAAGAATCTATTTATAGTACGCCATTGAGTTGAGCAGCCATTTTTCTCTAGCAACCTAATCCTCATTTGATAGCCATCTACCTAAGCATAACGTTACAACCGAATTAAGACCTTTTGATTCTTGGTTCAGTCTTATCCAATTAGCAGAGATGACCTTTTAATAAGATTCGGTACGTAGGAAAAGGCATATGGTGTTTCTTGAGCTTCAAGCGGGGAGCCACAAGTGCATTTATGCATTTGAGTTGAGTCTTGTCCCCAACGTTACATCTAGAATTTGCTTCAAAAAAAAAATTTAAGGGCAGAGAGAAAATTTTCAATCATGAAAACTCGAGAGGAAGAGTTGATAACAGGAGTTTGATGCTTTCAAAATCTATCCCGAGATTAGATGAAGTCCTGTATTTCTTGAAATTAATGCCAAATAATGATCATGTTTAATGAAATCAAATTGAAACACATGCATTTATGCAATGGTATATGGATGTGATCATAGCAGTTCACTTTGTGTGATCAAGATCATCTACTGTCTGCCCTCTACTATTCTTGCCACTCAAGCACTTCAACTGACTCATCCTGCTATCATTTGTGAAATCAATTCTACAGCACCATCATGAGAAGAATCAAGCTCATACAGTTATGACATGGGCAAAAGTACATGTTAATTTTTGCCAACAGCTTCAACCTCTATGCAAAAAAAAAAGCCGTTAGAGATGAAAACCGTAATTGGCGCTCTAAGCAAAAGTAAGGCAAAAGGATAGGGTGAAAATCTAGAAACAGGCAGTCTGTCCTTAAAAAAAAAAAGAAAGAAAAAAAAAAAAAAGTAGCTGGATTGGGTTGGGTCCACTCCAGGCAAAAATAAGGCACATGGTTATGTGAAAATCCGCAAAGGACGCATTTTTCCCTAAGAAAAGCTAGTGTGAAAATTCACAAGGGATGCACTACCCTAAAAAAATGACTACAGGTATTAGATGAGAACCTCACAATTCCAAAGATATGAAATTCATAGGCAATTCCAAAAGGCATCGATCCTATCGCAAATTGCAGCCTGACTGGCTATCATCTCTAAGTCCACTTAGATGAATTCTTATCCTACATTTCTGCATAACTCATACATTTCACGTGTATGCTCATTATTTTTCCTGCATATTTGGTTTTTTAATTTTGCAGTAAGAGAGATTCGATGTGGACACCGGCAAAAGGCGAGTAACAACATCAATCCAAATATCAATTCAAGTATCAATCCAAGCATCAACCAAAGACCTCTCAGAGAATAATAAATCTAAGGGCTCACAGACAGCACTGCTTCACCATCTCAGAAGGGTTAGCACGATGGCGGAACTACCATTCTACAGAAGGTTAGCACGACTATGGCACTGCCACTTCAGAAGGATTAGCACGATGACGGCACTACCACTCCACGGAGGGTTAGCACGATCACGGCACTACCGCTTCACCATCTCAAAAGGGTTAGCACAATGGCAGCACTACCATTCTACAAAAAGTTAGCACGATCACGACACTACTACTTCAGAAGAGTTAGCACGATCAAGGCACTACCACTCCCCGGAGGGTTAGCACGATCACGGTATTACCGCTTCAAATCTCAGAAGGGTTAGCACGATGACGGTACTGCCACTCCCCGGAGAGTTAACACGATCACGGTACTACCGCTTCACAAACTCAGAAGGGTTAGCACGATGGCGGCACTACCATTCTACGGAAGGTTAGCACGACCACGACATTATCACTTCAGAAGGGTTAGCACGATGACGGCACTATCACTCCACGGAGGGTTAGCACGATCACGGCACTACCACTTCAAATCTCAGAAGGGTTAGCACGATGGTGGCACTACCATTCTACGGAAAGTTAGCACGATCACGGCACTACCACTTCACTAACTCAGAAGGGTTAGCACAATGGCGACACTACCATTCTACGGAAGGTTAGCACGACCACGGCACTACCGTTTCACTTCTCAGAAGGGTTAGTACGATCACGACACTACCACTCCATGGAGGGTTAGCACGATCACGGCACTACCACTTCAATAATGGACGACACGCCGACAAGCTAGCGACAACCATCACAACAGCATCGTCCAGCCCGGAAAGACGGCCGCCTCAGGTACGCGCTTCTTTCCCTTTTCTGAGTTTAGGCTCACCTAGACACTAGTGCACTAGTTTCCCCGAAACTGGGGGCAACTGTAGACACCGGGTCTCGAGGCAGTCTACATCAGAATTACCCAATGATGAAATTAAGTGTACCGATTTATAGGTAAAAATAAAAGTTGAAAGTGATGATTTTCTTGTCAAATTGATTTATTAGAAATAAATAAAAATGTATTTTAAAAAAATATTTTAAGTGTTTTAAAAATTATTTTGGGACAAAAAAGATATGTTTTGAAATTATAGTTTTTTAGAAAATTTTAAAAAAAAAATTCGGCGAATGTCGGGGTGCGGCAGCGCGTTGGGCGCGCGAGCGGCGAGCTCGCCGGCACGCTGGGCGCCGCGCGGGCGTCGCTCACCCCCTGACGCCCCTCTTCGCCCGTTTTTGGTTTTTTTTCCGTTTTTGGCCCCAAAAATTGATTTTTCTTCACTTTTTTTTATAGAATTTAATGAAAAAACCTTTTATCTTCTAAATCTTTCAAATTATTCAATTTTTTTGGGTTTAATATGAGTTAAATTAATTTAATTTCTTTATTAAATTCGGTTTATTTTGAGTTATAAAATGATTTTTAGAGAGAATTTTTAGGGGGGATTTTTCTTAAGAAAAATATACTTTCTCTTCTTCTTGTTCTTCTTTTCTTTTTCTTTTTCAAGAAAAATTATCCAAGTATTCTAATCTGATTTTTAAGTTAATTTTTAAGACAAATAAATCAATTATTTGTTATTGTAAATTTTTTACTTCTTTGTTATAATTTTTTTTCCTTAAAACAAATAAATTAATTATTTGTTCTTGGAATAAAATTTCATTATATATTTTATTTTTTGTAAATCAAAGTAAGGAATTTGTCATCCAACTTCATTCATCACATCAAATTTGAGGGTAAATATTTTTTGCTCAACTTTTAATTTAATTTTCAATTTATTTTTGTTTATAATTAGTTAACTATCATGTAAATTCTTTTAAATCTATTATTTATTTTACTTCTTATTTCTAGCATGTTTACATAATTATACATATTATTATTTCTCATGTTTATATAATTGTACATATTATTATTTCTCATGTTTATTTAATTGTTCATATTATTATTTCTTATTTTCTATTTAATTGTTCATATTATTATTTCTTATTCTTAATCTTTTATTTAATTGTTCATATTATTATTTCTTATTTCTTATTTCTTATTTAATTGTTAATGTTCATATCATTGTCTTTATTTTTGTTCATATATTATTATTATTATTATTATTATTATTACTTGCATATTTAATTTGATTATTCATCTTCTTTGATGTTATTGTATTGTTATTATTATTATTATTATTATTATTATTACTTGCATATTTAATTGGATTGTTCATATTCTTTAATATTATTATCATTATTATTATTTGTTATTATTATTGTGATTAGTGTTATCATAATTATTATTATTATTATTTATCATTATTATTATTATCATTATTATTTTTATTAGTTTTGTTTATTATTATAATTTATTATTTTTGTCATCATCATCATTATTTTCATGTTTTCATGCATGTTGAATTTTATTATTGTTGTTATTCTTATTATTTATGCATATTTAATTGTTCATGTGTTAAGTTATATTTTTTTATTATGCCATCTAATTAATTTGTCATGCATGTTGTTTTATTTATTTTAATTCATTTTTACATGTTATATGTTTAAATCCATTTTTTATTACTAAAATCATATTTATTTGTGTTTTTATTTTAACATAATTATTTTTATGTGTGAGCCTTTTTTAATGGCGAGTGAGAGCCTATGGAGGTTTGAAAGTATCATTTTTGTGGGATGTATTTCTTTTAGCATTTTTAGTATTATTTTAATTTTATTTGCTTTTATTATTTAATATGTAATTTATAATAAGTTTGTTTATTTTCATGCACGTTAATTAAAAAGTCTCATAAAGTTTTATATTAATAAATTGGATTTTTCTAACAAAATGAGACCAATATCCTAGTTTTTTTATCCAAATAAATTGCCACTTCAAAATTATTTTTTTAATTATGCATGCGAGAACCAATATTCTCACTCTTGATAAATAACCCGTTTTATGCACGATTTACATTTATTTTACAATGGGGGTTGTATTCCGCCCCTAATTTTTTTGTAATTTATTTTTTATATACTTTACTTTCTTGGATGACCAACTTGCACTCTAATTATTGCATCAAAAAGTATGAGAAAAGCGATAAAATCTTAAATTCAAAACTCAATTATAATTTAACCAAAATATGAATAAATGAGAAGTCCCGTACCATCTCTGGTTTTTGGGCTCAACGAGGCGAGAGAGCCATCTCAATATCATATTGGGATGGGGCCTCCAAGGCACCTCTTGTGTCCTAAAAGGCTTAAACTTGCACAATTCTAGGCGCCACGAACAACTTAATGTTCTATTAGGGTGGTGCCTCCAAAACAGCTCTGGTTTGTCCAAGCGCGAGGCCGAGAGAACCATCCTAATGTTAGGGTAGGGCCTCCAAGACACCTCCGGCTTGCCTATGATGGACATAGCTGCGCTGTCTTAACCTCATTGAAGCTAGACGAACTTTCCCAATATTCTATTGGGTAGCGACTCCAAAAAATCTTATTGTTGACCAAAATAGACGCACTTGTAATTTTTTACAAGTTTTTATGAACTTTATCCCGAAATCTCTAAAGGCGGGCGTTCGGCGCGATCCGGGGTTCGGCGCGCGTCATAGCGGGGATGGGGAATCCCTGCCCTTGGGCGGGGTAGTAGGTGGGGAACCACTCCCCGCCCCCGCCCCGCTCTGTGATCACTCCTACTTTAAATGTCTCATTGAATAGGAAGTAAAAACGCACACTAAAAGAATAAAAAGAAAAAAAAAAAGAAATCAGTTCGATTTCGTTACATGATCAACTACGCGTCTAAATTGAAGCAAAACCAATATCATTGAACCTTATAATAATTTATATAATTTCCTCCATATAAACATAACTATAATCATACACGTAACATAAATGATCAAGCAAAATGATACATTTTATATTGAAACTAAGAAACTTGAGCTTGTGTTCCTTGTTCCACATCAACTTTCTTCTCAAGAAACCTCTTCTTACAGTCATAAAAGTAAACGGTAAAAACCACCCATTTCACCACATTGGCAACACAAACCAACCCTACTGTAAAAACAACCATACATTTCCTCTCACTAACAAAAACTCCATAAAAACAAATTAATCTTAACAAAACTTTCCAAGTAAAGAACACAAACATTAGCAAACATCCTCTTCTTCTGCTACCTCTGCTGATATAAGCTGAGACACCAATGGCTACATCTCCATGTTTCTCTTCCAAAACTGAAATTACCATACCCATATTCCATATTCCACTCCACTCCATATATTTTGTTAGCAAACCCAAAAATGCTAACACAAAAACTACCTTTAAAAAATCTATATTACTATTAAAAGAACCCATCATATAATAGTGCATTAAAATTGATAAAAATCCAATCCAAGTAAGTGAAGACAAAATTAAAACATAAATTGAAGTAACTAAAGGCCCTTTAAAAATTCTTACCTTCTTCAACATTTCTTTAAGGTTTAATGTTTCTTTGTCTTGGCCTCCGTAAATCTTGGAAGCTGAATGGATTATAGTGATGGTGTTGATGAGGTCTAGCACATGACCAATACCCAAGTAAAGCAATATTAGGAAGAGAAATGGCTTCCAAAAATCTTGGATTAAATTTCTAATAGAATCTGTTGGTCTCCGATATTGCTGAGAATAGATATAAATTCCGCTGTTGAAAGTGTAATCATCATTAGGGGATGTAATTAGGTTAATTATTTGAGTGAAAGATTGTTGCAAATGAAATTCAAGAAAGAGCAAGAAGATGAACAAAGGAAAGGAAGTGAGGAAAGTGAGGATGATAAATTTGGGATTTTTTGGAATTATTTTGAGGGATTGTTTGATTATGCCAAAGAAACCAAGCTTTTCTTTCATCATAATAACTTGGTTGTTCTCCATTTTTCTTGGGTTCTTTGGTTGCAGCTAGATCTGAGGTTTCAATTGATTTAAGCGGCTGAAGACGAAGAATTGTGATATGGTCAACGTCAACCAAGTTGCTGAAATAATTGGTTTCATTTTATATATATATATATAATACAAAATTGCTTCCCATCAAATTTGACTTCGCTTTCATGCCTTAGCTCATCTTCCTTGAAGTTTCAGTCAGGTATTAATTTATGATAGGAATATGTTTGGTTTGGGGACCTAAAATACATCTACGACTATTTTGGAAATGAGATGAAATGTTACCGTTTATTTTTCTTTATTTTATATTCGAACTTCAAAAATTAAATATTTTTAAATATTTTAAAAAATATTTTATCGAATTAATAAATTTTGAATATTAAATAATTATACTAAAAAAAATATAAATAATTTAAGAGCATTTTGTCACCCTATTCAACAACCATGATTATATTTTAGCACTTTTTTAATTATAAGGGAATTTCAGCTTTAAAATAAAAACAATTCCAATTTAAATTGTTCTTATACTTTCAATGTGGATAAGAACAGTTCATTTTTCTTTGGTGATATTAATAACAATTGGATAACGTTTCCTTAATATATTTCTACATAATTAGGGGTATATGAGTAAAGTAAGAAACCATACCGGTGTACACAGTACAGTACACTTCGAGAATTTATAAATCTCTGTTTTATATTGAAATTTCGGTGCTTATAATTTTCGGTACAGTTTGATTATTGTAAATTTAAATACAGTTCTTATAATTTTCGGTACAATTCGATTCGATTATTCGGTTCTTTTGGTATAAAACAAATATAATACAAAATGTTATTTCGGATAATTCAATTTTTTTAAAAAATTGCAAAATAAATATATATAATAATAAATACAAATATAATTAAAATATCTTAAATTTTAAGAATTAACACTGTATAGTCTTTCTCTGCATTATACTCACACTAATTTGAAGGTGCAATCTCGATCAAAACCTAATTTACATGCCTATTTTATTTTTCTTTTTTACTTTAATAATTTATTTTTTAAATATTTTAAAAATTATCAATTCTTTAAATTTAAATTTTAATTCCCTCCAAATACTCAAAATAAAAAATATTTCCCCTTAAAAATTTCAAATTTTATTTTTAATTCACTCTAAAAATTTTTTTTTTCATTTTATTATTTTTAAATGTACAAATAAAATTTCATTATGTATAATAATTATAAATAATTACATTTTTTTATTTACATACTCATACATGTATTGTGATAAAAATAGATGGGTATTAGTTAAGTGGCATTAAAAGTTTAATTGGTAAAGTGAATGAGTGATTATGTAATAAATTGCCTTAGCTAATTATATAGAGAATAATTAGCCTTAGATAATTATTGATAACCCAGCAAATATCATTTGTACCAAGGCCCATCTAGTCGGCCCAGTGAACTGGCAAGGCCCAAGACCCAAGAGCTAAGAGTGAACAGGCACAAGCTCCTAGGCAGCGCACCCAGCCGATTGGACGATGTGACAGTCAGTCCCATCAGTCGTCTGACACAAGGCAGCGCCCCCATCAGCCACCTGCTCCCTGTCACTTCACCGAAAACCTACTCTAGCTGCCAGTAATCACTTCCCTAGGCACTTAAGTGCCCCCAACCATCTCTTATAAATAGCCCAGCCAACGATGGCGCCAGGTATTGAATCCTCAGTTCTCTTTCTCTAAGCACTTTCTCTCTCTAAGCTACTAACTTAAGCTTCGGAGTGCTTACGCCTGGTCCGACCGGGCATTCTTTCTTGCAGGGTCATTCTCATCCGATCAGTCGGCTCCTCCCTCTCCAGATAAAGACGATCTAGGCTTTATCATTTGGTGATTTCGTTGAGAGGTATGTCGAACTCACGATCAAACGAGAATACGACCCCCATGAACCTCGACCAAGAGGGAGATAGATGTGCCAGTTTAAGCACCTCACAGGGGGGAGAGCCTGTTAGGTCCCCAATGGAGACCACCCCCCTTCCTGAGTTAAACGACGCCGTTTTAGAATACTCAGAGGATTCTCTCGTCACTGTCCGCGACATGCGCGCTATACTCAGTGACTTCACCAAAAGCATAGTCCAAACGCTCCAAAAGGGCAAAATCCCATGATTTTCGAAAGAGTCCATGGGAGCTATCCCATGGACGAAGACTTCGGAGGAAGAAGAAGCAAAGGGCTCTCCATTAACGAGCCAGGGGCTCAAGATATAAGGAGGCACGACGCCGAGACCCCGGGATGCCGCGATAAAGGGAAAGGAATAGCGTTATCCGGCAAAGGCTCTGCTTACCACCACGCTGAACCCTCCACTTCAAGCGACGAGGACGACTTGTCCTATTTGTGCGCACCCACTCGCTCTATTTCCAGGAGCTCACGTCAGGACCCTGGCTCTGCGATTTTGAGCAAGGGGGACAAGTGGCTGAAATGAAAATTGGAGCAGTTTGGCTTGAAAAGCTCCAAAAAGAGCATGCCCAAGACAAGAACCCGCAAAAGCCAGGCATCCCCATTTTGCAGGGAAATCATGGAGTTTGAGATGCCTCCCAGGTGGAGAAACGTCAGGATGGATAGGTATACAGGTGAGACTGACCCTACTACTCATGTGGCTAAGTTCTTGTTGAAAGCGCAGGCGTACGCCAATGACGAGAGGGCCATTTGCTGGATTTTCCCCACCACCCTTGGTGGACAGGCCCTGAGATGGTTTCGGAAGCTCCCACAGGAATCGATCGTCTCCTTCTGGCAGCTTAAGGAGCTCTTAGTCTCGAGATTTGAAGCCAGAGCACCCTCATCGAGGTCGACAGGTGACCTGGGTGGCTCCTACGGGTGAGCCGACGAAAGCCTTAAGGACTATGTCGACCGCTTTCAAGAAGTCGTGGGGCAGGTGAAGAGCCTAAATGAAGAAATGGCGATGACCGCCTTAGCGAGACGCCCGGCCGACCGTCCTCCATCTCAATCTGCAGCGACAACGACCCCCCAGGATTTTCATGAGCTGATGGACTGGGCCAAGCGACACGTTCGGACGAATGAGGCCCAGAGGACTGGTAGAGCCGGACCAGCCAGCATGCTGAGCAGGCTTCGGTACCCTGATGGACGGCCCTTCACGAAAAAGAGAGTGACCAAGCGGCTTGAAAACATTTCAGATGAGCTCAAAAGCCCGCAGCACCGGAGCGAAGGGAAGATATCCAAGGGTGAATCCTCGGGTAAGGCGAGTGATTCGGCACCTCAGGGTCTTACCCCGCTCAACACCAGCCCCTCCAAAGTGCTGGCCTGGATTAAAAATAACCACCACACAATCAACTGGCCCAAGAGGCTGTCCAGTAGAAGCAGGCACCGAAGGGATCAGAGTCTATATTGTGAGTTTTATAGAGACGCTGGTCATTCTACCGACGAGTGTCACTCACTGCTCAAGGAAATTGAATGCCTGGTGCAAAGAGGAGCCCTCCAAAGATTCGTTCGACCTGCCAGGGGGGCAAGTCCCTGTAAACGGCTGGATCCTGAGCAGGCCGACTATAGCTCAGATGAGGACGAGGAGCGGAGAAACCCCAAGAGTGCGGGCCCGAGTAGGTCAAGCGCAGGAGCGATAAATATGATCTCCGGGGGATCGACTTACGCAGGGAGCTCCATAGGAAGAAGAGGGGGAAGGGAGTATATCTCTCTCAGACGATCGAGCAATCTATGCCTGTCACGGTGTCCAGCGACGATGCTCGAGACATCGTATTCCCCCACGAGGATGCGTTCGTCATTAGAGCACGCATCAACAATTTTGATGTTAGGAGGATCCTAGTGGATAATGGCAGCATAGTCAACGTGCTCACCTTGCACGCATACAAAGTGATGGGCCTGCCGGTCGAGGAGCTAAAGCCGAACGCAATGCCTCTGATCGGATTAGGCAATGCCACCGTCCCGGTGATCGGATCCGTCGAGCTTTTCGTGGAGATCGGACAAGAGGCGACGGTTCACACCTGCAAGGTAAATTTTATGATAATTGACTTAATATTTGCCTATAATGCCATTTTTGGCAGGCCCTTGCTCATCCAAATAGGAGCTGTCACCAGCGTCCGATATATGGTGATGAAAATTCCCACCGGGAAGGGGGTGGCTGACGCGATCTCAGCAAGTGTACTAAATCGACAAGTAATATAGTGATGTATAATTAAGACCACAAGTTATCGAACCCAAGGGACTGAGTTGCGTAAATTTTAGCAATTAAATGTATGCTAAAGAATTCCCAATTGTTTGATGTGATGAATTATTTAAGGTAAAAATTAAGGACTGCACTTGATAAAATAACTAATTCAAGAATATTAAACAAACTCAATACCAATACAGATTTGATGAAATAACGAAAAGATCTTGCCAAGGAATACCCATCCTCCCCAATAATGCCATGTAAATACTCAAACTCATCAATCACATATGCAAATCAGTGAACAACCTAGCCTATACCATAGCCTGCCTTTCGGATCCAGCTTCTCTAACACATGTACCTACCATCCCGGATTCAACACATATTTTAGCATCGACACAGGTCTTAAGTCCTAAGCTTAGATGATCCTGCCATCCCAGATTCAGATATCAAAACTCAATTATCTTCTACAATTCTGAACCTATTAAAATAGAAATCCACAGATTTAACTACCATCCTGGATTCATCAAACCAGTGAAGATCAATAGAAATAGAACAGAAGAAACTTTAGTTCATGAAATGAATACAATCAAGATTATCACAGCAGATCAATCTTAAACTTGCATTAAATTCAATGACAACCAAATCAATTAAGAGAAGATAAAACTGAAGCATATGCATAAATCAATCCACACAAAGCATTCACATAGTTATTAGGAATTCAAGGCATCCCTTAACAAGAAAAGGAACTACTCACTCATGATTGAAATAAAAACTGAATTAAATAGAGAGAAATTGATATTACCCATTTTATATCCGAAAATGAAATTCTTATAATAATAAAATTGATGTTCTTCCCGTTCAATCTGTTCTCAAGACTTCAAAAATAAATAATAACCTCCTCCAATCTCTGATTATTCCCCTCGATTAATATAACAACTGCTTAAATTAATTATCAAAATATATAAAAAATCTCAACTTAAGTTACAGAGAAAATAAATCTGACTTTCGTTCCCCAAAAAGATCATCCCCCTTAATGTCTAACTTCAGTCCCTAAATAACCGTTCAAAGTCAAAAGGTGGCCTGAAAGTCTTCGATTTTGTGCAGATCTTGTTTATATGCAGGTTACACGGCGGTATGAGAATTCCTCACTGCCGTGTAAATGGCCTCTGGTCAACAATCTTGAACTTTTGTTCCGCGTGTCCAGCGCCGTAATTGTTGGCAATTTACGCTTTACACGGCGGTATGAGGATTCCTCACCGCCGTGTAACTACTTACGTAAGTAGTGATTCCCGTTGTACACGGCGGTATGGAAGTTCCTTACCGCCGTATAATGCCCTTCTGCTGCACTGTGTTATTTTCATTTCACACGGCGGTGAGGAAGAACCTTACCGCCGTGTAAGCTACCTAAAAATGTCAAAAACAACATAAAATCTTACTTTAGTATACCAGACAATATCTAATAAAATTTTAACAAAAATATACTAAAATAGGAACTTCTCAACTCAAAAGTAAGCTGGAAATTCATATAAAAACAACATACATTTTGAACTTATCAAAATACCCCACACTTAGCTTTTGCTCGCCCTCGAGTAAAATACCTCTTCAATTCCAACTTTCTAAATTTTCAAGCAAGAAAACGGAAATTCAAAACACCAAGAAAACACTTAGTAAATTCCACTTGAGAGTAATTCTTGCTCAAACAAAACTCAAAAGAAGAGAATACAATTAAATTTTCGGTGTGTGTGTGCAAAGGCCAAAACCAAAGTTTTAATAATTTTCAAAATTAAAATTCCAGCACCAATCAATCAATGACCAAATAAGTTAGTGCACGAATGCACATCTGGTTTCTCAATTGAAACACTAGAAACACCATAGGCCTCTCCTTTGGTACCGGAACCCGAACGTCATCTCCACTGAACAAATCAAGACATAAAAATGATCATTACGTCTTAAACAGGTTGTAATGCAAGGTTCGACCGGTGATGGCTAACAAGAAGAGTTTAGAAAATCAACAAAGATTCAGCCACTCTACCGACTATTACCGCTACCCAATAAAATTTTTCATCACCTACTTCCAAATTAAACCAAAGTTGCCAAGACTTTGCTATTTCCCATAATGAAAAATTTCGAATCACAAGAAAATGAGAAGATGAAATTTCCTTCTCAAGCCCGACCATCCAATAATATGAACATATTATTTTACAATAGGATACCCCACACTTGAATTTTTCTATAAACTTTATTTATTTATCTTTTTATTTTTATTTTTATTTTTATTTTATTTTATTTTTTTTGAGAAGATAAACTACCCCACACTTGAATATTTCAGTGACTTATAATCAGCTACAAATTCCATACCAAATCAACAAAGGTATTATCTTCATTTTCTTTTCCTTCTAACTTACTAAAACATTCAATCTAACTTGTTCTCTTGCCAATTAAATTGAGACTCCTTCACACCACCACATGAAATTCAATCACCCAAACTTCTCACAAGCAACCCCCCACAATCCTAGAGTGGCCAGCTCTCCTATAAGGGTAAGCTAAAGGCTTTTTAGGTTTAATGGTAACAATAAGTTGTGCAAACAAAAAAGTTCTCGAAATACGCATTTAGCATACTTAATTAGGCTCAAATTTGGCTAACAAGGGTAATTAATTCCATAGGTAGGAGAAAGTTTATTTAAAGTGACTTAACAAAGAAAAATGCCTAAATCATGTCAAAATTCATGTCTTAATTGTTATATCATTTCGAAGGGCAATGAGGAAGGTTCTAGCGCTCTAAAGACTTTCTGATCAAGAGATTTCATGGCTGGTTTTTCTCGACTTGTAAAAACTGGCCTGAGTGCAAAATATTGGAAATTTTAATTGTATGCTCTAGTTTGAACAATGTTAAGAAGAAAAATTCTTAAATAGAATCTTACTCTCTTGTTAACTCAATGCTTTAAATAACTTATTTAAGTTTGAAAATTAAATTGGAATAACACTTAAGGGCTTACTAAACTAATCATTAGAGAAATCAACCAGCTCAAATCAAATAACTTAAATAATTAAAACAAAAACAAACAGCATGACACAAAGCATGACTAAAGCAAAAATAAAGTGCAAAAGTGTAAATAAATCCAACACAAATAACTAAAATACTAAAGTAATACTAAAGGTTAGACACATTCAGTTATACTTTCACAGCAAGTTCCCACCCCACACTTACGAACTTGTTGTCCCCAGCAAGTAATCTAACCAAAAAGAAATCCAAAGTAAGAAGTACTAAAGTAACAAAATGTAAGATCAGAAAAACTCGCATAAACTTTTTTTTACTCTTGCGGAGGTGGTGGTGGAGGAAAGCGATCCCTCATGGTCTGGTAAAATTGCTCCTGCTCCTGCCGAGAAAGGTATATGGAATGCTCTAGCCTCGCCAAACTTTGTGCTTGCATGGCTAACTGCTGCTCATGCATGTCCAAACGCCCCATAAGCTAAACACGTTCAGCCTGGGTATCCTCCATAAAGCTCTCCCACTGATCTAAGCGAAAATTAAGCTGAGCCTGTCCAGTCTGCAAAGCCTCTAAATGGGTAGTAAGCTGGGAGAAGTCATACGCTGGCATGGCTGGGGCGGGTCCTGCAGCAGCTGCACCTGCAGCCTCCTCTTGCTGCTCATCCTCATCTTCAGCCCCTTCTACTGGCAACTGTACTCGACCCCTTTCAATGAGGTGCAAGTATTCTTCCCGGGTGGACAATCTGACTTGATCATGAAAATGATGGTCATCCACAATGATCCTCAAATTCTTCAGCATCTTGAAGTCTATTAAATTAATATCTCCCAAATCGGATCCTAATGAGCTAAGGCCTACTTTCTTAGCCAAAACTGTGACAACCCATCCGATCGCAATCTTCTTTACTTTTCTTGGATTAGCCTGCAAGTCTTCAAATTTCTTCCATAAGAAATAGGCTCCATTTAATCGGATCCGGTGGATCATACAATGTAAAAATAACGCTTCAGCCTGGTTCACCACGCCAGCTGCTTCAATGTGTCCATAAAAAGAGAGGGCAAAAAATCGATGCAAGATCCTCAAAGCATGGTCGCTCAGATGGTGTGCCTTGGACTGTCCCGTGACATATTGTGTGGCTGTGAGTGGATCGCGGATTGTGGCCCAAATTGTCTGTTTATTCACATCGGGAAGATGTCGGGCCCCATCCACCGGAAAACCAAGGGCTTCTGAAAACTCATTAAAGGTCAATGTGTACTTCCTCTTGTTCAACCAAAATGTTACCTCCCCGGGGTCTTCCTCATCGTCATTATCAATCTTGCAATCTACGGTTGCAAGGAAATCTCGTGTCAACTTCGGATGAACTCGCTCACTTTTCTGAAAAAATTTTGTCCATCCTACCCCAGCAATCAACTCATTAATTTCTTCAATTATCCCCAAGTTCCGTAGTGAATCAAAATCGAGAAAGGTGGAGGGTAGGAATGTTGCCTCTGTTAGACACTGGAACGCAGTGTGGCACCTGGTTGGGACCCAAGAGGGTATCGAGCTATCCCGAGAAGACGATGCCTGGTCCACTCTAGATCTTTTTGGAGCCACTGCATCAATAGATAAACACAATTAGAGGGGGGAAAATAATGGCTTAAATTTGTAGCAAAAGCAGTAGGCGAGTAGGAATTAAGTCAAAAGAAATGTGCAGAAATATTTAGAAATGAATGCTACAAAGATAAACTTCAAGAATGATAAATGCCAGTACTTTTGACAATAATGCATCATCAGGTTTCCTTAGCAGCACATGGAACATGAATAAATAGAATGGAAAGAATTACAGCATTCTCACTGCATTACTATACTGCCATATCATTCTTGCGTAAACACCAATTCAAAAGTTAATCACAGCCTGAGACAAATATATTGCATGGTATATAGAGGCCAAAAGATTCACCACTGTTGATAGCAAGATGCGTGACTGAGAGAAAACAAGAGATATAATACTTATTCAGGCAATTCATCAGACACTTGGTGGGCAAAAAAAAATCTTTTTCATAGAAAACAGCAACTCTTATGTAATTGCTACCCCCCAAATATTTTTTCACTCATCATACACAAACCACCACTTCAACAATGCAATCAGAATTCAAGGGAATAAAACACACTTCCAGTCACCAATTAAAGGCATAACACACAAATAAAAATGCAATCCAACCACAAATCCAACAAATTCAACATAATTCCAGCCAACAATTTCAAATTAAGACACAAAATTCAGCCATTAATTGAAAATTAACACACAAAATCCACTCAATTATCACATCTTGAGACAAACATATTGCATAGTATATGAAAGCCAAAAGATTGACCAATGTTGATATCAACTATCTGACAGAGAAAGTAAGAATAATATATGCACTCATTCAGGCACTTCGTCAAACACCTGGTGGCCACATAATTTTGCAAATAAAACAAGCACATCTTATGCATTTGTTAACCCCAATTCATCCATGTTAGCACACAACTACCCAACAATTAAACAATAAAACACAAAATCTACCCATTGATTGTAGAAAGAAAGCAACCAGCAAAGAGGGAGTTGAAAATACCTAATACCCATAACAACAGGAAAAAAAAAAATAAAAAAAAAATAAAAAGAGAAGAATGAGGAAAACTTACTTGGATTGAAGGAATGCAGATCAGATGTACAAAAAGATGTTCTTGAAATGTGATTTAACCAAACGAGAATGGAGAATTTCAAGAACTTTGGGTACAGGGTAGAGAGAGGCGAGAGAGGGAATTTTGGTGTTTAAAAATGCCAAAAAGAAACTGGCGACTGGGGATTTTAAAAACAGGGTTTGCGTTTTACACGGTGGTATGAATGTACCATACCGCCGTGTAATATGCCACTGGAACCAGCTATTTTGAAATCACGAATCACACGGCGGTAAGGGTATTCCTCACTGCCGTGTACATGCTTCTGGAATCATGTATTTTTAAAGCCCGATTTACACGGCGGTATGGCAATACCATACCGCCGTGTAAAGTGCTACTGGAATCAGGTTATGAAATGCAAGTTTTACATGGCGGTATGAGTATTCCTCACCGCCGTGTAAAATTATTTTTCAAGAAAAAAAATCATCCTGAAACAAAGCAGCACTTACTCTAAACATTCCAGAACATTTTACACTATCCCCAAAACCTCATTTGACCACTAAATGAAAAGAAAACTGACCTGAAACTGAAAATAACTAGGTCTATAAAAACAAACTCAAACAAAAGAGAATAAAATTGGAAATTGTTTTAGTTCTGACTTTTGAGTCTCAGCTAGACTTTGAACTCACCTCATTCGTCCTCTAAGGTAATGGTCACCGCTGCAATTTCAACGCGGTTCTCAAAATAGGGTTTTAATCAATGGCCATTTACCTTAAATTCCTCACTCCCAGGGTGCTTTTGGATCGTGATAGCTCCGAAATCAGTCACACTTACAACTTCAAATGGTCCCGTCCATCGCGACTTCAATTTTTCAGGAAATAACCTTAATCGACTGTTATATAAAAGAACTTTCATACCTGGAGTGAATTCCTTCCTGATCAATTTCTTGTTGTGCCATTTCTTTGTACTTTCCTTATACTTCTCTGCTTGTTGATATGACCAAAATCGTATTTCTTCCAACTCATTCATCTGAAGAAGTCTCTTCTCACCTGCACTCTTAATATCAAAATTAAGAAACTTAGTTGCCCAATAAGCCTTGTGTTCTAGTTCGTCAGGGAGATGGCATGACTTATCATAGACAAGTTTAAACGGGGATAATCCTATAGGTGTTTTGAATGCAGTTCTGTAAGCCCACAAAGCTTCATCCAACCTCAAATACCAATCCTTTCTGGATGAATTTACAGTCTTCTCTAGGATCGATTTGAGTTCTCTATTAGATACCTCAACTTGTCCATTAGCTTGAGCGTGATATGGGGTGGTGATTTTGTGCCTCACACCAAATTTTTTTAACAGGGCAGTAAATTGATGATTGACAAAATGCTTGCCCCCATCACTAATTATGGCCTTTGGTGTGCCGAACCTAGTGAAAATGTTCCTCCTAAGGAATTCTAGCACAATTTTTGCATCACAAGTTTTAGTAGCTATGGCCTCTACCCACTTACTCACATACTCCACAGCCACTAATATATACTCAAATCCAAAAGATATCGGGAAGGGCCCCATAAAATCTATTCCCCATACGTCAAATAATTCTACTTCAAGCACATTAGTTAAAGGCATCTCATCTCTCTTGGAAATATTGCCTACCCTTTGACACCTATCACATATTTTCACAAAAACTTGGACATCCCTAAACATAGTAGGCCAATAAAAACCAGAAGATAAAATTTTTGATACCGTTCTATTTGGCCCATGGTATCCACCGGCTTCCCCACTATGACATGCCTTGATGATCTGACTCGTCTCTTTATCTGAGACACACCTTCTCAGCACTTGATCAGCACACAAACGGAATAGGTAGCATACAGCTTCTTGTGACATCCCAGATGTAATGTTTGGCATCAGCTTGCAGCTTCTTCCTTTGCTGCCACGTGAAGTCCTTTGGCATAAATCCTCCTGCAAGAAAATTAGCTATATCAGCAAACCAGGGGACAACAAGTTCATTTGCAAATAGAGCGCAGATATGTTCATCAGGGAATAAATCTGAAATCTCCCCTTTCTCAATGTGTTCATTCTCCAGTCTTGACAAGTGATCCGCTACAAAATTCTCCGCTCCCTTTTTATCTTTGATTTCTAGGTCGAATTCTTGCAATAGGAGTACCCATCTGATCAATCTTGGCTTAGATTCCTTTTTGGCAAACAAATGTCTCAAAGCCGCATGGTCCGACCACACCACGATTTTTGCACCCAGCAAATACGGTCTGAACTTCTCAAAAGCATACACGATTGCAAGAAGTTCTTTCTCAGTTGTGGTGTAGTTAACTTGAGCTCCTGTCAAAATATGAATTGCATAATAAACCGCACAAAATACCTTATCCCGCAGCTGTCCAAGCACTGCCCCAACTGCAAAGTCACTAGCATCACACATTAATTCAAATGGCAAATTCCAATCCGGAGATATAATCATCGGGGCTGAAATGAGCCTTCGCTTCAAAGTTTCAAAAGCTAGTATGCATTTACTATTAAAATTAAACACAACATCTTTCATAAGCAAATTGGACAAAGGCTTGGTAATTTTCAAAAAATCTTTGATAAAACGGAGGTAAAATCCTGCATATCCTAAGAAACTTCTAATGCCTTTCACACTAGTTGGGGGTGGTAACTTCTCTATTACCTCTATCTTGGCTTTGTCAACCTCTATCCCCTTCTCAGAAATTGCCTTCTCTCACCATAAAATGGCACTTTTCCCAATTTAGTACTAAATTAGTTTCCTTACACCTCTTTAGCACCAAATTCAGATGCCTTAAATAGCTCTCAAAATTACTCCCATAAATGGTGAAGTCCTCCATAAATACCTCCATAAATTTTTCTATGAAGTCATGAAATATTGCCATCATGCACCACTGAAACGTAGCCGGTGCATTGCACAACCCGAAGGGCATTCTCCTATAGGCAAATGTGCCATAAGGGCAGGTGAAGGTTGTTTTCTCTTGATCTTCAGGGGTTATAGGGATTTGCAAAGATCCAGAGTACCCATCTAAAAAGCAATAAAACCTATTTCCTGCTAACCTTTCCAACATTTGATCAATAAATGGCAATGGGAAATGATATTTTCTGGTGGCATTATTTAATCTTCTATAATCGATACAGACTCTCCAACCCGTAACTGTACGAGTTGGAATCAACTCATCTAGCTCATTCCTTGCCACTATCATTCCCACTTTCTTGGGGACACATTGCACTGGACTAACCCATCTGCTGTCGGAAATAGGATAGATTATACCTGAATAAAGGAGCTTAAGTACTTCCTTCTTTACCACTTCTTGCATGGCTGGGTTAAGTCTCCTTTGTGGCTGAGCTACTGGTCTGCATTCTTCCTCCATGAGGATCCGGTGGGTACAGTAGCTTGGATTTATCCCCTTTAAGTCTGATATTTCCCATCCAATAGCTTCCTTGTGTTTTTTTAGTACCTCCAGCAACATTTTCTCCTCATCACCTGACAACAAAGAAGAAATGATTACCGATTTTTTTTCATTCTCCAAAAATACATATTTTAAATGAGAAGGAAGAGGTTTAAGTTCAGAATTTGACTCCCCCTTTTTTTGATCAGGTTCTTCTTGTTGTTCTTCCTCTACAACTGCTATCGCTTTTCTCTCTATCTCATCTTCCAATTCATTATCATCCAATGAATGCACTACAATTTCATCCAGTGGATCAGCTACCAACACATTTTCCTGAGTTTCCTCCACACATTTATCTACTGCATCCACAAAATAAATAGATTCCTCCATATCGTTCAATGGATATTTTTGAGCTTTATTCATATTCACCACTAGCTTTTCATCATTGAATCGTAAGGTAACAGTTTGACCATGTACATCGATCAAAGTCTTTGTTGTGTTCAAAAATGGCCTCCCCACTATAAGTGGTATCTTATGGTCTTCCTCTATCTCCATTACTATAAAATCCACCGGGAAAATGAATTTTCCCACTTTCACTAGCAGATCCTCTATCACCCCCTTAGGTCTTCTTACTGATCTATCTGCAAGTTAGAGCCTCATGCCCGTCTCCTTGAGCTCCCCAAGACTAAGTTTCCTGCAAATAGAATATGGCATCAGAATTATGCTAGCACCTAAATCACATAGAGCACTTTCATAAATATTTTCACCAATTTCACATGGTAACGTAAAACTACCTGGGTCCTCCAATTTTTCAGGAATCTTATTCATTATTAAAGCGCTACAATTTTCTGTAAGTTGCACAGTTCCATGCCCTTCTAATTTCTTTTTATTTGAGCACAATTCTTTCATAAATTTTGCATAATTGGGCATGTGAGCTAAGGCCTCTGCAAATGGTAGGTTAATGTGCAGTTTCTTAAATATTTCTAAAAATTTAGCCAATTGTTCATTTTTCTTTTCCTTTCTGGCCACAGCAGGAAATGGCAACCTATTAACATCAAGATCCTCTGCTCTGGGATTCACCAAACTTTTACCTTTATCAACTGTAGGAGCATTTTCATTTACTTCTAACATAGAGTTAGAGTTACTTACCTCTTGCGTAGGCTTCCCCTTACCTGAAGATGGTGAAGATATTTTACCTTGGTCTTTGCTTTGTGTTACCTCCTTTTCACTCCTCAATGTAATTGCCTTTGCCTCTTCCTTGGGATTACGATCCACATTTGAAGGAAAAGTTCCTGGTTGTCTATTCGACATTGAAGTTGCAAGTTGGCCCAACTCCGTTTCCAAGTTTCTCATGGATGCATCTTGATTCCGGTTCCATTGTTCTTGGGATTTCCACCTTGCTTCTTGACTGGCCATAAATTGTTGTTGGCTGTTCACAAACTGTTGCTGACTATTCATGAAGCTAGCCAACATATCTTCCAAATTTGGCTTCTTTTCTTGTACAGGTGGCCTTGGTTGATAACCTGGTGGGTGATAAGCTTGAGAATGGGATTGGTTTGAGCCCTGTCCTTGGTGATATGGTGGATAGGGGTTTTGATAATTATTGGAGGGTTGCGGTTGGTATGACTGGTTGTTTTGGTTGAAAGGGGCTCTTGGTTGTGGTTGGGAAGATGAAGCATTCTGACTTCTATCCCTCCAAGAGAATTTCGGGTGGTTCCTCCAACCTGGATTATAGGTGTTACTGTAGGGGTCATTCCTGCGGTAGTCTCCTACAGCATTTACATCTCCCATGGTTCCACCTTCTTGACTATATTGACCGATTTCATACTGCCCACTCTCTTGAGAGATTGAGGACACATTTCGATCCTTCAATCCACTCATCTCTTTCTGCATTGATTCTATCTGTGCCTTCAGCATTGATACTTCATCCACATTATGTATTCCTTGCCTTTTTGGAATTGCTCTAGGAGCAGCCCATTGAGCATCATTTGCTGTCATCTCATCCAATATAAGAAAAGCTTCTTCTGGAAACCTATTCAAAAAGGAACCTCCTGATGATGCATCCAAAAGTGACCTTGTCTGTGGGGTAACTCCAGCATAGAATAAAGTCATCAATTGATGTACAGCTATCTCATGGTGCGGACAGCTTCTCAATAATCTCCTAAATCTCTCCCAAGCCTCATGAAAAGGCTCTTCATTCATTTGAGCAAAACCCATAATGCTGTTACGAATTCTTGCAGTCTTGGTGGGAGGGAAAAATCTCATTAAAAATTTCTCTTGTAATTGCTCCCACTATCTTATTGATTGACTTGGTAACATCTGCAACCAATCCCTTGCTTTTCCAATCAAAGTAAATGGGAATAATTTCAACCTTACTGCATCAGAAGTGACACCCGGTATCTGAACTGTGTCACTGACCTCCAAAAATATATCTAAATGCTGTGCAGGATCCTCCAATTCTGATCCTGAAAACTGGTTTCTTTGTACCATAGTAATGGTTGCTGGTTTAAGTTTAAATTGCATTCCTCTAGGCAACACAATTGTCCTGTGATCCTCATTCCATCTTAGTACAGCATAGTCTCTTATTGTCCTTTGCCTTGGGACTTTTTCTCCATAATTACCTAGCATCTCTTCTTGTGCTTGTGGCACTTGTTCGTTCTCGGGAGGAAATTCATCAATAGGGAGAGGATCGTTTTCCATGTTGTTATCTCTGTTGGCTCTCTTGTGTTGATGCAAAGTTTTCTCGATCTCAGGGTCGTAGGGTGCTACTTTTTCTTGCCTCAATATGCTCATACACCACAACTACCTGAAAAGAATAAAAAATAATAAAATCAGAAAAATAAAAACACATACAAATAAGAATCAAAACTTACTAACAACGTCACTCCCCGGTAACGGCGCTAAAAACTTGACGCGATCTCAGCAAGTGTACTGAATCGGCAAGTAATATAGTGATGTATAATTAAGACCACAAGTTATCGAACCCAAGGGACTGAGTTGCGTAAATTTTAGCAATTAAATGTATGCTAAAGAATTCCCAATTGTTTGATGTGATGAATTATTTAAGGTAAAAATTAAGGACTGCACTTGATAAAATAACTAATTTAAGAATATTAAACAAACTCAATACCAATACAGATTTGATGAAATAACGAAAAGATCTTGCCAAGGAATACCCATCCTCCCCAATAATGCCATGTAAATACTCAAACTCATCAATCACATATGCAAATTAGTGAACAACCTAGCCTATACCATAGCCTGCCTTTCGGATCCAGCTTCTCTAACACATGTACCTACCATCCCGGATTCAGTACATATTTTAGCATCGACACAGGTCTTAAGTCCTAAGCTTAGATGATCCTGCCATCCCGGATTCAGATATCAAAACTCAATTATCTTCTACAATTCTGAACCTATTAAAATAGAAATCCACAGATTTAACTACCATCCCGGATTCATCAAACCAGTGAAGATCAATAGAAATAGAATAGAAGAAACTTTAGTTCATGAAATGAATACAATCAAAGATTATCACAGGAGATCAATCTTAAACTTGCATTAAATTCAATGACAACCAAATCAATTAAGAGAAGATAAAACTGAAGCATATGCATAAATCAATCCACACAAAGCATTCACATAGTTATTAGGGATTCAAGGCATCCCTTAACAAGAAAAGGAACTACTCACTCATGATTGAAATAAAAACTTAATTAAATAGAGAGAAATTGATATTACCCATTTTAGATCCGAAAATGAAATTCTTATAATAATAAAATTGATGTTCTTCCCGTTCAATCTGTTCTCAAGACTTTAAAAATAAATAATAACCTCCTCCAATCTCTGATTATTCCCCTCGATTAATATAACAACTGCTTAAATTAATTATCAAAATATATGAAAAATCTCAACTTAAGTTACAGAGAGAATAAATCTGACTTTCGTTCCCCAAAAAGATCGATCCCCCTTAATGTCTAACTTTAGTCCCTAAATAACCGTTCAAAGTCAAAAGGTGGCTAGAAAGTCTTCGATTTTATGCAGATCTTGTTTATATGCAGGTTACACGGCGGTATGAGAATTCCTCACCGCCGTGTAAATGGCCTCTGGTCAATAATCTTGAATTTTTGTTCCGCGTGTCCAGCGCCGTAACTGTTGGCAATTTACGCTTTACACGATGGTATGAGGATTTCTCACCGCCGTGTAACTACTTACGTAAGTAGTGATTCCCGTTGTACATGGCGGTATGGAAGTTCCTTACCGCCGTGTAATGCCCTTCTGCTGCACTGTGTTAATTTCATTTCACACGGCGGTGAGGAAGAACCTTACCGCCGTGTAAGCTACCTAAAAACGCCAAAAATAACATAAAATCTTACTTTAGTATACCAGACAATATCTAATAAAACTTTAACAAAAATATACTAAAATAGGAATTTCTCAACTCAAAAGTAAGCTGGAAATTCATATAAGAACAACATACATTTTGAACTTATCAGTGGCTATCGTGAGAGGGGACCAGAAAGCATCCCGAGAGGCTTATATCACGATGATCAAGCAACAAAAGGAAGCTTGCTAATCGAGCGCAAAGGTCAGAGGGCCGACGCGCCCGTAGATGACCCAGCGAGGATGAGCTCTGCATAGGCACACGTCTCCAGTTAGACTCGGGCTCTCCCCAATTTGTGCAAAATTGTATCAATCACTCCTCATCAATAAAGGAATCTATTTATGAATTCTTATTGCTATCTATGAAGGCTCTATATATCGTGACTTATTCGCTAGTCTTGACGCACATCCCAAGTTAAAATGCGAAAGTCAAACTCCCCCGAAGACCAAATTTAGCGTGTATTAACGCATAAAGATCATAGGCACGGGAATTCAAACTCTTTTCTAAGGATAACGGAAGCCCGTTCCAAACACATCATGATGATTATGTGCCCGACGACCCATCCGATCCGATGTATGGAAACGGCCGATCGTAGGCACCCGGATCGACGATACCCTTGATCCAATGCCGCCAATGGCAGGCCACCCGTGCCCGTTCGGATCTACCGATAGGCACGGTAAAGCTCGATCCGCTTACGAGCCTCAGCTTCTTCCAACCTAGGAAGTAACGCAAGCTACATAATGGTTATGTGCCCGACGGCCCATCCGATTCGATGTACGGAAACGGCCGATCGTAGGCACCCGGATCGACGATACTCCCAATCCGATGCTACCAATTGGCCAATGGAAGGCCACCCATGCCCGTTCGGATCTACCGATAGGCACGGTAAAGCTCGACTCTTATACGAGCCAAAGTTCTATGCATCGGTCATGGGCCAATATGCAATCTTATGCAGCGCCCCTGGGCCAATATGCAATCTTATGCAGCGGTCACGGGCCAATATGCAATCTTATGCAGCGGCCCCGGGCCAATATGCAATCTTATGCAGTAGCCACTAGCCAAAATGCAACACAGCACTAGCTCGATTCGCCTATGAGTCTAAGGTGTTATGCAGTGGCTGCAGGCCAACATGAAAATATAAGACCATAATGTCGGATTCATTCAGTCATATAGATTGTTAACCGACCTCTCGGCCTCTTCCAATTCAGGAAGTACACACTAATCACTCGAAATCTTGCGAATTAAATTCAGTTAATACGATTAATGAAGTTGATGCAAGTTTATGCATTTTTTATTATACTAACAAGCAGATATATACATTTCGCAGAAAGAAGGAGAACTTTATTATAACGGTTTCGAGTACACAATTTATATACAACTCATAAAGAATCGTTATAGGAAATAATTTGCAAGAAGAAGGAAAAACTAAGTACGACACCCTACGTATCTATATCTACAAAATCCGCGTCACCAAAAGGACCGGCGGTCTGCTTGGCGCCCTGCTCAGCGGTGGCCTGAGAAGGGTCGGGCACGGGCAGAAAAGGCCCCGCTCCCCCTTCAGAGATAGGCCCCCATGAAGGAAGGGCCTCGGACTCGGCTTCGGGTGGCGGAGGGATGAAAGGATCAGCTTCAGGAGGCGGAGGGGGGGGATAGGCTCGACTCGGAGCAGACCTCTGGGCCAGTCCCCAGAAGTGAAGGGTCCCTGCCTTGGCTCTCTTGGATTGCCTCCCCTTCGAGAGCGTCATCCTCGTCATCGCTTGCTGGCGGATCGGGCAGTGCTGCTGGATTGTCCATCCACTTGAGATCAGCACCCGGAAAGCGCCTCTCGGCTTCGTGGACTAAACGGCCAACCACTTGCGCTTGAGCCTCAGCAAGCTCATTAAGAAGACGCTCCCTCTGAGCGGCAACTTCGTCCTCAAGTTTCTCGGCCCAGGAGGCCTCTTTCTCCTCCAAATACAGCTTCAGGGATTCCGCCTCCCTGCGTGCCTGATTGGCCTCCAGCTTCAGCTTAGCATTCTCGGTAGCCAGATCTCTGCACTCAGCGTCCAACCTAGTTGCATCTGCCTCGAAACGCCTATACTGAGCACTTTCGGCAGAAAGACGGGCAGTGTCGCCCCTCAGCTTGTCCACCTCCCCTTGCCGAGCCTTCAGCTCCTGGGTCTTCTGGTGGACCTCCTTCCTCAGAGCCACCATCTCTGAATGGGAAGCGGCTGACCGCTCCTTCACCTTGGCCACTTCAGCTTGAAGGGTGGAGGCCTCTTTCTTGGCAGCCTCGCAGCGGGCATCCGCCTCCACCCTGGCCTTAACGTTTTCTTCAGCCTTTAATCGCCAAGTGCCGGCCATCAGATTTAGCCGCTGAGCCCTCCTGGAAACCTAGGGGGAGAGACAGGAGAGGAAGGAGAAAAGTGAGGAGAAAAGGAAAAAAGGAAGCTAACCAAACTTCACAAACAAATAAAAGGAATAGAAGGGGAAGGGGCTCACATCAACTAGCTGTTGGCTGATCGCCTGTGTCTCCCGGTTGAGCTGGCTGGTGTCCCCGAGCTCCCTACGGTCCTCATCCCGAAGGAGACCACGGCAAATAAAACCGACCACCTGATGAGGCGACCAATCCTCACCAAAGTTGTCCCTCAAGAAGTCCCCAAAGGGAACAGGATGCCTACCGGACCGCCTGGGTGTGTCGCCCTACCGAACGGCTTTCCCCTTGGCTGCCACTCGAGCGTCCGACGCAGCCACCAGCTCGCTCACCTTCCTCCGGGCGCCCTCCTCCATTTGCCGCCTAGCGGCCTCATCCAAGCGTGTTGCCCTCCCCTGCACCATCTCCCTTGGAGTTTGAATTTCGAGAGGGCATATCACCCCGGGCGCCTCCTCCTCCTCCTCGGGCTCACTCCCTACAACATGCCCCCTGCGAGCAACCCGATTCGAGGGCTCTGCGATGATTGGGCTTGAGATTGGCATTGGAGCAGCTGTTGTGGTGCGAGTGGGGACCGACCCGACCGAAGCGGCAGATAAAGGCACAGCAGCACATGGTGCGGCAGCAGAGGAAGAGACTGGCGGTCTCCTCATGGCTTCAAGCTCGGACTGCTTCACGAGCCTCCTCCTCTTGCTTCCCGCCTTAGCCTCCAGCTTGGCCGTCCTCTTGGAGGCAACCCGATCAGCCAACTCGCTGGCAGTACTGCTTCTTCCGGCCATTTCAGCTGCAACAAACAAACAAGCAAGATAAGTTTTCCAGCAAAATATTTTCATGCAAATACAAATGCAATGCTTTATGATCATGAAATTGCGGTCAGCCCAAGCTTAACGCTCACGTTCGGAAGCTGTGGCCGTTTCGAAGAGGGCACCCTGGAGCAACGCCAACAACTCCTTGATTTCATAGGGCCCTCCCTTTCGAGCCACGGCATCTATCAGCTTCTGGATGTCGGCCTCGTAGAAAGATTGCCCAGTGGCTTGGTCCCTCAGGGTCTTCACCCCAGTCGACTCGGCGAGACTCACCCCGAAGCCGCCCTCCTTCCCCACTAGGAAATACCTCTCTCGAAAACCCTTCATGGAGGTGGGAATGTTTATCAACTTCTTCTTCGGTCGACTAGTGAAGAAGAACTCCGACCTGTCGCTTCTTACCGAGACGTAGAAAAAGTGTGTGAAAAGATCGAGGGTCGGAGCCATTCCTTCCACACGGCACAGTATTTTGAAGCAGGCCACTGAGCACCACCCGTTCGGATGTAGTTGGTAGGGGGCGATGCCATATCCCTCCAGCACGGCGATCTGAAAGGAGCCGAAGGGGAAACGCATTCCGGCATCCAGACTCCACAGGTGGCAAATGAACCACTCACTGTCGCCCTCTCTGAACGACCCCTCCGACACAGCCATGGAATCTGGGCAGGCCGCCACAGATACATCGTCGGGAAAGCCATATTTGGCAGGCACCTCGGCCACCTCCTCTGCCGTTAAACTGGAGCACAGTTCAACGCGGGTTGACTCTTATACACGTCCAACAAAGACTCACTTGGTGTCACACTGCTGCTAGACGCCATCACCGATTAAAGAAAAGGAAGGGGAATGCGAACCGGAAATGCTAGAAGGATGAATGCGAAAGAAATGGAAAGCAAAGAAGGCTAAAAGGGGGGGGGGGGGGGGAGAAGAAATTACTTACTTGGTAATGTGGGGTGTTTTCGATGAGAAAGAAGTGAAAAAAATCTGTCAGAACTCAAGGGAAGTTGAGAAAATTTTTTTGCAGAGCTTCGCTAGGGATTGCAAAAAGTAAAAGGAAAAAGACTTAGAGAACGCCTATTTATAGGCCAAAGCTTCTGGAATACGCCAACAGTCTCACCACTGAAACGATGCCACATGTCAAAGGCATTATGGCTATGCGAAGAACGAAGCGTCACCCTCGGTGCACGCGCAACAATTAATAAAAACAACTGTACGAGCAGGCGCGTCCTTTCAGTTGACCGCCTTTCAAAATTCAAAATCCCGCCAATGGACACCCGCGGATCGGAACAACTCAAAGCAACTCCCATCCGAACGGGACTTCAAAGGCGAATCTACGCCCGATCGGACCTGTTGAGGGGGGACAAGTGATAACCCAGCAAATATTATTTGCACCAAGACCTATCTAGTCGGCCCAGTGAACTGGCAAGGCCCAAGGCCCAAGAGCTAAGAGTGAACAGGCACGAGCTCTTAGGCAGCGTACCCAGCCGATCGGACGACGTGACAGCCAGTCCCATCAGTCGTCTGACACAAGGCAGCGCCCCCATCAGCCACCTGCTCCCTGTCACTTCACCGAAAACCTACTCTAGTTACCAGTAATCACTTCTCTAGGCACTCAAGTGCCCCTCTACCATCTCTTATAAATAGCCCAGCCAACGATGGCGCCAGGTATTGAATCCTCAGTTCTCTCTCTCTAAGTACTTTCTCTGTCTAAGCTACTAACTTAAACTTCGGAGTGCTTAAGCCTGGTCCGACCGGGTATTCCTTCTTGCAGGGTCATTCTCATCCGATCGGTCGGCTCATCCCTCTCCAGATAAAGACGATCTAGGCTTTATCAATTATATACTCATATAATTAGTTATATATATAGCCTTAGCTAATACATCTATATAGAGAATAGATGATGGGTCTATAATAAATGAAATTATTGGTTAGGTGATTATATACTCATATACTTACATTAATTGGTAAAATTTCATTATAAATAATAACTATATATAATTACATTCTTAATTTACTCACTCATATAGGTGTTGTGATAAAAATATATAAATACTAATTAAGTGATACTAAAAGTAAATAAAATTAATTGGTAAAAAGATTATGTAATAAATTGTTCAATTTACATATCTATATAAATATTTGTACAAAAAGAAAAATTAAGTAATTGTTGAGAGACATTAGAGTTAAATTAAATTAAACCAAAATTATTTTAGTTGCATATTAATATATATAATAATTAATTATTATAATAATTGAATTTATCTTATTAATAATTAAAATTTTCATTTTATTTTGATTTATTAACTAATTATTATCTTAATTTCGTGCATTTAAATATTTAATACAAATAATGATGAAGTTAAATTTATATAATAAATATAGAATAGAAATTATAAATAATATTTACATATAAATTATTAGTATTATATATAATAATTAATAAATATCGATTCTTTCGGTCCAATTCAGTTTCAGAACAGTTCGGTACAATTTAATACGATTCTCGATCCGATTCTACACAAAATATCCAGATCCGTTTCAAATAAAATTAACGGTACAATACAGTTCGGTTCTAGTAAAAAAGTCAACCGTACAGTATCGGTTCTAGTTTTTTTTTTTCGGTACTTCGGTTTAGTATATGAAAATCTAGACCTGTGTACACTCCTACCTTACATCTATTAATAATCGAAAAAAATGCATTTTTGGGATATTCTTAAATTTTAACGTTTTTTACATTAAATTTTTTTATTTTTAAAAGTTTGCATTAAATTTTTATATTTTTTAAATTATTTACATTAAGTTCAATTTAGACGTGATTGATAAAATTAAAATACACGCTCTATTAATCTCGTGTGAAGTTAATTTAAAATGATTGAGATAGTCAATAAAACATACAATAATTGAAGACATAATTATTATTTTTTGTATGTCTTGGTAAATTCTATATTCATTTTAAATTGATCTTGTAAGATTAATAGAATGTGTATTTTAATTTCGTTTAAATCTAATGAAAATAATATAAAAAAATAAAAATTCAATAATAATTTTTAAAAGTACAAAAATTTAAAATGAAAAAATATTAAAATATTAGAATTTTAACACTGTTTTTTCCATCGAATTTCTTATTTATTGTGCCATATGATGTTATAAAGAGTTAAAACTATCCCTTAACAAAAGTCTCGCAAACTGTAAAAGTGTAAATATATAATCGGTTTTTTTTTTTTTTTTCCAATCCACCATAAAATAACTTTCTCTAAATTTTGATCATGCACTAAAGACAAAAAGAGCAACTTAGCGTTTGTAGTCCAACGGTTAGGATAATTGCCTTCCAAGCAATAGACCCGGGTTCGACTCCCGGCAGACGCACTTCTACTTTTTATTGTCATATACATTATATTTGAAATTCTCTTTGTTGTCCTATATATATTATATTTGACCATTTTCTTCTCTCCACTTTTTTGTTTAATAATTTTTTTCCCCATATTCTCTTCATTCTGTTTCGGTGTCTTACTTAAATCAATCAATTCCAGAATTACTTTAATATTTAATAAAATGATTTTATTTTTAATATGTGATATTGATAACTCATTTTTTCCCCCATATATCTTATATTTTGGCCCTCAACCTCTCTCCATCCTACTTCTGCATCTTACTAAATCAATCAATTTTATAATTACTTTGGTCCTTAATAAATTCTTCTAACTCTGTTTAGGTAAGAAAATTCTTTTTTTTTATCCTTTTTTTTAATATGGCAATTCTTATATGCTAGATCTCTTTTGAGGTTTCCTTCTCTTTTATATTTATTATTTTGTAAACTGATTTTTAAGAAAAACGATATGGTGTGCAGTACATATGTGCATTGTGCGCTATACACCGCACACTGTTGTGCATTAGATTAACTTTTTCTTTAAATTAGGGATGAGCATGGATCGAGTGATCGGTTTATTAATAATTTTATTAATCAGTCCATTAATTTCTGTTAACTGTTATATCGGTTTCGATTTTTAACTAATTTTTTCAGATTGGTTAAGTGATTAACCATTAAAAAAATTTAATAAATTATATAATTTATGATGTTATTTTTAATAGTTAAAAATGCTTCAAAAATGAAAAATTCAAATTAAATATAATATAATGTGCATTAAAAAATTTTTTAAAAAAATAATTTTTTTATAATTAATTATAAAAATTGACCATATTCAATATGAAACTAACAATAAAGTGCTAACTATATATACACATGTAAGAATAAATAAATATAATAAAAAGATAATTTAAATGTTTATTTACCTAAAAATATGTATTATAATAATATTTTAAAAAATCATATATCATAAAATTTATAAATTACAAAAATGTTAAAAAATTTAAGTGTAAAAATTAAAATATAATATCGGTTAACTATTACTCAACAATTAACCGTCGATTTTTAAAATAAAAAACCGTAACTCTAAATTTTTGATTTGATTAACTTAAAATTTATTTGATTTTTCGGTTAACCAAAATTTCAATTTTTTTCATACCCTAACTTTAAATTATCTTACAGTAAATAACTTGTTGGTACCAAGTTTACCCTAAAATAATAGAAAAAGAAGAAGAAGTAAAAAAGGCCCCGAGTCAAAAGGCTGGGGCAATTTGGATAATATCAACTAGCTAAAAGTGGCAACGCCAAAAGTAAATAAATTAAGATAAACTTGTAGGATTATGAGAGGCAGAATAAGGCACAAAATTATGCTATCCAAAATAATTTGGATCAGAAAATATCTAAACCATAATTGAGGGCGGCACTTTAAATAGTATACGCTTCATGCAATAAATAATAACTAAAATTGGGATTTCATTTGAGAAAATTCAAGTTTCTTATTACTCATAGCACTGTTGTGTTCATAGTCTTTATTTTAGTAATTAATTTTTTACTTAATTAAAATTGGCAACACCAAATCCGACCTAACGGTTTAGCATAGCTTTTTTAAGGAAAAAAAATGATTGTCGGATAAAAAACTGATTATATGACAAAAACAAGTATTTAGTAAATGCTGATTTTAAAAAAATCAATTTTTTAAAAAGTGAAAAAATCTTCTATTAGAAAAAGTTAGAAATTGAAATTTTTCAGGAAAACTGATTTTCAGCTTTTAAAGACAGTAGATTTAATATTTTTTTAGACAAAAATATCCCTTATTTTATTTTATAATAAAAATTATATCTAATATAATTTTTTTTCTCTTTCTCTTATGCTATCACCCAAAATCATCTGACGTTAAAAATAATTACGTTATTTTTTTCTCTTCTCTTTTTTTATCATCCAAAATAATATATATGATTAATTAAGAAAATAATATATATATTTTTAATTTTTTATGTTATATTTATTTTTATTTAATTATATATGAAAATATATGGCCTTAATAGTCTAGTGAAATAAAAAAAAATTAAATAAATGGAAATTATTATTATTATTTAGTGAGATTTTGAATATAATATATTAAAATTTATATATATCATTTTTTATTTTTTATTCTAAAAAGCAATTTTTAATCATATTATTTACCAAACAGTTGACAATTGTTTTTAATTTTATAAGTTATTTTGAATTTTATTTACCAAACAGTTACCTACTTTTCGACATACAGATTTTTGAAATACAATTTTTTTAATTGAAAAAATTGTTACTTTTTGACATACAGATTTTTTAAATACAACTTTTTTTAATTGAAAAAGTTGTTTTCGTAAGTTTTATCAAACTGTCCTAAATATATCTTAACAATAAAATTGTATGATAATTAGATCTTCAGCAATGGCCTCTCGCAAGCTGTCCTCTCTTCTTTCACTTTCTTCTTCTCGTATCTCTTCTTCTTCTTTTTCTTTTGGTAATGTTTTTGTCACTCTCTCTTGTTTCTACAAATATATTTTTCCATTAAACCAAACTGATCTTATTTCAGAACTGTAAAAGTCTCGAGTGTTACGTAACAAAAGCATATTGCATATTTATGTGCGTGTGAAATTGCGATAACCAAGTGATCTTTGTGCCCATAATCAAAGGATATAATGCAGTGTTTGTAATCAAATTTAAGAAATTCAGCAAGTGTTATGCTTCTATCTTAGATTACACATTGATAAAACCATTTCTGACTTTATGGGAGGTACACCGGGCACTGCATATATTGTCCACTTTGGGCCGGAGCTCTCACGATTTTGTTTCTGAGGCTTTACCCCAAAAGGCCTATGCAGGGAGATGGTGTCCATGGCTTTATAAGGTTCACTTCAATCTCATTTCCAGCCGATGTGGGATTGGATGATAGCATTGCTATCACTATTCCCCCTCCCGAAGAGGTTTGCAGGGTGTCTTCGGGTGCTGGCCGCTTGTCGGGACTGGCCGCTTTGGGCGCTGCCGATCGGGCGTTGGCCCTCGTACCCCTCGTCTCTCAATGAAAGTACCAAATGATAAAGCCATTTCTGATCGGGAGGTACGCCGGGCACTGCATATATTGTCCGCTTTGAGCCGGAGCCCTCACGGTTTTGTTTCTGGGACTTTGCCCCAAAAGGCCTATGCAGGGAGATGGTGTCCATGGCCTTATAAGGTCCACTTCAATCTCATCTCCAGCCGATGTGGGATTGAATGATAGCATTGCTATCACTATGATAAAGCCATTTCTGATTTTATCGGGAGGTACGCCGGACACTGCATATATTGTCCGCTTTAGGCCGGAGCTCTCACGGTTTTGTTTCTGGGGCTTTGGCCCAAAAGGCCTATGCAGGGAGATGGTGTTCATGGCCTTATAAGGTCCACTTCAACCTCATCTCCATACGATGTGGGATTGGATGGTAGCATTGCTATCACTATTCCCCCTCCCGAAGAGGTCTTCAGGGCGTCTTCGGGCGCTGGCCGCTTGTCGGGACTGGCTGCTTTGGGCGCTGCCGATCGGGCGCTGGCTCTCGTACCCTTCGTCTCTCAACGAAAGCACCAAATGATAAAGCCATTTCTGACTTTATCGGGAGGTACGCCGGGCACTGCATATATTGTCCGCTTTGAGCCGGAGCTCTCACGGTTTTATTTCTGGGGCTTTGCCCCAAATGGCCTATGCAGGGAGATGGTGTCCATGGCCTTATAAGGTCCAGTTCAATTTCATCTCCAGCCGATGTGAAATTAATTGGATGATAGCATTGCTATCACACATTAATATAAATGTTGGTTTAACCACATGTATATTTATTTTCATAGCAATGTAGAAAATGATAGTTCTAATTGTGATTTTTTTTTTCTTGTTTTTCCTCTAGGGAGATGGTTTACTACAACAACCTCAGCTTCAATCGACAAACCGAGCAATCCTTCAATCAAGATAGATCACAAGCAGCTAATGATTGATGGAAAATTTGTTGATGCAGCATCAGGTTGGTGTCTAATACTTCACTATTTTTTTACATGTCGATCTTAAATTTTTTGACAAAGAAAAAATGGTTTGTGTACAGGAAAAACATTCCCAACTTTGGATCCTAGGACAGGAGAAGTAATAGCCCATGTTGCTGAAGGAGATGCTGAAGATATAAACCGTGCAGTCGCTGCTGCTCGAAAAGCACTTGATCAAGGACCGTGGCCAAGAATGACTGCTTATGTAAGCAGTATTTTATGTGTCAAAAGAGCAACTTGATTCATATTCTGATATTTCTTTTGACTTATTAAGTTGGTTGTATAGGAAAGGTGCTGCATTCTGTGGCGATTTGCTGATTTAGTTGAACAGAAAATAGACGAAGTTGCTGCTCTTGAAACTTGGGATGGTGGAAAACCTTATGAGCAATGTGCAAAGATTGAAGTACCAATGTTTATACGTTTGATTCGGTATTATGCTGGTATTAGAAAGCAAATGTATATGCTTTATGCTTCTTGAAAATTAAGGCGGTTAGCATTGTAAGATTTCCATGTTTTTGAATTCCAGGTTGGGCAGACAAGATTCATGGTCTCACAATTCCAGCTGATGGCCCTCACCATGTACAAACCTTGCACGAACCCATTGGTGTAGCAGGACAAATTATTCCATGGAATTTCCCTCTTCTAATGTTCGGTTGGAAGATTGGCCCTGCTTTAGCTTGTGCTAATACAGTTGTTCTTAAGACTGCTGACTTAACACCATTGTCTGCTCTTTATGTCACTAACTTGTTGCACGAGGTTCCCGAAAAAGACTTATCTTTTCTCATATGAACTTACATTATATTAAAATTGTTGCCATTGATTTAATGCAATGTATTGGAAGCTGCTACATATTGTATTGCCGCAATCAGAAAACTATTCTTCTGCGATAAAGTGAATATGACAGCAGTTTTGCATCTGCTACTAGAAATTTATTGTATAAAACTCATTCACTGTAGTGTAAATTAATGTAATTTTTGCAACAGGCAGGGCTTCCTCCTGGTGTTTTGAATGTAGTCTCTGGCTTTGGTGGGACTGCTGGTTCGGCTCTTGTTACTCATATGGATGTTGACAAGGTAAACCAATTAATTTATTATGTTCTTTGAGTTTGAAAGATTGTAGCATCTATTTTTATATCTGCAGGTTGCTTTCACTGGTTCAACTGCTACTGGTCAGAAAATACTTGAAATGGCTGCAAAGAGCAATCTCAAAGCAGCGACATTAGAGCTTGGAGGCAAGTCTCCTTTCATTGTATGTGAGGATGCTGATGTTGATAAAGCTGTGGAGTTGGCACATTTTGCCTTGTTCTTTAACCAGGTTTAACAACTAGGATCATTTTGAAAGATATGAATAATTCTTGTATGAACTGTGTGAATAACTAATTAATGCAGGGCCAATGTTGTTGTGCTGGGTCTCGCACATTTGTCCATGAAAGCGTGTATGATGAGTTCATAGAGAAAGCAAAGGCTCGTGCCGAGAAACGTTTAGTTGGTGATCCTTTCGAAAAGGGGGTTGAACAAGGTCCTCAGGCATGATCCATCGTTACATTACATTACATTATATACTAGGATCGGTCATCTCTCACATTTTAGCTCAAAATCATTTTCAATAATAGTGTTATGTTCTTTCTATGGTTTATGTGAATTCTTTAGATTGATGAGAAGCAGTTTCAGAAGATCCTTAAGTACATAAGATCAGGTATTGAAAATGGTGCTACTCTTGAAACTGGAGGTGATAAATGTGGCTCTATGGGTTACTATATTCAACCAACAATATTTTGAGATGTTAAGGTACTGTACTTATACTGCTACAAATCTGTTTTTGAAATTAACTGCTACTGATAAAGTACAATTAATACGATTTCGACCTTTCATCCTAATCAGGATGATATGTTAATAGCTAAGGATGAGATCTTTGGCCCTGTACAGACAATCTTAAAGTACAGGTAAGCTAGCTAGTTATATGTAAATAATTCTATATGATGATCTATCTTGTATATTAATCAATTCATATACTGGCAGGGATATTGATGAAGTAATTCATCGAGCAAATGCGACTCAGTGTGGTCTGGGAGCTGGAGTTTTCACTCAGAACATAGAGACTGCTAATAGATTAAGTCATGCAATTCGAGCAGGATCCGTGTGGATTAACTGCTACGACATTTTTGATGCTGCAATTCCTTTTGGTGGATATAAAATGAGTGGCCATGGCAGAGAAAAGGGTGTTTACAGCCTTAGCAATTACCTGCAGATTAAAGCTGTTGTCACTCCTTTGAAGAATCCAGCATGGTTATAAATTATAATCTCATTTTCCTAATTCGAAAAAGACATGTTCATTTGTTCGAATTTGACATTCTATTTAAAATACAATAATATTCTTGTTTGAGCAAATAAAATCAAGTATATGAATTAGATTTTGAATCAACTACAGGTGTGGAACTATATCTATAAAAATGATTTGTGCATTATGCTATAGGTTGCTCCTCATTAATTATAGTTATCTAGCAGTTCAAAAGAAGCCGGTCTGGTGTAGTTTCAGGAGTAGAGGCCTTTGCTCTTATTGATACATCAAGTGCTTCTTCTAATTTTATAATAACTTGCTCCATTGATGGTCTCTGTTTCTTAAGTGCCGTACATGACAGTGCCAGTTCAAATATGAGAACAAAAGCTTCTGCTGAGTATTCTCCATCAAGCTTAGGGTCTGCAAATTCTATTATACTGCCTCCTTTAGTAAGGGATTTAGCCTGCCAAAACAGAAACATGAATTTATATAAATATTATATAAAACCATTTGAGATATTAATCTAAAACTTAAAAAACTAACCATTTTATCCAATGGCATTGGTTTCTTCAAATTCATATTAATAACCTTCTTTCCTGAGAGCATCTGCAGAAGTACTATTCCAAAGCTATAAACATCGCCTGACGAATTGACTTGTTGATTATTTTGATACTCAGGATCAATGTAACCAAATGTTCCTCTCACTTCTGAGCTTGCATAGGTCGCCCCTTGATCGATAACCTTTGATAATCCAAAATCCGAAAGCTTTGCTTCAAAATTTGGACCTAAGAGAATGTTTGTTGGCTAGAAAAGTAGAAAAGAAAAAGCAATGGTTATATCTAGAATAAGAAATATTATCAGAATCAGTTGTAGTAAAATGTTAAGACTGACCTTGATATCACGGTGAACAATGCAGCCTTCCGAGTATGTATGCAGAAACCAAAGGCCTCGAGCACTACTGATGGCAATCTCAATCCGTTGCATCCAAGAAAGGAACTTATCCTTGCCTGTAGTTGATCAATTTTCGGTTATCAGCACTAAATGTAAAAAAAAGAAAACTTGGCAACTTGCTATGCATGCAGAAGAGAAATACCAAAAATCCATTCTGAGAGATTTCCATTTGGACACAGCTCGTAGATAAGAAAGCACTCATCTTCTCTTGTACAAAGTCCCAGCAACTCAACAACGTTCGGATGTCTAACGTGCAATAAGCTTGTGACTTCCCGGACGACAGTTTCTGCATTTTTGTCATTGATGATGTGCTTAACTGCTACATGCTGATTATTTGACAATATGCCTTTATACACTTTTCCTGTCACATTAAAAAGGCCTACCAGTTTATTACTTCTCTACATTTCTGCTTATGGTTTATGAGTAATAAGATAATAAACGTCTCATTCGCGATTTTAACTTAGAAACTCACCTGCAGTTCCTTCACCAATGAGATGCTTGTCACTTAAGTTTCCAGTAGCAGAATAGATCTCTCTCATTGGAAATTTCAGGCAACGAGATTTCTTTATTTGCAGGTTCTTAAAAGCTGCAAATCAAGTTTACATAACTAGAATACTTTCATAACAGCTTCAGCAAAATCATAATTTTATATGAGGCGTACCTTTTTTTTCGGGTGGAACTTTCGTCTTACTGCATCTTCTACACATATATCTTATGGCAATACTTATTATTATCACCGCAATCCCAATTAGGCATCCCATTAGAATCCAGATACCTGTTAAAAATCTCCATGGTCAAAAACAGGATCATTTAGTGCAGGAAGAGAATAATTAAACTTTTACATAAGAACACTACCTGTACCAATCTTCATTATCATTTCACCTTCCGATTCTGCTAGATCTGATGAAAAATAGCACGTATATGTGTAAGATCTGATACAAAACTCGAAAATTATCATTCATTGGTGACAATTAAGGATATGGATATCATCAAATCTACTTACTAGTACCGTTAGTTTGGTTCCCGAGGCAGTTATAAACTCTATGAATACGAGCATCATCGTCAATTGCAGTACTTGTTAGTGATATCAGGACAGCAAACCTACAAATATCAGTTTCTGTTATTTCCTGCCAACTTTCTCTGCAGGAACCGCACGATGGATCCTGTTCTTCATTAGAATCATGAAGCTTGCAGCTTTCGGCTAAGCTGTTGAAGTTCTGCTTTAACCTGTGAGTAACATTGGCAACAGAATAATCAGAACAGCCTCCGTTTCCACTTGTCAGCTTTTCGATCCCACAACCGAGAATATCTGCTTCAGATTTCTCCATTTCGGCTAAACAACTTGTCTGCTCATCAGGATTCAAGTAGATAAGTCCAGTCTGATTGGCCCTTCGCCCCAGCGCGTGTAAGTAAGCATGAAATGCTAATCCACAGCAATTTTCTGACAGAAACCCTCCCCAATCTCCCTCTATGCAAGTCGGAGTATAATATCGAGATAACGAAAACGGCAAATCAAGGCTGCAGATAGTAGCAGCAGGCCTGGAAACTGCAAATGTAATTACCATTGCAAAAATATGTATGCAGAAATTAGTCCTGAACAGGTGTTTCAGCATTGTATCCAATTGATAGGGAGATTAGAGAGATCCAAAGAAGGATATTGCATTAAGATTACATATTTCAAACAAGAACATTGTGTTCTTTCATTTCTTGCCGGCCCATGCTAAATCAAGTTAACTTTTATTTTGAACTGTCCGTTTATTATATGGCTATGATTAAGGGAAAAAATAAACTGAGGACGTCAGTGACAGTTAAATAAAAATTTGGTTTCAGGATATTCCGAAGGACAAGTTCTTGGATGAGGCAAGAAACGCAGTTGGACTGTCAAAGTGCCAAAACATGTAACTTACTTCACAAAAATTCATAAATATAGATGGATGTGACATCAAATATAAAAAGTAATAAGACAAGGGGATGTTGGTCTCATCTTTAAAATTATGGTAATGGTTAAAACGGGGAACTTTGTTTGTCTCGGCAATTGGCCAGCCGCTTCGTGCCTGCCATTATCATTACTTGAGATATAACTCAAGAGTTTCTTTATGCCTGCAAACCAACATAAAAACTACAAAAAAAAGCCATTTAGCGACTGGAAGGTTTAGTCGCTATTATTGAAAATTTCGTCGCTAATTGGTTGTAGCGACTGGACGACGCCATGTCGCAATACCGGTCGTCGCAAAAAATTTAGCGACTAACAAGGGAAACAGTCGCTAATATTTGCGACTAATTTTAGTCGCTAAAATTAACCATTCCCGTCGCTAATAAACGAATTATCAGTCGCCATTCGTATGAAAAACATGTTATAGCGACGAAACTTTTGTCGCAATTTTTGTCGCTAAATAATATTAGCGACATAATATTTGTCGCCATTTTTTGTAGCTATTTTAGCGACATTCTGTCGCTATAATATTTAGTCGCTAAAATTTTGCGACTGTATTGTAATTAGTCGCTAAGTGCGACTTTTGTATTAGCGACGGATTTTGCTGTCGCTAATCCGTCGCTAATTATTTTTGAAAAAACAAAATTCCTTTTTCTACACAATAAAATAAATTAATATATTGAACACCGGAAAATAAATACTCACATTCTTAGCAACATAAAATATAATCAAATTCAATTCAGAAACATATAATCCAAAACATATGTAATTAATATTAATTCATAATGAACAAATAATTAAAAGTACTAATAATTATATTAATTTATCGTATCATAAATATGTATATAATGTAATACTAATAATGTCATAAAAAAAACATATGTAAAGTCATCTGGAAGTACTGCCACCACCACCACAGTTAGAATCTGTATGGGGGTCTGAACCGCCTGCACCTGAAGGCCCAACGTCATCATGTGGTGCGGGTGATGCAGTAGTGGTGCTGGGCTGAGGGACTGGTGGCTGAGAGGAAAAGTGAGGAAGCAACGAACGAATAGTTCGCGCTACAATCTCCTCGACGTCTTCCTTGGTCAGGCATGTACCACCAGAATGAGATGCAGTGCTTGCACCAGCAGCACATGATGGACCGGATTGATGAAGACCAGGAGGGACATATGAGCCGAGACCATAAATTGCTTTCCTTTTGTTGCGTCGTGCGACCTCGATAAACAACTCTGACTCATCGACAGATGAATCATCTTGCGATCTCTCTGATCGGAGTTGCTCATACCGCTCCTATAAAATGACAACAATATTGAATAAACGTAAATTTAAAAATATTATAAAATTTATAGTAATATAACATGTAGACAACTGCATACTTGAGTAACTAGTAAAGTACTTGATACTTACATGAACCTCCCTGCTGCGATCCACCACATAAGTTTTTCCATCATGATTTATGGTGTGTGTGTGCAGATAAGCCTCGGGAATCGTAGGTGGTCGACCCATCTCCTTCTCCTATATCATGTACAGTAATAAAAATTTCTCAAAAAAAATTACTACGAGTAAAACATGCACTTGCATTATTATCCTATTTTATTGGAAATATATGAAGTAAACACTTTCTATAAAATCCAAAAAAAATTCGACATTATCTCCCCATATTATTGCCATCCTCCTGTGAAGAAAAATTCATTTTACATTTCTAAGAATTAGAAATTAATTCCAATCACCTCAACAAACTCCAACACAATTTATCCCATCCTCCTTTACATATATATCTCAATCAATATACATATTGTTAACTAATACGCATGTCTATTGATTTCACCAATGGATTGACAGGCAAATTAGCTCCAAAAGAAATAGAAAGTGAGACATTGAGAAAACTAAAATAAAAATTTGGCATAATATCCCCATATTATTGCCATCCTCCTGTAACAAAAAATTCATTTAACACTTCTAAAAATCACAAATTTATTTCAATTTCCCCAACAAAGTACAACACAACTTTCCCATCCTCCTTTATATATATATATATATATATATATATATATATATATCAATCAATGTATTGTTAAGTAATATGTATGTATATCATTGGTTCTATAAAATCCAAATCAAAAGCAATATATGAGGTGAATATTTGCAAAAAATAAAAAAAAAAAAAATTTGCCATAACCTCCCCATATTATTGCCATCCTTCTGCAAGAAAAAATTCATTTAACACTTCCAAAAATCACAAATTTATTCCAATTTTCCCAGCAAACTCCAACACAATATTCTCATCCTCCTTTACATACATGTGTGTGTGTGTGTGTGTGTGTGTGTATATATATATATAGATATAAATCAATATATTAATTACCATATATGCCATCATATATTAATTACCATATATATATTGATTGGATGTATATATTCCGTTTGAAATGAACTAAAATGAACATCTCAATTAGCAAATAGATGCAACTCAAGGTCTATAACATAAAATTATAAGTGAAATTTGTAATAAATAAAATACTTACCAGTCGTGAGATATGCTCACCAATAGATATGGTACCACCAGTATATGATCCGGGAGCTTTATCTTCAGATCCTCCATAATAATTGATCCTCTTCTGACTGGAGAGTTGAAGGCGCAGAGGAAGATTGAAAATCTGATGCCACCGGTTCCATGCAGCCTCTGGGAAATCTTTAGGGTTCTGCTTGGCAATTTTTATGTGATATACATAATCTTTATATCTTTGTGCAGCCTTTGTTTCCCAACCTGCCCTAACAAGACAATTGACACTAGCATCCCAGTGGCATTTTTTCTGGATTTGCATTTAAATTTGTTCATTAGTGTGTATAATCGTACAAAACTATTATATAATTTGAATAATAAATTATGTAATGAAAAATTAAATATAATTTTCAAATAAATATATACATATACCTTGAACTCTCCCCAATAAAACTCCTTGTTTTCTCTAGCAACCTCCTTCCAACTGACTCCATTGAGATCTGTCCGCTGATGGAAACTGGTAGTTATGATCCTAGAGCATTGGGATGACGGTTCCAGACTGAATAATATATGAAATAATAGAAATGTGTTTAAACCTGTTTTGATATATTTGTAGCAATTTATAGCGGTGGATACTCACAGTCCCTATTGATTTACTGTAACGTACAATCTACTACTATTTTCACTGGCGACATCACATGTAGTAGATGTACTGCTATTGGCCGTGTGCGGACTGGGGGTTGATGCTGATGGTGTAAATGCCCCTGGTGTTGATTGTTCATTCCCGGATGTGGGGTCTCCAGGGATATCTGGCATATCTCCAAATGGTGGAGTTGATGTATCCCCTTCTGATCGTCCTCCCCAATGACCACGACCCATAAGCCCTCTGCCTCTACCACGACCCATACCTGCAAAATAGTGAACTATACATGTATGTGTAACAATTATAATAAGTAAATACAAGAGTGTCCATCCAATATTTTTTAATCGAGTAATAAATATGCATTAAAAAGTAATAAGTTAACACTCCTGTCCGTTAAAATTACATTTAATCAATTAATCACTAGATGATGAATTTTGGAATTCCTCTTCGTCGTCGTCATTGCTATCGTAATCTGTAAATTCCTCCTCTTCCTCATCCTCATTAAGTTGTTGAGCAATGTCATCAGTTCTGTCAATTTCAATTACTACTCCCGATTGGTCACGCAAGTCTATATCATCGTCCGTAGAAGCATCAATTGTCATATCTTGTACAGTAACTTCATCATCTTGGAATGCATTACATTCTGTAGTATCAATGTGATCTCTTACACCTGATGTGGCAACGTAGTCCCTTTGTTTAACTGAGAACACAGCTAATCAGTTAGATTTGTCTAATTTTAAAGCCGGATATCTTGCATAATACACTCGAGTTGCTTGCATTGCTAGGATAAATGGTTCATAACGGTTGAACCGACGATGCTGGTTTACATTAACAAGTCTATATTGGCTATGAATCTTAATACCAATGTCTACAGTGGGATCAAACCAATGACACTTAAATAATACAGTTTGCTTTATTGGTAACGATGGGTACTCTATCTGTATGATCTCTTCAATCCATCCATAGTAATCAGCAATGTTATCAATTGAATTTGACCCTTTTACACGAACTCCACTATTCATTGTATGTCTTCCAGAACCATGACCTTTAGTGTGAAATTTGTATCCATTGACAAAATATATCAAGTAGCACTTAACTCTCCGCAGTGGTTTCTGTGACAAACTTGTGATGTATTCATTTTCAATTCCATTGTAACGTACCTACTCTTAAAAAAAACATAGTGAAGTTATCATCATTACCTTCTACTATGATAGGTAAGTATTATAAATAAAAATTTGTGAGCCTTACATATAATTCGAACCAGTCCGCGAAGTAGGTGTCAATATTTGCATCAATTTGACTTGGTGTAAGATGGGGATGCTTGTTGCGTAAGTTATCGCAATATATACTTCATTACCAAAAAAATTAAAAGCAATGTCGTCAAATGAAAAAATGGTTCCACATCTCTCAACTGAATCACATATATAATTATTATGTACCTCAAGAATGGAGAAACCTCCTCGCAATTAAGTAAAATATAGGTATGAGCTGCCTTATACTCCTCAGATGTTAACGCCCTTGTACCAATTTCTGAGCTTGGTCATCCAGGATACGTGAAAATTTTTAAATTCTCACTTACATTTTCCTCCCAATCTCCATCATCATTACGAGGACGACGTCGATGTCTGGTACTAACATGAGGTTCAAAGTAATGCGAGAAAAAATTTGATGATTCTGATAGCAGGTACGCATTGCATATAGATGCCTCTACTGTTGACTTGTTACCAATCTTTTTTTTAAGGGAGCGAAGGTACCTGCATATGGGTAATGTACACAATCAATTAATGCTTTAATGTGTTCATACATATTTGCTACCATAATGTTAATCTTAAGGAGTTATTACCTCTCAAATGGATACATCCATCGATATTGTACTGGTCCACCAATCCTTGCTTCATATGGTAAGTGTATCATTAAGTGCTCCATTGAGTCAAAAAAGGACGGAGGAAATATCTTTTCAAGTTTGCAAATTATTAGAGGAATGTTGGAGTCCAATGCCTCGATGTCCTCCAGACGGATAGAACTGCATGTCAACTCCCTAAATTATAAGCTCAACTCTGTAAGTACCTGCCACACATGTCCAGGAAGTAGCTCACGAAAGGCAACAGGTAGCAATCGCTGCATAAATATGTGGCAATCATGACTTTTCAAGCCATATAATTTAAGTTTCACCATGTCAACACAACGACCTAAATTTGAGACATATCCATCTGGAAACTTCAGTTCCTTCAACCAATCAAACAGTTCTTTTTTCGCTTGCTTATCCAATGTGTAACATGCTTTTGGATACTTGCCAGTAATTGGATCCATTGACAACTCTGGACGGCAGCAATATCTTTCTAAGTCGGAACGTGCTTTCGCATTGTCCTTGGTTTTCCCTTCAACATTCAAAATTGTGTTAATCACATTGTCAAAAACGTTTTTCTCGATATGCATTACGTCAAGATTGTGCCTCATCATGTTTGTTTTCCAATAAGGCAAATCCCAAAATATGCTTCGCTTCTTCCACCCACAAGACTGACATATGATCCCATTAATCTCGTCGGCATCATGCTCAGTTGCTTTGACTAAACCCCATTGCTCAATTTCTTACAGAATATATTCCCCATCTCTAATTGGTGGTGGTGGCATTGTTTCGACATGACCGACTCTAAAGTTTCACCTGTTTCTCCTAAAGGGGTGATCATGAGGAAGAAATTTCCTATAATTGTCAAACCAAGTTTGTTTCCCACCACTCTCTAGTCTAAAAGATTGTGTATGTTCCATACAATAAGGGCATGCATATTTTCCAGTGGTACTCTAACCAGACAACATTGAATATGCTGGAAAATCATTAATTGTCCACATAAGCGCAGCTCGCATCATAAAATTTTGCTTAGTGGACACATCATATGTAGACACTCCACTATTCCATAATTCTATCAACTCATAAATCAAGGGTTGTAGATATACGTAAATTTTTTGCTTAGGATTCCTCGACCCTAGCACAATAACAGTTAAGAACATATAAGCCTCTTTCATACACATCCAAGGGGGTAGATTGTAAGGAGTAACAATTACCGGCCATGATGAGTATTTCCTCCCCCGAATGGCTGAAAACCATCTGTACATAAACCCAACCTAACATTTCTAGTCTCAACAGCAAAAGACGGATGAGTTTCATTGAAATAATTCCAAGCTAGAGAGTCAGAAGGATGCTCCATAACTCCATCATTTTGGACATGATCATAATGCCATCTCATATGTTTCGCTGTCTCTTTTGACTGATATAATCGCTGCAGCCTAGGTGTTAGAGGAAAATAATACATCTTTTTATATGCTTTCACCCTTTGCCTATGGGAACCGCCACTCATTTTGAACCTTGGGTGATTACAAAACTTGCACTGTGTCAAATTTTCATCCTCATGCCAAAACAACATGCATCCTTCATTGCAGCAATCAATTTTTTGGACAGGCAATCCCAGGCTTCTAACAAGACATTTCGTTTGGTAAAAATTGTCTGGCAGTATGTTACCTTCAGGCAAAGTTTCTTTAAATAATTGGATGTTTGCATCGAAAAACCTCTCTGGAAGATTAAATTCTGATTTGGCATGCAACATCCTTGCAACTACAGAGAGCTGAGAATGATCATCACAACCAGGATACAACTGTGCATTACCAGAGTCAAGAAGATCATAAAATTGTTGACATTGTGGGTTCGGTGCCTCATCCATACCATTTCCAACAAAATTTGAGGGTCCAGGTATGTTGGGGTTAGACATAGATACTTGTTCATCATTATAAGTACTATAACCTTCTTGATTAAACTGTTGCCAAAGGTTATCGGGATTAAAACTAGACCCAGCTGCATCGAGTACCATCTGCTGATATGAACTTCTTACCTCTCCACCATCCACTGATTCATTCAGTGTTGGAACCCAATTTAACTCGTTTTGAGTTATGTGTGTCTCTCCATGGCAATTCCAAACTAAATAATCTCGAACAAATCCCTCACGTAATAAATGATTCATAACTGTATCCGCCTCATGAAACTTACGGTTCACACATCGGATGCATGGACACCTAATTTTTCCGCCACTCATTTCCTCGGGATGAGAAGTAGCGAATTTGATGAAACTTTCTACTCCATAAACAAATGATGCATTAGTCCTTCCGCTTGCATCCCGCCGATTATACATCCAACTACGATCATCAGATTCCATATTTTCAAGAAATCCTTTATTTGCACAAAATAAGAAAATTACAAAGTTTAGTCACCAAGATATACATAAAAAATATAGCTACTTATCACACCCCATAAGTGACCTAATTGGAATTAGCGATTTTAATTGGACAATTAAGGGCAAGTGGGTAATTTGCATGAGGAAAAGAGGATTTTATTGCAAGGTTTTAATAAAGAATTAATTACAGATTTTTAGTTTAGTGAGTAAAGAGTATTTTGACAAGGGCTTATTGGTAATAGATGGAGCAGATTGTAAAAGAGTATTTAGTGGATTTGTGAACCGTGCATGTGTGCCAAGTGGAGAGTGAGTGTGTGCATGTGGGTGAGAGAAAAGAGAGGTCTGAATGTTTTTAGTTCCTGGAAACTAAAGACGTGAGGTTTTCTCTCTTTTGCTCTCTCTCACGTTAGCCATCCCTTCCCTCTCCATTTTCTGTTCTTTCTCTCTTTTGCATGCGTGTTCATTTGTTGTGAGCTAGGGTTTTGAGCTTTGAAGGGATTTCTAGAGGTAAGTGGCAGAAGTTTTCTTGGTTTTTATAATTGAATCTCCTTCTTCTTCTCCTTTGGGTTTATAGAGATTCTGTTCTTGGGTTAATGGAATGTGGTTTTATCTGTTTGCAAGCATCTGAAGATAAGAGGAAAGAGAAAGGAAAAGGAAAGATTGTGGATTGAAGAGTACAGTGGACATTTTGAACTTCATTACAGGTTTGGGAGTGTCTGTTCTTTCTCAATCTTGGATCCTGCTTGCTGTATGTTGTCAATGTTGGATATGCGTGTTGTTTAGTAAAATGCATGAGAAATATATTGTGTATACATGATTTCTATAGAAAAGAATAACGTTGTGTATGTCAATGAGATGAATTTGCATGAGTTTGAGTGTGGATACCTGGGAAGTTGATGTTCTGGCATTGTTTCTGTTTTGATTGTAAAATGGTATAATTTGTATTAAAAATTGCTGTAAATGTGCTCTAGAGACTTGAAGGTACGTATTCGAATATTTATTGCATGAAAAATGGTTTTAAACAAATTGGGGTTTTGAGTTTCAAATATACTCTGTTTTCACGATCTTCTGGTTTTACGTTTTCTAAAATTCTGAGATTTTGAGAAGGAGAAGCAGTTTGTGTGAAGAAGTTCACGTGACGTGATGGAGCATCACGCCGTGACCTCCTTATCTGGGAAGTCACGTGACATGATGGAGCATCACGCCGTGATCTCCTTCCCTGGAAAGTCACGAGACGTGATGGAGCATCACGCCTCGTGACCTTGCCTTCCATGCGTGTCACGAGATTTTGTCTCGTGACCTTCCCTCTCCTCTCTGGCGTCACGAGGCGTGACAGAGGGTCACGACTCGTGACTGCCTCTGTTTTGCGTGGCGTTCGCGTGAAGCCAGCGTCATGAAGCACCACTGCCTGGGTGACTCGTGACCGGCCTTCCTCCTACTATTGCCCTGTTTTCCTAAAAGCATAATTTTAACTTCTGGTTTAAAGGATTTTTCAGTACATATCAAATGTTTGGGTTTTAAAGATTTGAATTGTATTTTAATAATTGTTTCATTATGAGATTTGTGGTCATAATTAATATTAATGTACATGATTTACATGTTTATAATTTACATGAGTATGGATTATTTTAATGTGAATTGTAGGTCCTTTTAACTTCTGTATTTAATATTTATATTTGCATGTTTCAAATGTGATCAGTATACATGTATACATGGATTATAGATTAGTATTAATTTCAATTCTCATGTTATGATATTGATACTTGAATTGATAGGTTGTGTCCTTAAGCCTGGATAAGTCATAGTAGTGGATAAGTAAGCGCTTACTTAGGTCAGGGTGTCTGTGCAGCTGCTATATGATAAAACGTTATATGCGGGTTCCGTTTGGATCCTTGTTTCGACCCCGTTTGGGTCTATATGGAAAATAAATGCGAGACTTCGGTCTCTATATGAAAAATCACATGTTTGAGACTTATGTCTCTATATGCTTGGGATATTGTGTTCTATCAGTATCCAAATGACCGCATCCACTTCTAAAGGGTATTCTCAGACTAATCAGGCTATATGTTATATGTGTTGCATATGTTGAGATGCATATTGACACGATTACAAGTATATGATGCACATGAATTCTTGCAAAATTTTATATTATGCATCTTGTATATGTGTACTTAGAATGGTGAGAAGTATGTTAATTCTAAATATGATTTTAATAATTAATTGTTTGTAATGTATGTTTATAGTAGTGATGAAATTAATATTGTTGTAAATACTGTATATATATATATATATTGCTCGTTTGTTTTGTTCCTCCCCACTAAGCGTTATCGCTTAGCACGGGTTCTTTTCCCGTGCAGGTGGCGAGTTCGGTTTGGAGTCAGATATCTGCAGGTCGGCCACTAGAAGTCTTTTTGGCTGAAGTTATTTTTGAGTCTTCCGCTGTTATTTTGTACATGGCTTGTTAATAGCAAAATGAATCTTTGTAAAGGAACAATTATTTTTGTATATGTATTTGCTTATGAGCCTCTTTTTGTAAAACGATATTGATATATATATATGTTAAAGCTTTTAATATAGTATGATTAAAAGTTTCTTTATATTTCATCTTTTATTTTATTTATTAGAATGCTTTGGATTCGTTTATATGTTTGTCCGCATGACATTCCGGTATCCTTCCAACGGGGATAACGGGGTGTTACAGCTTGGTATCAGAGCCCAGGTTTGATGGTTCTGGGTTATGTTGTGATTTTTAGAGTGTAGAGTCAAGTCTATGCATGAGAGTCAGTTTTGTGTAGTGGCCTAATGCAGATGTCTTGTGTTGTGTAGTGTTTGTATGGAGTCGGATCCAAGTGAGTATATGGGCGACACCATGAGCAGTATCAATGTGGGTCGAATAGAGAATCCAGTCAGAGGAGGTGATCCAGTGGGACAGGATAGGCATGAGCGGGAACCTGCACCAGCTGTGGGTGTAAATAGAGGAGTTGGTTTTGATCCAGCGTTAGTACAAGGGTTACTGCAAGTGGTTGATAGGTTGACTGCTCCTAAGGCTCCAACTGAGTTTTTAAGAAAGAGAGGAGCAGAAGACTTTCATGGGACTGCCTTGGATGAATCAGATGTGGCTGAGTTTTGGCTGAAGAGGGTAGGTAGGATTCTGCAAGAGATTAGATGTCCCGCAGATCAGAGAGCTTCATGTGCAATATCGTTGCTTCAAGGATCAGCATATGATTGGTGGGAACTTGTGATGAGGAATCCGCAACGACCAGCTGAACTGACTTGGGAATACTTCAAGCAAAGTTTGAGCAAAAGTATGTGACGAAGGCTTACCAAGAAGCTAAGTGGAGAGAGTTCATTAGTTTGAAGCAGCGGGGAATGACCGTGAGTGAGTATGACAAGGAATTCAATCGGTTGAGTAAGTATGTGCCCGAGCAGTTGTTGACGGATGAGTTCAGATGTAGGCACTTTCTAGAGGGACTGCGTGAGGTGTACAGAGGTCCTTTGTCTGCAATGATAGTCTTGCAACCAGTGGGGTATTATCAACTTGTGGCAGCAGCAATGAAGTTAGAGGAATCAGAGGTGATCAAGCAGAGAATGGTTAGCAAGAGAAGAGCACCGGATGGGGGAGTTGCGAGTACTAAGAAGTCCAAGGGTACTCCAACCGAGCAAGGATCTAGAGAGATTGTTCAAGTGCCTTCACAAGTAGGGAGCGTAGCCCCTCATGGTAATAAGGGAAATCGAGCACCGGAGTGTGAGCATTGTCATAGGTACCATTGGGGTACATGTCGCAAGATCACCGGGGCATGCTTTAAGTGCGGAAGTATGGAACACCGGTTTGCATTTTGCCCTAATCGACAAGAGGACCAGAATCAACAAGAAAGCAGAAGATCCAATGTCACTCGAAGCAATCGTGATGGAAGTAGAGCTCCGAGAGCACCATCAGAGACAGTGCAACGACCTGGTGCTACAGAAGATCATAACCGGCATAGAGCTTATGCTATGATTGCTGAAGATGCGATCGTTGCCGCGGGTCCTTCGGGTAAGTGTTTATATGTTAAGTTTTGTTTCGTTTCGGTTTTGGTATTTGAGATGTATTTCTTAAGCGAGGAAATTTCGAGGACAAAATTTTCTTAAGGAGGAGAGAGTTGTCACACCCCATAAGTGGCCTAATTGGAATTAGCGATTGGGTAATTTGCATGAGGAAAAGAGGATTTTATTGCAAGGTTTTAATAAAGAATTAATTACAGATTTTTAGTTTAGTGAGTAAAGAGTATTTTGACAAGGGCTTATTGGTAATAGATGGAGCAGATTATAAAAGAGTATTTAGTGGATTTGTGAACCGTGCATGTGTGCCAAGTGGAGAGTGAGTGTGTGCATGTGGGTGAGAGAAAAGAGAGGTCTGAATGTTTTTAGTTCCTGGAAACTAAAGACGTGAGGTTTTCTCTCTTTTGCTCTCTCTCACGTTAGCCATCCCTTCCCTCTCCATTTTCTGTTCTTTCTCTCTTTTGCATGCGTGTTCATCTGTTGTGAGCTAGGGTTTTGAGCTTTTAAGGGATTTCCAGAGATAAGTGGCAGAAGTTTTCTTGGTTTTTATAGTTGAATCTCCTTCTTCTTCTCCTTTGGGTTTATAGAGATTCTGTTCTTGGGTTAATGGAATGTGGTTTTATCTGTTTGCAAGCATCTGAAGATAAGAGGAAAGAGAAAGGAAAAGGAAAGATTGTGGATTGAAGAGTACAGTGGACATTTTGAACTTCATTACAGGTTTGGGAGTGTCTGTTCTTTCTCAATCTTGGATCCTGCTTGCTGTATGTTGTCAATGTTGGATATGCGTGTTGTTTAGTAAAATGCATGAGAAATATATTGTGTATACATGATTTCTATAGAAAAGAATAACGTTGTGTATGTCAATGAGATGAATTTGCATGAGTTTGAGTGTGGATTCCTGGGAAGTTGATGTTCTAGCATTGTTTCTGTTTTGATTGTAAAATGGTATAATTTGTATTAAAAATTGCTGTAAATGTGCTCTGGAGACTTGAAGGTACGTATTCGAATATTTATTGCATGAAAAATGGTTTTAAACAAATTGGGGTTTTGAGTTTCAAATATACTCTGTTTTCACGATCTTCTGGTTTTACGTTTTCTGAAATTCTGAGATTTTGAGAAGGAGAAGCAGTTTGTGTGAAGAAGTTCACGTGACGTGATGGAGCATCACGCCGTGACCTCCTTCTCTGGGAAGTCACGTGACGTGATGGAGCATCGTGCCGTGATCTCCTTCCCTGGAAAGTCATGAGACGTGATGGAGCATCACGCCTCGTGACCTTGCCTTCCATGCGTGTCACGAGATTTTGTCTCGTGACCTTCCCTCTCCTCTCTGGCGTCACGAGGCGTGACAGAGGGTCACGACTCGTGACTGCCTCTGTTTTGCGTGGCGTTCGCGTGAAGCCAGCGTCATGAAGCACCACTGCCTGGGTGACTCGTGACCGGCCTTCCTCCTCCTACTGCCCTGTTTTCCTAAAAGCATAATTTTAACTTCTGGTTTAAAGGATTTTTCAGTACATATCAAACGTTTGGGTTTTAAAGATTTGAATTGTATTTTAATAATTGTTTAATTATGAGATTTGTGGTCATAATTAATATTAATGTACATGATTTACATGTTTATAATTTACATGAGTATGGATTATTTTAATGTGAATTGTAGGTCCTTTTAACTTCTGTATTTAATATTTATATTTACATGTTTCAAATGTGATCAGTATACATGTATACATGGATTATAGATTAGTATTAATTTCAATTCTCATGTTATGATATTGATACTTGAATTGATGGGTTGTGTCCTTAAGCCTGGATAAGTCATAGTAGTGGATAAGTAAGCGCTTACTTAGGTCAGGGTGTGTGTGCAGCTGCTATATGATAAAACGTTATATGCGGGTTCCGTTTGGATCCTTGTTTCGACCCCGTTTGGGTCTATATGGAAAATAAATGCGAGACTTCGGTCTCTATATAAAAAATCACATGTTTGAGACTTATGTCTCTATATGCTTGGGATATTGTGTTCTATCAGTATCCAAATGACCGCATCCACTTCTAAAGGGTATTCTCAGACTAATCAGGCTATATGTTATATGTGTTGCATATGTTGAGATGCATATTGACACGATTACAAGTATATGATGCACATGAATTCTTGCAAAATTTTATATTATGCATCTTGTATATGTGTACTTAGAATGGTGAGAAGTATGTTAATTCTAAATATGATTTTAATAGTTAATTGTTTGTAATGTATGTTTATTGTAGTGATGAAATTAATATTGTTGTAAATACTGTATATATATATATTGCTCGTTTGTTTTGTTCCTCCCCACTAAGCGTTATCGCTTAGCACGGGTTCTTTTCCCGTGCAGGTGGCGAGTTCGGTTTGGAGTCAGATATCTGCAGGTCGGCCACTAGAAGTCTTTTTGGATGAAGTTATTTTTGAGTCTTCCGCTGTTATTTTGTACATGGCTTGTTAATAGCAAAATGAATCTTTGTAAAGGAACAATTATTTTTGTATATGTATTTGCTTACGAGCCTCTTTTTGTAAAACGATATTGATATATATATATGTTAAAGCTTTTAATATAGTATGATTAAAAGTTTCTTTATATTTCATCTTTTATTTTATTTATTAGAATGCTTTGGATTCGTTTATATGTTTGTCCGCGTGACATTCCGGTATCCTTCCAACGGGGATAACGGGGTGTTACACTACTGACATGGAGAATGAATAGAATCCACACCCGTAGCCTACCAATTGGTGAGGTGGCAGAATCAATAACCGAATTCTTCCTTTTGATAAGATGGACCTATCCACTATTATCCTTACGTCACATCTACATCTATCACCTATCCCTTTCTTTGAAATTCAATTTTTCTTTTTTTTTTTAAATATTTTTATTGCTATATTCGTGTTTCACCAGCAATTTGCCTTTGTCAAACTTATACAACCAACAATTAATAAAAATCGAGTGCAAATTAATTTTAATGGTTAACCAATATGATTGTATATGAACTTAATTTTTAAAATTATAGTTAGTAGATGTAAACTTATACTTAAATATCTAGTTAACTGGTTAGTTAACACTTAACCAGATTTATTATATGTAATTCTGTATATATATGGATGTAATGGTAATTTTTACATATATCTATATTCTATTATAATCTTAGAATGCATATGATTGATAAATTAATATTTATTTAATTTTATTTCAATGTATTGACATTAAATTTAAATGATTTGTATTTTATATTTAAAATTTTGGAAAATTTATATTTTAATTTAATGGATATATGAAAGTTTTTTCCTATGAAGTCTATGTTCAGTTTTTCTTTTAATGGTTAACCTGTATTCAGCGATTAACCGGTTAGCAATTAATCAATTATTAATTGATTAAATTTAAACTCTGATTTTAAAAACTAACATCAATAGACTGAATTCAAAAAATATGATATAAGCTGATTAATCAGTTCTTACCTATCTCTAACATATAATTATAACACAAATTAATATATAAAAGAAAAGATTCGAATAAAGTTAAAACAACATAATAATAGACTCACTTTCTTAAAACATTAGAATAAAGTTAAAACGACATAATAATAATAGACTCACTGTCTTAAAAGATTGGAATAAAGTTAAAAGTACATATATAATAATAGACTCACTTTCTTTTATTATTTTGTGAACAATCTTTTTACTTTTAAATATTATATTTTAATGTTTCCAAGTTTTAGACTTTAGATTGTTTATTGTTCATATTAATCTTTCGTTATAAATATGTAATCATCAGTTTTCTCTCTAAGGTTGAAACGTCTTTGGCTGTGATCTACTCATCCACTTAATAGCTTTCGTCAATTATATGTCGCAAGTTAGTTTTTCTTATGTTATCTTCCATTTCTTAATCTCTTGTATGATTATTTAGTTAGCTTTAATTTAAGTTAATTAATTTCTACATAATTAATCAGCTTCAAATAATTTTTTTAAAAAATCTACAAAATTTCTTTGTTTCTCGAGTTTTATGATTAGATAATAATTTTGTCAAATATATTTTGTGAGTTGAAATTTCCATTTAATTAGCTTTATATTTCTTTTATTAACCTATTCAATGATTTATCTCCTTCTGTCTGACTGATGCCCTGATCATTTTACTTTGTTTTTCCATTGATACAGTTTGTTCTTGGCAATCTATTTCAGATCTCAATAACTCTCCAAACAAGGCTACGATTTGGCTTATTAAGCACTCATTTACCGGTAATAATCATATATTGCTTATCCACTTACTTGAGAACACTTTTTTTTTAAAAGAAAAGAAGAGAAGTTGCATCTGCTTCCACGCCAAAGCACTAATGGAGGCAGAAAAACAAAGATCTTTTCTTTGTTAGAGCCCACAGTCTTATTATCCACAATCACTACAAGAAATTACACATTTTATGACGCAAAAAATTGTCATGAAAAAATCATTTTTCGTCACTGAAAAAATAAGGTGACGAATTTTTATCGTCACAGAGAACGTAACGGTAGGCGCGTAACATAAAAGTTTACGTGACAATTTAGTTATTTGTCACCGTAAGTATCATTTTTTGTGACGAAAATAATTATCGCCATCTTTGTTTCTTACTTTTCATGACAAAAATTATGTCATAAATAAAATTATATTTCGTCACATTATATTATTTATCGTCATAAAAAATTGGCATTTTTTATAACAAATTTAAAATTCGTCACAAAATGAAACATTTTTAATGACGAAATGTTGTTTCTAGTTAAAACCATTAATTATTGGTTACGTAATTATCGTCACAAATAAATGTAAATTTCGTCATAAAATATTTAATGTCGTCATTAAATCTAATACTTTAAGTGACGAAAAATGATTATCATTAAATTAATGTATATTAATGTTGAATATAAATCGTCATATTATTTTACAATTTAGTGACATAAATACGGATAAAAATAATTGTCACAAAAAAATAGTTTTAGTGACAACTTTTTATTGTCATTAAGAAACATTTTTTATGACAATATTAATATCACAATTGTGACATTATATCGTCATTTATAAACTAATAAGTCAACAAATTATGACAAATATACTCGTCATATATGCGTTGCACTAAAAATGACATATTTTAAATTTAATGTTATACAATTAATTAAATTTCTAAAGGAAATTGTCCATCAACTAATATTATAAAGTATTTATTTAAACTAAAGGTTAATTAAATAAAAACATACTATCTAATGCAAAAAATTAAAATATCTTAATCCATAATTCAGAATAAACTCTGTTCAAACTTCAAAATTTGCATCCTGTTCCTACAAAAAAAAATCATATATTAGATAAAAAAAACTCAATCAAAACATTAGAATAGTATGACGCAAGAACACCATCCAAAACTTATCGTTTGAAACCTTCAACAAGAAAGGTAACATCAGACAATGTGGCATTGTTTACATACTGCTCTCTAAAATATACCGGCAGGAAGAGACATGTTATTCAGAATAAGAATTTCCACAAGTAAACATAAGGTTTTTACTTCAAAAACTACTTTCTTATCATATTGAAAAATCAGCGAGAAAAAAAAAGTGCATCAAAGAACGTCATGCTAAATTAAGTGTAACAGGTGAAACTAGCATATGCAAAAAAAAAAAAAAATACATATAATAAGGTTATTTAAATAATGCTTTTCATATAAACAAGTGAAACTAAATAAACTCCAATTCCCAACCCATTTCGAAGCTAGGATGACGGTCAACAATTAGTTCTCTTATTCTATGGCACACACACATTCAGGAGAAAAGGAGAGACAGTTATATGACTGAGATGTAAAATATAGGCATTGTAAGATCTCTCTTTTAACTTAATAACGTTTTAATGTCTGTATTTTATATATATATATGGTTGTCAGAATATGATGCTTGAGAAGCCATAGATGGCAAACTTTCATTGATTCAGATCCTAATTGCCAGTAAGAAAAAGATGATATGAGGTATTTTTTAAAAATAAAAAAAAAATTAAGTACACATAAGGCTCACCGCTTGTGCAGGATGAATATGATTGTCTAAAGTAAACAGACAAACTAAAAGAAATCTCTCTAGCATAATGTTGCAATGAACTTGCAAAGGGGCTTCAAATATGAAAGTAAGAAAAAATAGAAGCGTGCTAGATCCCAAACCTTCCCCTCTTTCTTTCAGAATTTATCTATAAAATGAATATACAGAAAACAATAATTGGAAAAAGGCACAGGTGAAGTCTATCAAACAAAGATAAGCTCTCCAAAAACCTTTATGAAGAATATCTGCACATTCTTTCGGCTATATTGGCCTATAACTTCCAGAGTAATTCAAGCCGAGCTTATGATCCGATATCATGACAAACTAAATGAAAAAAGAACAGCTGGTAGACAGGAAGGTCACCTGTGGTGTTGGAGAAGGGGGGCTGCATCCACAGGAGAAAGAGCCATTACTTTGTTTGCCAACTTGTAGAGAGCAACAGCTCCATCAAGCTGTTGCTTCGCGCTGGTGGAGCCAAGAAGCCCGATAAGTAACTCCAATCCTGCATTAGAAAAATTATCAGCAATCTTAAACCAGAATGATAATTAAAAATAAATAGACAATTCCCAACTAATGATTTTGTTTTTACAATTTTAAGAATTTTCCAACTCACAAGTTGAAAGAAAAAATGGCATACCAGTGTTGTCTACAAATATGTTCCTCTGATCATCTGGAGAACAAAGATGTGCAAGAGCTAAAGTAAACTAATGAGTATGATAGTCATATAACAACTAACAACATTAATAATAAAATAAAAATGTGAAAATAGCTTATTTTATTACATGTTTAGTGATGGCCCTAACAAAAGTATTAACCTCAATTCCTATAGATTTCAATTACATTTGCATATGACCATGTTGACATGTAAATTTTAATTGAATGTCGTGTTTGATAAATGATAAGCTCCAAGAAACAAACACATGAATATATAGTTGTCACCAAAAGAAAGGCGAAGGAAGTGCATGCATGACACATGGAATATAATTAGCCTATTTTTGGGAAACAATTGTTGGTTGCTTCATGATTTATACACTATTTTCTAACTCATCACTTACTCATTGACTCTACAAACAAAGAGATGCAAGCAGCTATGCAGAAAATCAGCAAAGCTAAAGTTGAAGAGAAGGTGTTTCTTAATCTCCTTTTTTTTCTGGGCATTCAATTTATGATGTGTATGTTTAAGGATATTGAAATTTTGCAGGTGGAGAAGGCGTCAGCAAGGACAGTGGAAGAGAAAAAAGTTAGCAAAGGAGCGTAGAAAGGCAAAAGAAGCAAAGGCAAAGATGGAGTTGCATCAGTCTAAAGCTAAGTATGCTGCTCATAAATTGACTTCACATCACCCACCAGTACCACCAGCACCCTATCCCACAACCCACCACCATCCTCTAGGAAACACCGCAACCATGGCCGAAACCACTGCTCCTACTTACCCTCTAGGAGGTCATCCTCCTGCTTACAACTATTAAATTCTTACTTGTTTTCACTCTGTTGTACACATTGTATGTAAAGGCTTAATTTCTGGCTTTCATTCTCATTTGAGAGCATAATCTTATGTCAATCATCTGTGTATAAATAATCTAACACCATTTCCTCTATGTCCAACAACGCAACATGGGAAGAGCTGACTCCTCACATGTGGATCTATTAATGCATAAGTTTCCCAGAATAATATATGAAAAGTCAAAATCAAAATCTTTTAAGTTGGAAAAAAAGGCCTTATGACAAATATATTAATACAAATTGAGAGTTTGCAGGGTTGCATAACACAAGCCACAATGAAAATCCAGAAATCTAATCTAAAAGAATTAGCTTTAAGGTGCTGTATGAGCCAAAGTATCGTGCTACAGACTCAACAACGAAACCCAATTCAGCAGAGAACCCAAAGTTTTGGCTCCTTGAAACAGAGAATCCAAAGTTTTGGCTTCTTAAAACAGACAATCAAGAATTTTTATCTCAATTGTTCCAAATCTTCAAATCATGAACACACTGAGAAGAATTTCTTCTCAAAAGAAAAACGGAAAAAAGAAACAGAAATTGTTCAGTAAAGAATTTCTTCTCAAAAGAAAAATGAAAAAAAAAACAGAAAGAAGTTCCTGTTAAACAATAGCAAGACATAAAAGAACTAACTTTGAAGAAATGAATTAACTTAAAAGAATTAACATTGAAGAATTTGCACCTGTATTTGCCTATGTTGCTCACCTTGCAGTCTACCAATTGTGCTCAGTAATTCTCCAGTTGCAGATTCAACACGTTTGTCCTGAGTGTATCTGACGCTAATTTCGACAAAAAATCCAAAGTTAGCTAATATTCAATCACTGCGTAAAGAAAACGATAATTAGAACAAAAAACACAACTTTGAAAACTATCTCATAACTCAAGCTTATATTTCCCAAATCTGTGTGTTTAAAACACAAGAAATCAAAGTAATCTTGCAAAAACACCAGAACTAAAACCCAACAGTGAGAATAAAATCGAAAAGTAAAAACTTACCTTTAACACAGAAGAACCTAAATTTCCTCAAATTCTTTAGGGTTGTAAAATTGCAGTGAGAAAATTTAGGTAAGGGATGCGATAGGGATGTGATAAGCGATTGAGAGACTGGGTAAGGGAAGGAAACCAAAAATTTTCGCCAAAAAAACCCGTTCCCACCATTTTTTTCCATGACTTTCGGATTTTTTTGTCACCAAAAATCTCTGTTTTCCTTTGTTTCCTTTCAATTTTTTCACTCTGATGTCTTTAATTGTTTTATGCTAATACGGTGAGAAAGCAATGCTAAAACGCTGTCGTTAATTTATATAATTTACATTAAAATATTATTTTAATAAATAATTTATTTTATTCTAAATTATTATTATATTATTAATTAATTAACTTTTATATATAATTTAGTTATTTTTGTCAAAATATAGAAGACAAAGTAATTTTGGTAGTTAAAAATAAAATAAACCGAAAATTACGATAATTTCTAAACAAAAAACTTTAAATGGTCCGAAACAGCAGAAGATGATTAAATTTAGGTCCGCTACAAGCAGTTACGGGTTTGACCCTATAATGACTGTAGATCGCACAAATCACTTCGTTTTAACATGTAGTGGCTCCCGTAACTCAATTCGAGTCAAAAGTTATGACCCCTCAAATTTTTCGATTTTTCAGCCGGTCGAACCGGTCCAAAAAACATTTCGAAACCTATTTAATATCAAATTTAATTATTTTTATGACGTAATTTCTTTGTCATAAATTAACATTACAACTAACTGCAACGAAAAACTATTATTGTCATAAATTGATTGTATTGGTAACGAAATTATATTTTGTCATAATATATTCCTTTTTGTAACATATTTATTTATCATAAATAATTTTATTGTGACGAAATAATTTTATCGTCACTAATTCATTAAATTGTGACAAAAATAATTCATGTCACAAAAAAATAAATATTTCATGATGAATTTATATGTCATAAATAGTCATTTTTTTCGTTATATTTTTTTTCCTCCAAAAGAAAACGGTTGAAAATTTTTCCTACATATCAAAGATGACGAAATTGTACCTTTTTACAGTATATTCATTTTTTGTGACACATTTATTTGTCATAAATAAAATTATTTTTTAAACTAAAATTTTTCGAAAAAATTAATTAATTAGAATTTTTTTATATCGATACGTTATTTGTGACAAAATTATTTTATTATCACTAATTTATTCAATTATGACAAAAATAATTCGTCACGAAAAATAAATATTTTGTGACGATTTTGTACATTGCAATAAGTTATTATTTTGTCATTAAAGTTTTTCCCTCCAAAAAAAAAAGGTGGGAAATTATCTCTCTTAAAGAAACCATGACGAAATATATTTTTCGTCATAAAATTAATCTATTAGTGACGAAAATTAAAACATAAAATGACGTAAAATAATTTTGTCACAGTAATAAATAGTATGGTGACGTTTTAAAAAATTCGTCGTTGTAAGTTATAATTAGTGACGAAATTTTATGCGTCATTAAAAAATTTGTCACAAAAAGTCAAATTTCTTGTAGTGAATGGAAATTAAATGATTGAGGTGATGTGGTGTGTTTTAAAGCCACACAACTTCAATTTTCACCATTTCCATTTCCTTTATTATAATAATAATAAGGTAAAATTCACTTGCACCTTCTTAAATTTTATATATTTCTATCAAATTTCCTATTATGTACTTATATTTGTCCAAAAAAACATTATAAAGCTTGTCAAAATATCACCTTTTAGACAATTTTGAGAAGATATTCAATCCTCTTTTCAGCAAATTAAAGTAACAAGACGTTGGAAGAGAAATTAATAAAAAGGATTGTACTAATTATTATAATGATACATCACATGAAACTGAAAAAAACATCAATTCTACCATGAAAAGTCTTGAAGATTGTCATTAACTGCTAAACCAAAGTAATTTACTACACCTTTATTTTCTACAGCAAAGTTTTTGAAGTTTGTCTCTACATTGCTGTTTTATAACTAGCCACCATAATTTTCCACATTTCCACTTGAGGTAGTTTGTTCAAAGACCATAGTGCAACAAATTAAGTTGGCATTGGATAGAGGCAAGCTTGCCCTACTAACAGAAGCACACACCGACAGATAAACATAGGCACTAACAGGCTTAAATCAAACTTCGTGCAAATCACTACAAGCTAGCGTATTTGCAACACAGAATCTCAAACATAAGACAAACCGAACCATCAAGCAGCAGAGATCGCAACCTAGCTTGTTTTTAGCAACATTTACCGAAATTATTGATTACCAAATCAATTACAACCAAAAGTCACTTCATTCAAGCTTACAGATGAAGAACAACATACAAATTTCGGGGTCAAAATACTGAACATACCTTCTTCCTCGTTAGGCTGCTCACTGTTGGGTTCTGATGGCAGAGACTCCGATCTGTTGCCCTTTGTCCTCCCTTTGTATCCTACGCGCCTTCCACCTCGCAAGAAATACGAAAATTACAATCAATATTGCGCAATGTAACTAAACCTCACAACCTCTAACCATCTGGAAAACTTAAAACCAAGAACCTTGATCGATCTCATTACCCTGATTTCGCACCGTAAAAATGAGGTGAGCAACGGCGGATTTATGGACGACGACAACTCCGGCGATCGCAGGCGGCAACTCCGGTTGAGGGGGATAGGGGATTTCGGGTTATTTCGCTCACTGGCCCTTTCCACTGGGATAACTTAGCAATTTTGGGGATTTAGGTTATTTGGGTCTGTTAAAAAATCGGAAAATAGCGACTAAATATGTCCGTCGCTATTTGCGACTAAAATTAGTCGCTAAATATGTCGCAAAATAAATATTAAATTTTGCGACAAATATTTGTCGCTATTTAATCGCAAAATCGTCCGCACAATATAGCGACTACTCATTAGTCGCTATACTTTAGCGACTACAAATTTGAGTCGTTAAATTAGTCGCTAATTATGGCGCGCCATTTTCGCGACAAAAAATAGCGACTATAAAAAGATTTTGTCGCTATTTTCATCCAAAGTCAAATTTCACGACAAAATTTCCAATCGGTCGCAAGTTAGTCGCTATTTTAGCGACGAAAGTTTACCGTCGCTAAATTTTGTCGCTAAAACTCCTTTTTTTTTGTAGTGTCATTTTGTAGGATTGCAATAGTCTATTTGATTCAGGTGATTTTTTTTTTCTCTTGTCTATTTTTACATAATGTTTGAAAGTAGAAGAAACAACTAATGAATTATAATGAAATGATCAAATTTTATAAGCCACAACGAGGACATCATCTATGAATCTAACCCAACTCTCTCATAAGTTATGACTTAAACTCAATCTAATATGTAAATAATTCAATCCATTTAACCTGTAAATTGATCCAATTTAGGTTGTGCCACCCATATGACCTAATTCATTTATGAGGTGTTTGTATTATTTATAATTGAAAAAAGTTACTGAAATGCACTCTAAGTTTTCTCAAATGGGCTAAAATGCCTCTTAAGCTATTTTAGAACAAAAATACCCCGGTACTTACAAAAATGGTACTAAAATGCCCATCCGTTAAGCTGCATTCAAGTTCAGGTTTAACTGTAATGATGTGGCACACTACTCGGACTGCTTTTAGCTGACGTGGTGGACATGCAAGCGGAATGAGGCCATGTAGGCACCACGTAAGCGTGGGACCCACAAAAAAATTTTTACTTGTGTTTTCCCATTTTTCCCTCCTCTCCTAGGCAAGATTTGTGTTTCTCTCAAGGAAAACACAGAAAATGCCTAAATATATTTCACATCTATTTCACGTGCGAGATTTGTTCCATTGATGTGTAGAAGAAATCTACTGGATATAGTGAAGAGATTGGTTTCTTAGAAGCAGTAGTGAAACGATTTGTTTGAAAAAATTGTTGAAGAAGAAAGGCTGTACGATCTGTGTATTCTATCAAGGAAAAGACAAAAATAGGGCTAGTGAAGAAAAGTAAATCCTATTAACATTATTTCTTACCCATTGTATCTCTGTGATCCCGTGTTCTTTTCTGTCTTTTGGTCAATTTGTTGCTTTTTTATACTTTATTTACAAACCCTAAGTTAGAAATATATTGATTTTTAACAATTACTGATTTTGGTTGTTGTGTATTCAATTCATATCATATGTGGTATATGTATTTTTATGTTTTTTTTATTATTATAAAAATAAGAATTTTTTTTTGGTAATGGTTGTATTTAGGTTGTGTGGGAATATGAGAACTACTATTGGTTTTGAATTAAATTATAATGGAATTTGGAGAGTAGATAATGAGTTATGTTATGATGAAGGTGAAGTGTATAAAGTTGAAAACTATGATGTGGATAAAATATATGTTTTGATCTTAAGGGATTATTTATTGAGAAAACTATTGACAAGGATGTTAAGTTGATTTTTGTTGAGATTCCTGAGGTTTTTTTTTTATTCTAAAAAGCATGCAAATATTGAGAATGATTTGGATATAGTGAAGCTACTGGATTTGATTAAAATCTATGATGAGTTCAAAGTAATTGAGCTTTTTCCAGTTTATGATGAATTTATGAAGTTTTATTTGTCAATGCTTGCAAGTGTGCTTTAGTGATATTAGGAAGGAGGGGTATAATGTGCAAAATAATCTTGATGGAGATTATAATGAATTCACACTAGATGTTATTTTCATTCTTCTATCATGTGAAGAAGAAAGGGTAGAGGGAAATGTAGATGTGAATGGGGCTAGCAAAGAAGAAAGGATAGGGGAAAATGTAGTTGTGAATGAGGCTGCTAAAGAAGAATGAATGGGGGATTCAGTAGATATGAATGGAGCTATTGAAGAAGAAAGAGTAGGGGATTCAGTAGATGTGAATGGGCCTGCTAAAAAAGAAAATGTAGGTTTCGGTGATGAAATTGATGTGAATGGTGCTCCTTAAGAGAAAAATGGTGAATGTGTTGATGAGCATGAGAATTCAGATAATGATGATGATGAAGATGATTCATGTATGGGCTACTGAGATTGATGAAGTATTTGAGGTTGAACTTTTATTCCTTGAAGATGAGGAGTTTGAGATTATTAGAAAAGAAAAAAGTAAAAAATCTATGCAAAACATAACTTGATTAGGCATATACAAGTGGGAATGACATTTAAAGATATGAAAGAAGAAAAGGAAGCAGCCAACATGTATTCAATTTGCAATGGTTTTGCGTTGAGGGTTAAGAAAGCAGACAAGAGTAAGACTAGATATGTGTGTGAACAGGGATGTCCTTTCTTCTTACTTATAAGTTAGGATAGTCAAGGTAGTAGTGTGAAAGTCAAGACTATTAATGAAGTTCATGAATGCCTAAAATGTTATGACAATCCAAAAGCAACCAAAAACTTTTTAGCAAATTATCTAAGGTAGATTGTGCAAGAAGATCCTTTAATAAATGTTGAGAAGATGCAAAAGAAAAAGCGGAGGATGAGTTGAATATTAATTTAAGTGAAGCAAAGTGTAAAAGGGCTAAGAGGATTATACTTAAAACAATGAAGGGGAGATATAAGGAAGAGTTTAAAATAATTGAAGCATATATTAAAGAACTCAAAAGAAGCAATCCGAGTTCTTCAATTTATTTGGAGCTAGATAGAGGTGAGTTAGAGAATGGAGTGAGGGTTTTCAAAAGACTTTTTATAATGATTATGGCATGTAAAGATGGCTGGAAATCTGGATGTAAGCCCATCTAAGGGCTGGATTGTGCTTTTTTGAAGGGTCTTTATAATGGACAATTATTAGTTATTATGGGCCAGGATGGAAACGATCACATGTATCCTGTTACATGGGCAATAGTGTCCAAGGAAAACAAATTGAACTGGTCCTGGTTTGTTAGGATTTTGAGAAATAACATGGCAATTAGATATGGGGAACCTTTGACCATAATGTCAGATATGCAGAAGGTAATATAATTTAGTTTTATCTTTCCTATTATTTTAGTTAACTTTGTGCTGCTTTGGGGTATACTTTATAGTGGTTTTATTAGTGTTAATTCTGTATTTTTTTATTTTTATTTTTTAAGGGTTTGATTCCAACTGTCTAAGAAATTCTTCCTGAAAGTGACTATAGATGGTGTGCAAGGCATAGTTACTCAAATTGCTGTCAAACTTGGAGAGTCGATGAGATGAAGAAAAACTTATGGATTTGTGCATGGAGTACTTATCATGAAAAGTTTGTTGATAATCTGAAAATACTTAGAGGAATTGAGAAGCTGTTGAAGATTTGTTGACATACAATCTTGAGACCTGGTGCAGGGCACACTTCTCCTTTAAAAGTAAATCATCAATGTAGATAATAATGTGGTGGAGAGTTTTAACAGCTGGATCCTAAAAGCATGACACAAACCAGTTATAAGAATGCTTAAGGAGATAAGGATTAAGACAATGTCTAGGATTGCTAAGTTAGGTATCCAGTGTTCTCAGTGGGATAAATAATGGTCACCGGCTTGTCCAAAGGTATACAAGGACAATAGAGACATAGCCCATAGGTGTAGGGTTGAATTCAATGGTGCAAATGGGTATGAAGTTAGTGAAGGGGTTGATAGACATACCATTAAACTTGATTTGCCGTCTTGCACATATAGAGAATGTGATCTCATAGGAATCCCATGTCCTTATGCTTTAACTGCCATGAACCATATAGTAAGCTGGATCCAATGAAGTACATTTCACACTATTATAGCAAGCAAACATGCATTGAGATATATAAGCACAAATTGGAGCCAGTTAGAAGACAACAATTTTGGAGAGTGGATGATTTTGAACCAATTGAACCTCCTCCACATGTTAAGCAAGCTAGCAGACCTAAAAAGCTAAGAAATAGGGAGATGAATGAACCTAAAAGAGTTGGATATGTGCAAAAAATGTCTAAAACTGGCTTCAAGCAAAGATATGGCAATTGCAAAAAATTTGGACACAAGAAAAGAAACTGTAAAAAGGTAAGTAAGTATACAACCTCAATTTCTGCTCCATATTATATAAATGAATTCTAAAATAATAATTATTGTTTACAGGATACAACCTCAAGTTTTGCTCAAAATAATGAAAATAAAGGCACAACACCTCTACCAGAAACCGAAGTTTATACTCAGAGTGATAACTTTTAGACTTAAAGTTCCCAGAGGTTAGAAGTTTTGAATGTCCAAGGAAAAACATTGAATTTTGAAAATACAATTAATTATTTGTTGTGTCTATGTTTAATAAATGTACCTTGATCACAGCAAGGTGACTTTATTAGTTTGCTAATTGATGGTGATGATGAGGGCAGAATGCATTTAGACATTGAACCTGATGTTAATACCATATTTCCTATACCTAATGAGTCAGAAACCAAGATTGCAAAAAGAAAAGCAGACAATAGAGGTCTAATAGGAGAAAGAAGTATAGCTTTTGGATTAAGTACCAACAGAGGGCTACAAACCTGCCATTCAAACCAACTACAAGAACAACAAAACGAAAGAACAAGTGAACTGCAGCACATGCTAATTTAGAAAAAGAACAACAAGAAATGTTAAGAAATAAGAGGGGTAAACAAACTCTTGGGATTGAAGCTTGATCAAGTAGAGTCTTGAAATTGTAAACGGCTTAGATTTAGGTTGATTGATGATAATGTTTCTCATTTTCTGTATATGGGTTACTTTTGGTTTGAATAGTCTCCTGATGTTAGATCTTTTAGCTTTTGTATAAATTAATTACTTTTTGTTGTATAAATTAATTACTTTTTGTTATATAAAATATCACATCTTTGGTGCATAATTTGTCACTATTTTTGTAATGGCCCAAATACCGGTTTAGAAGTGTCAGAGTGTAATTCCAGTATTATCATGATGATCGCAGCGTTGAACAGTGCAGGGAGTGAGTTTGCCAGTGTTAAAATTTAGTAATAAGTGGGTTAAAAATATAGTGATTCCGGGACAGGTGACACTCGGGTGGCTATACAGCGGATCCGGTTGTCCGGCACCCGAAAAATTTTAATTTCACGAAAATGATTTGTGGGTTATAAGGAGTTTAGTGGTGAAATTGGAACTGATAACGGAGTTAAAACGGCATTCAAAAGTCATTCTGAAGTTTGCCACCGGTTCGGTTCAATTTGAACCGGAGTTTGATCAAGGTTTGACTAACGGGTTATGAGAGGTTTATGTGGCCCAATAGAAGTTAAGTGTGTTAAATAATGTAATGAAAGTGATTTCTGTGAATTTTGACAGCTTTAGGGTTGTATTTTATGGCAGAACGAAAACTGATCGAATCGGACCGGTTTAAGTGAACCTGTACCCCAACAGACTCCGATTGAGCTAAAAATTTGCAGGGAGCCTATTTTTGATGTTTTAAGATCAATGGAATTAGTTATAAGTGGAAATAATGAGAGGAACATATAGATGCTTTGGAAAAGTGCAATTGAGTCGAAAAACCAAAATTTTGGTTTAAATTGGTTGGACCACCTTGGTTGGACTAGTTCCGTTCATTAGAGGGCTATATAAGAAGAGAGGAGGCCAGATTTATCTAGAAAAATCCAGCCAAAACCGACCTCCTCCTCCTTCTTTCAAAACCGTATGTTATTTTTCATACTTTCCTCCATTTTTCTTCATTCTTTCTTCAATCTTTCTCCAAATCTTAGCCTCCCAAACAAATCTAAGTCCCTCTATAACATAAAAACAGCAAGTGGAGTCCATTTGGAGCATTAAAAGTGAAGAAAACTAAGTATTCAAGGTTATGCCCAAAATTTGAGGAAAGAGATTTAAGTTGTTTTAATTTAGTTTATTGGTCCCTATGGGGGTTTTTGAGGGTGTAGAACAAATTTATGATGTTAGATTTCATATTGTAAGCTTGGTTTTAAAGTTATGTGGATTTTTGAATTCGGCCACTATAGGAACTTTTATGGTGGAAGTGGTTTCAAAGGACTAAGGCTATGGAAAAGAAGTTTAAGAAGTGGAGAACAAGAATCTAAGGTGAGTGGATACATTATCCTTCCTTTTCCATTGATTTTGTACATGTTTTAGGTTATGTCCAAGTGTGATCATGAGATTTAGGCAAGTTTAATTAAATCTAATGTGATATTTATAATCTATGGACTTAATATAGTGTATAAATATGATTAGATGAAATTAAAATACATTATTATGAAAAACATAGTGTTGGCCTAATAGTAAACTAAAGGAACTATTATGTTTTAGTGACTTTTAAGGCATGTAAATGATGTTTCTAATATGCATAACATGTGTAATACAAGATGGAATAATTAAAAGTATGAAAAGAAATCATAATGAAATGTTAAAGTGTTGGCCGAATAGTATTCTTAGGAAAACTTAAAGTTCTAATCGGTTTTAAGGCATGTAATTGATGATTATAACATGTATAGTAAGTGTAATATATAATTGAGTAAATAAAGGAATTAAAATAAACCATAATGTGTGAGTGAGTGTATGGCCGAATTGAACATAATGGAAAAATAATGGGATATGTGATGATATATGGTATAATAATGATATATGTGACATGTATAACATGGAATAAGTGAGATTGAGTCGATAAACAAAATTATAGTGTATGGTATGAAAAATGGTATCCTTGGCCGAATGATATACATAGATATAATTGTGTATATTTTGATAAGGTATGGAATATAATGTCATAATATGACTATATAATGATAGATGAGTGTGTATGCAAAATTGCAAGTGAGAATAATGTGTATGTGAAATGTGTATGATGATAAAGTGTGATAATTATATGAATGATGATGAAATATTGCCCTTAGTAGTTGTCTGGTAGTGAAATCTAGTCCAGAATATAATTGGCTAGCCATAGGGATTCCACACCGCGGTACGAGTCATGGTTACTCGCTATTGATAGACCAATGACGGTCTATCCCAGTGCAGTGTTCAGTGTTTACAGTGTATCCAGTGATTACATTAATCAGTGTATTGCAGTGCAGTGAAAATGGTCTTATTGGGATCATTTTATAGTGTAATGGGTCTGTGGGGCCCATGTCCCGCATATCCGGTCAGTAGATTTTCTATCAGGTTCATACTAGGGGCATAATGGTAAATAAGTGATAAGAATGATTAAAATAGTGATAAAAGTGAAAATGAGTGAAAACGGGACTAAAATGAAGTAAATAAAAAGTTTAGGCGTAAAACGGTAATTTTACAAAAAGTTGGCAAAAAGTGTAAGTGGAAGGGTAAAATTGTAATTTTGACAAAATGTGAGGTTAAAATAGTAAAATAGTGAAAAAGTGATAAAATAAGGACCTAATCATAATTTAGTGAAATTATAAGGTTAAAAGTGTTATTTAAGTGTAAAAAAGGGTAAAATAGTAATTAAAAAAAGTAAATAGGGGTAAAAGTGTAAAATGAAAAATAAGGACACAAAGGGAATTAGTGAAAAAGAAAGGACATGGATGGTATTATGGTAAAAGATGGGATATAAATGTAATTAATGTAAAAGATGGGACATAGATGTAATTAATGAAAAAGTTAGGGACGTATATGGAATTAAGTGAAAAGATTAAGGACATAAGTGTAAATAATTGTAATTGGTGGAGTAATTATGGAATATATGTATACTTAATGTAATTAGAGTGATTTAATAAATATTATAATTGAAATGAGATTAATTAGTAAATTAGTATAAAAATATGTTAATCGGCAAATTAGTAGTATAGTTAATTAATTAATGAGTTTTAGTGGATCATTATATTGAGAAAATAATTGAATAAATTATTGGATTTAATTAATCAAATCGTGGTTAGTGAAAATTTGTGGATAAATGAATAAATGATTTAAATGAGTGGTTTAAGGATTAAAATGGAATTTGTGAGTTAATAGTGAGATTAATTATAACTAGTGGTATGATTGTAATTATAGTGAATTGAAGTGGTAATGCGGAAATTAATGAATATTGTTGGGACTAAAGTGTAATGTGAAAGAAATATTATGGTATTGATTAGATAGAAATTTGTATGATAAATAATTAAGTAATGTAATAATGAAATTAAGTAATGAGAATTTTGTAATAACTAAAGACTAAATTGTAAATTGACATGAAAGAAGGGATTAAAATGAAATTATAAAAAGAGCATAACAATAAGTGCGTGTTTGTGATAAATTACAATTATATTGATATTTTAGATTAATTCTTGGGATAATAATGTGTTTTATTTATTTAATTTTAATAGTAATTAATTAGTTTGTCATTTTATTAGTTTAGCATGTTTTTATAATTTTTAATAAGTTTTGGGATGTTTTCAGGCGTTTTATTTTAATTTGAAGCTAAATTGGAGGTTCGGGTTAAATTTAGGAGCAAATGGTGAAGGAACAACAAAACTGCCAGAAAAGCACAGCTGTGTTTCTAAGAACACAGCTGTGTTTTAGCTCAGTCCCGTGGTAGCGTGGAGCAACGAAGACACAGCTGTGCTACCGCGCAAGGCACAGCTGTGCTACGCAGCAAGGCGCGCGCAGGGAGGACAGCGTCGTGCACTCTCTCGCCCAGAAGCACAGCTGTGCTGCGCCTTTTTTCGCCAGCTTGCGTGCACACGATGCAAACCTAGCGCCCAATGTGTTAAAAAACACAGCTGTGCTTTTCGTCAGGTTAAAAGGAAAACGCCGCTTCATCACCAAGGGGAGCTGGTTAGATTTAGGATTAATTTCTTTTAGTTCTTCAGCAGTCTTTTATTTTATTTTAGGTTTTAATTTTCTTTTTAAAATTTTGTTTTAGATAGATTTAATTTTAAATTGCAATTTTGTTCTTAATTAATTTAGATTATTCTTAGTTTAAATTTATATTTTGGGAATTCAAGGAGATTCCAAGGTGGATGAACAAGAACTTCAAGATCTATTTTCTCTTTCTTTAAGGGTGTATTCTAAACTTTAATTTTTAATATTTTATGTTTATATTCTTGACGTTGGAGTAATTATTCATGCTTAGGAGTTCTTGAATCATATTTTGTATTTGGATATTTGGATTTAATAAATATTTTCATGGTTTCTTTTATTTCTCTTGTTATATTTTTCTGCAATTATGATGATTATTAGGCTTGATCATGATTTAGTCCGGAATGATGATTGATTTCAAATCTGATTTGTGTTATAATTTATTTTTACTCAGTTTTTATCATTCTTGCTGTGTCTTTTGGACTGCTCCGGAATGGGAATCTAAAAGTGCAGGATTTTATAATTTAAGACTAGAGTGGGATGTGAGGAATAGATGGGGTTTGGGTTGTTTGGCTCCGGAATGGGAAAGCAAACCGAATCTAGGACTTTAGACCCGTGCTTAGGCTAGTTGTATGGCTTGCTCCGGAATGGGACGTTATGCAATTATAGTAGCTTGCTCCGGAATGGGACACTTGGGTTTAGTTGGGTTGTCCAGAATTTCATGTTTATATTGTTTTACCAATTTCCAATTATATTTGTGAGGATAGAATTTCTTAGGCATTTGATTTCATCCTTGAGTAATTTCTTGATGAACACTTTTATTTTTAATTGTTAATTAATTTTCTTGCTTAGCTTAGTTTTCTCCACCAAACAAACCGGGGATATCTCATATTCACTCATCTATAGATATTTAACGTGACAATCCTTTTTCCCTTGGGTACGATAACTCGGGGTCCTAACTATACCCCACTTTATTACTTGTTGATTCGATACACTTGCCGAACGCCGATCAGTTTGTAATTAGGGAACGAATAATTAAGAATTTTAGAATTATATTGATCGATTGAATATTAAGTGTACAATGAATATAATTGATTTATAACTTAGCTATAATGTTAGCGGCAATGAAGGGTAAATAAGTAAATTAGTGGCATTATTGTAAATAAGTGAAATTTATTGGACTTAATCGGAATTGATCATAGCAAGGCTAATAATAATGTTTAAGTGCAAATTGAGAGAGAAATAGACTACTAAAAGAATTGATAAATTGGTTATATATATATATATATATATATATATATATATATACATGTATGAAAATTTAAAAGAGGATATTCGAAAATAAATAATAAGGTAGATAATAATGATAATATTAATCAAGTGAAATGAAAAGATAGTGTTTTAATTGTAAGACATAAAGAGGGATTATTTTGTAGAGTTAATTGTTAAGAGAGACTGTAGTGAATTAAGCAACAATGTAGATTAATTGAATAAGGGTAATAAGAAGGATTAACAAACTAAGTATAGATGAAATAAATTAAATGTTTGAAGTGCCTAATTAAGTATATTGGAAAATAAAGATTCACATAGAAGGGGTGATAAACGACGGAGTGATCAATAAACGTTGTTAAGATAAAAGAAAATAGACAGGGTGTTAATGTGAGTAATAATATGAGTGACCAGAATCGATAAAGAAATAACATATTAGAAATAGAAATTTTAGTGACGTATATGTGGACACCAAATGAATAGTAGGAAGAGACAGTTATAGGTCAATCGATAGATAAGTGATAAGTGGAAACTGTTAAACAAAATGAGTGTATAAGTGAAATGAAGTGGATAAGTGATATCGTAAAGAAAAATTTTTGATAAGTGTAGAATCGAAATATTAAAGGAAGAAATAATATGGAGATTAATGTATAGTGATAACCATATAAGAGTAAACGCAATTGAAACTAATTAAAGTAAATGACTTATTGGAAGATTTAACGTAATAAATGACATTAACCGAAGAGAGTTAGTAAAGTGTAAATGAGTAAAGGAAATATTAGAAACGCAAAGAAAGTAATAGTTTTTGCTCAGTATTACTAGTAGTGAAATAATGATAAAATTATAAGTTAATAAATAATTTATTGTCCGGAATTAAATTGCAATTGAGTATACAAATTAAAGGAAGAATCTAATAGATTATTTACAAAGGTAAAGGTATTAAAAAGGAAGTACATATGAAATTGATTGTAAATGACAAATCAAACAAAGTATTAAGCGACAAGAGTCATTAATGCACATAATAAAGTTAATCACAATAGTTATAATAAGAGTGAAACCCATAGATAAAGTAAAACATCGGAATTAGCAAATAATAGTGGAAATTGATAGCTATAAAGATTAACAGTGTAAAAGATAATGAAATCGATAAATGCCCAGATTAACAGTGCAAATGACGGTGGAATCGATAAGTGTAAAGGTTAACAGTGTAAGTGATAGTGAAATTGTAAATGGTATGCTAGTGAATAACGAATTGCAGAGTAGTGATAAAGGTAAAGACATTGATTAGTGATAGTAGTGTAATGATGAAGATAAGGTTAGTGAACACCATTAAGGTATGTTATAAATTGTTTTAAAAGACTTAGAAATAATCGTCTCCATAATCCAAACAACGTAAAATAATTAAATGAACAAGCATGTAGGATTAGTATGGAAAACTTAGGATAAGTATCCACCACTGAGCATTTTAATGCTCAGCTCGTAAATGTTATTGCGCACAGGTTGTAAAGGTTAGACGTGGCCGAAGACATAGAAGCAATCGAAGATTTAGCGACAGAAAGGACCGAAGAATCTGCATGGCATGTATACGATTGTAGTTGGATAAAATTATGGTATAAGTAGGTAAGTTATATGTTATTGTATTGTTATGCTTATTGTATATGTATTATTGTGTATGTTATGGAAAAAAATTCAGAGCTTTCAAGTGTATCATCAGTGATTGGCAATGCCGTGCAGTGATGTGACATCCGGTATCCGCATCATTTACGGGTATAAGGGTGTTACAATTTTCTTTTCCTATAATTTGGTCTTCTTATTTACAGGGAATACTGCTATCAAGGAATGCATATTTGTCACTCTATTTGCTTACTTTCAATTAAGGAAATGCTTGTTGTAATTTGGTCTTATTATTTACAGGGAATACTGCTATCCCTATTACTGCTCGAGTTAACAGTAGAACAAGTACCATGCTTGAGTATATAAAATTAATGCAATGTTTGTTCCAAATTCTATAGGTCAAACAATTTCAACTTTGTTTACAGGGAATGCTTTGTCAACCTTTTAAGTGTGCTACTATCAACTTGCTGTAATTTGTTCAATTTTTTTACAAGTTCAATGCAATTTGGTCAATATTTTTTACAGGTTCATCTGCATTATCATGTGCAAAATAAAATTTAACAAAATTCACTCATTATTGTAGAATCTAGTATCAAAACATTTCATCCATTCACATACCATTCCAATCATCACTGATAACATTGACACTGATAACTCCTATCACAACATAATTGGAACAACCGCAAACCAAGTAATACACAATAATATTATGCGAACTCTAATCTTTCACTTCATGTTCTTATTGTCTCTTTCAACAACCATTTCATCGTTCCTTATACAATGTATTTGCCTCTGTATTTCGGACAATTCAAGATCATAATCTCTACCCATAGTGCACAATCTTCTGAGATACATATTCTTCCTCTTCAGTTGATTTATTACATCAACTGCTCTTGGAGGTATTTCACCATCTTTCAAACGAAAGAACTTGTAATCCATATCCTATGCAAAAAAAAAAAAAAAAAAAAGACAACAAAAAAGAAAACACAAAAAATACCATTTAATCATATTAGCATAGGTTAAACTAGACTTAGAATAGAGACACCATTTAACCATTATAACTTACATCAACCAGAAAATCAATACATCGATGAAATCATCTTTCTGGATTCCTAACACTCCAAAATTTAAATAAGATTACCTATTCCCACATTTGCACAAGTGTTGTTGAACACCCCGATCCAAAAACCGACTTCTTTGATTTATGCTTTCTTGAGCTAAATTTACAGATGCCATGTCTAGGGTTTATAAGGAATTGAAAGCTTAGAAAGATCGCACTTGGAATCTCCAGCCTTTCTTGTTCAGTAATTTTTTTAACCCAATCGCCTCACTATTGCTTCCAACAAACGAATCTCGCATGTGAAATAGATTTAGAGATTTAAATAATCTTCATTATGGATATACAATGCCAGAAAGTTACATGAGAGAAATTTTATGCTATTTTTAAAGGACAAAGGCCTGGTATATACAAATCTGGCCTAATTATACCTTATAGGTTATTGGTGTTAGGGGAGGTGTTTCTAAATCATTCAATTGTAAGAAGAATGTGAGTGATACTCTGAACAAGTTTATGAATATAGAAACAAATAGAAGTAGGTGAATGCACTGTTGGCTCACAAATTTGTTATAAAGTAGACAGAGACCCCAAGAGATTAGTGAAATTTCACTGTCTTCTATGCTATGGAAGAGGTGTATAGAGCGTTGGTGTTTATATTCCTTGCAAAGTTCATTCTAGGTTGCCGTGTCTAGAATAATTGATCGACATTCCCCCTCCTTCACTGATGTTTATTGCATTTTTTTCCTCAAGTGATTGTAATCTTTAAGTTCAAAAAATGTTGTATATCATCCAGTGCTCCTTTTGTTCATCTTGTTTGTTTCTTAAAAATAAAAGCCCTTAAATTTTCTTACAATTTTGTGTTTTGCTTCTTGTTGCAAGTTAAAGTTCATTTTCTGCAATTTAAAGTTCATTTTCATTTCATTTTCTTAATGTTAACTTCTGCAAGTCAAGGTTCATTTTCACACCATTTTCTCATTTAAATTTTATTTTCCTTATTTAAATTACTACTCTTAATCCAGACTTTGATTTTAATTCCTTGAATATGCACATTGTTGAATCCAATTTCGTACTAATATTTTGAGTTTGAAAATAAAATATGTAGGCTAAATTTTTTATCTTTACGAACCCATTGGATGCAACCCAATACTAATCGACATCTTTAAATTGGTGGGAAAAGCGATATTAATAATGGAAAGTATATTTTCAATTATAAAATTGCAAGATCACCGATTGCTTCTACAATTATATTCACTAGAACAGTTCTAGAAAGGTAATCATCAGTTTAAATTCATTCTAATAATGTCGAGTAGTTTGAAGATTTGACTAGTAGTTTGTTTTACTAAATGTTTTTTCTTCTATTAGAATGGAGTCATCCCAATCAAGTCACAGCCCTAGGCAGGACGGAATTAAAAATCCACCAAAGCATCAAGTTTGTAGTAATTTCTTAATGTTTCTTTTCAATTGATTGTAGGGTTTAGGGGTTAACAATCATTCTCCTTTTTATTTTTAGGTTGAAACTTCTATGCATGTGAAGGTCAAAAATTTGTCATATAGATTGTCCATGTACAGAAAACATGTCCATTTTCTGAATAAGAAAAAGAGTGAGGTGGAAGACAGGAATAAAGTGTTATTACAAAAAAAAGAGAGTTGAAAGAGGAGAACAGAGAGCTTGAGGCAATCTTGGAGCACAAGAATTAGCTAGAAGCCCAGAACAAGGAGTTAAAAGCAATTCTTAAAGAAAAGAAAGCTCTTGAGGTAAAGCATATGAAACTAGAAGTCGTAATCGCTGATATTGTTAAGATAATAAGAGAATAAGGTATTTTTTTAATTTATGTAGGTTGTTTTTAGGTTCTGATTAATGATTTTTGTTAGCAGATGCTACTTTTGATGTAAACTTAGGTTGCTTGTTAAGTATGGCTGGTTAGGCATGGTATGCGCAGCGTGTAGTTCTTCTTTTCCTTTTCAAGTAAACATGCATATGGCTAATATGAGTAGAATGTTATTTCAAGTTCCATATTACTTTGTTATCCAGTAAATTCCATATTTTCATATGATATCAGTAGCTCTCACATTCTTTTTTATTCATCATCTAATTTAATAGCAGTTCTAATACAAATTTGCAATTTAATTTTTATGCTCCTTGAGCTTTGTAGAAGTAGATGGACCATTTCAACCATACACACAAGAATATTTTAAGTCACTTATAATGCCTTAAAAATCCCAATTTTGTGAATAGTATTTTACATATCGTGAATAGTGCCATCCGGGATGAATAGTACCACCCAAGACCGTAATTCACTTTTTTCGAACGTTAAAAAGTACATTCATGTAGAGTCTGAAGATGCAATTTAAGGTGAAATCGAGGTTAAATAGGACCTCTTAAGTCAAAAATAAAAAATAAGTAGTGGATTCAGTGTGAATAGTGCACACTTTGACCCGGGATTTGACCAAGGCAAAAAATTGATCAAAGACCTCTAAAACTTAATCCGACTATGGGGATCCATTATAAAAGATAGAATGGTAATTTTAACATTGAAAAATGGAAATAAAATTGAGACATAAGACTAAATTATCACACCTTTACATTTATCGCCGGACCGAAAATTTACCGAAATGACATAGTTTTGAACCAAAAATTTCTAAACACTTAAAGAATAATTTTTCTATTTTTTGGACATATTTTTTTATAGAAATTAAATAAAAGAAATATAGAATGGAAAGATGACAAATGGCACAATATAGACCCTTAGATTGAATAGTATTTGGATTAATCTTAGCCATTCATTTTGTCACAAAGAAGTGTATGGAATTTTCATGAAACATACACACCCTTCACCTTCTCCCTTAAGTGTCCAAACTATCCCTCTCCATCTTCCATCCATTTTTGTTTCAATTTTCATAAGAGTTAAGCTAATTTTTACGCTAATTTCACCCCTAAAATCAATTATAGTCTTCCATCTATCTAGGTGTATGTGCTAAGTGAAGAAATCGTCAAGAATTTTTGAAGAACAAGTGAAGTGTAAATCCATCAAGTAAGTATAATAGGGGAATTTTTAGAGTTTAGTGTAGTAATTAGTGCACATGATTAGTATGTAAGTAGATTTTGATGAAATTGTAAGAAAGTTGAGTGAATTGTTGTCCATGGAATTTGGTTAGGTGAAGAACAGGAAGAAGAAGGAACCAAGAAAAAAAGGAAAAGAGAAAGAAAGAGAAGAATAAATGAGGAGTTAAGGAAAATAAGGTTTGTGGATACATATACTTTCATTTTTCATATATTGTATGACTATTTGTATTAGTAAGTTTGGAATAAATGTTGTGTTTAATAGAAATTGATGTTATGAAAGTTAAATTGTGAATTAAATAAGATGTATGGTATGTTTAATTTGTTGATTTGGTGACAAAATTTTTAGTTCACACTAATCCATACATTATGCTAGAACTTGGAATTAATGTACATGGAAACTTGACAAAATGATGTTATAAAAAGGTTGTGAATGTCATTAGAACTTAATTAAAACAATTAATGGAAGAAAAAGTGAACTTTAGGGACATAACCAACTTAGGCCGAAATAAACATAATGTAGGTATTGGAGATGTTTTTGCATGTTAAAGCTAAGATTGTCATGATTGATGAGTAATTAACATGAATTTAAGAATGTAACTTATGGCCGAATTCTATGTATGTGAGACATGTCCATTTCATTTTTGAAGAATAATGTAAATTATGTGAATTTTAATTTGTGAGAAAAAAATTTATAAGTATGTGTATATGTGATGATATATGGCTTTGAGAAACAAATGTGATGGAAGATAGCAAATTGATCGATATTTGATGAAAAGATGAACTTACGGATAAATTTGATTAAAGAATAAGTTTCTGTGGATATATAAGAAAATATATATGACAATGAGACTTTTGAACATAGATTATATATTGAGACATAATATGATATTATGATGTAAATGAGCACATAACATAACTAATGGAAATGAATTAATGGAATTGTTTTGCTCTTAGTAACTAGGAGTGAAATTGAAAGTATAGGATATAATTGGCTTGCCATGAGAACATATACTGCAGTACTAGGTCATACATAGTCATAAAGTTGGCATTATGCAGTTGTCGATGCATTTGATCCCAAGTGGTTGATTCGACAGTTTTAGACCTTTGGGGTTCTTTTCCTACATATCCTATTCGTTGGATTTTCACTGGATATTACTGAGGGCAAAATGATAATTTTGATGGAAGACAGTAATAAATTAAGTCAAAATAGTAATAATGAGTTAAAAATATAGAAAATAATACAAAATGGTAATTAATGATAAGGAAATGTAAAAAAATAAATTAATAATCGCTTAATTGAGTTATTTATGCAAAAATAATATGATGTTAAAATTAATATATATATATATATATATATATATATATATATATATATATAAGTAAATAAGTTTATTTGGATTTGTATTTATTGAATTAAATTTCATATTACTAAATATGTATATGTGATGTAATTGTGTTAGAGTGAATGTATGTGTGACTATGAAAAATCTTAGTATAGTATCAACCACTAAGTGTAAATAACTTAGCGTGTAGTTTGTTATTGTGCGTAGGCACAAAAAGAGCATATAGGAGTTGCTGAAGGGACAAGACAAAATGAGCAAATTTGAAGTCTTACCATTATGAAGAAATGTATTAGATTTTGTATATGGCATGTATGTGTATATAACCTTGTGTAAAAAGAAGAATATTATGTATGTATTTGTAAGTTAAGAAATAAAGAAACTTTATGTACTCTTTTGGGAAAAAGGATAATGGTTAATATGTTAAATGTTTGGTGCTTGTTGATATTGCCATATGATGAGTTATTGGAGTTTGAAACGGTTATGAATGTATTAGAAGTGTTATATTTAAATGTGCAGGAGGGATAGAAATAATTACAACCATTATATACTGTCGAAAAATTTACCAAATAAATAGAAACAAAGTGTTAAAGTTAGTCATTTTTGCATGGCGATGATTAAAAAAAAAAATTCTCACCGCCAAATACTTAAGGAACATAAGATTTATATGGTCAAGAATAATCAAGGAAACCATTTTTGTAGTATTCGATGTTCGTTTCTAAATATTTGGATGTAAGATGTTACATTTAGTAATATCAGAGTAGGTTCAGGTGATTCTAAGATCGAAGGGTAAATTGATATGGATGAAGTGATTACATATACATGTCATGAATGAATATTTGTGATTAAGGTGATTATTGGAATTAATGCATACCTGTCCCTTTTGTTTTATAGTTAGAGAATGGCATCTAGTTCGCGATGGCAGTTGGATGAGGAAGTGAAAAGTAGAGCTTCTGCTAATGTACAAAATAGAGACTCCACAGATTGTCATGGTCAGCCTACACCACCTCCTGCAGCACTGGTACCACCACAGTCGAATTTTCTACAGGCAATGGTAGATTATATTTATCAGAGGATATAGGCTGAGAGCGGCTTAAGAGGTTGGTGGTTGAGGATTGTTATGGAAGGGATCAGGCTATCGCTATTGAAGCCAAGGAATGGCTTCATAGGGTGAAGAGGTTGTTTGAAATTACCCACAGTCCACCAGAAGAGATGCTGGAAGGAGCAGTAGCTTTATTCAGGGTCCTGCATTCACATGACAGGAGACTGTCAGGAAACATACTCCTGCAACAAAGCTTACTTAGGAGTCCTTTTTGAAATAATTTGTAGCCAAGTACATTAAGTTATAATACAAAAATGCCATGCAAAATGCCTTTTGGAGGCTTTGACAAGGAAATAAAACAGTGGTTGAATATGAGAAAGAATTTGAGAGGCTTGGCACCTACATGGATGATTACCACTTGATGGAAGCAAAGTTGTGTCAGCTGTTTAAGCAAGGCCTCCACAACAAGATCCGAGAATCTATAGCTGCCTAGGAGTACATAAACATGAGGACTCTTATGAAAGCAGCAACGAAGGTCGAGGCAATCAAGTAGGATGAGGCCAGCAGGCAGGCACGGGCCTAGAAGAAGAGGATGACAAAACAACCTGATCCTCCTAACAACACTTGTAAGAAATCCAGTGGTCCTCCTACACAGTCCTTGGCACCTCCCCAAGCTCCAGCCTAGAGTCAAAAATTGACCACTTTTAAGGATTTTCCAGCGGCCTTAGTGGCCAATACACCCAGAGGGGTAGGTAGAGGAACCTACCCTACATGTGACCACTGTGGTAGGAAACACTGAGGAGAGTGTTGGAGGTTGATAAAGGCATGCCTTAGATGTGGGTCCAAAGATCATTTCTAGAAGGATTGTCCCAAAGCCTCATTTGTTGTACTAGCACCATAGGCTAATAAATCAAGTGCTACATCACAAAGAGGTCGAGGAAGAGGAGATGCCACAAGGATATTTGGACCAAGAGCTACATAGGTAGCACAGGGGATTGGGATGCGACCTCTAGCTTACGCTTATGCTGTTGGGGCCAGAAAACAACATGATGCTCCTGATGTCATTGCTGGTAAATTCTTACTCTTTGATGATTATGTTTTTGCATTGGTAGACCCAGGATCCACATAATCCTACATAAACACCACTGTAACACAGGGGAAGGGTTTGCATACTTCATAATTAGAGGAAGATGTTTTAGTAAGCAATCAAATAGGACATAGTGTAGTGGTGAGAAAAGTATATAGACATTGTCTTATCTAAGTACAAGACTTTACCTTCCCTGCAAACTTGATTGAGCTCCCATTCAATGAGTTTGATGTAATCCTGCATATAGACTGGTTATATGAATATCAAGTCATGGGTCATTGTAAATTTAAGCGGGTCACTCTGAAAATAATAGATGGGCAGAAAGTTATAGTGGTGGATGAGAGATCCAATTTCTAATAGAATGTGACATCAGTTACAACAGCTAAAAAGTTTATTAGGAATGGTTGTGACGCCTACCTAGCCTCTGTGTTAAAACTATGAAGGAAAAGACCAAAATTAGTTATATCCCTACTGTATGTGAATTCCTTGATGATTTACCAGGGTTACCACTTAATAGGAAGGTTGAGTTCACCATTGATGTTGTCCTTAGGACAACACCTATTTCAATTGCTCCTTACAGAATGGCACTAACAAAACTAAAAAATCTCAAAATACAATTGCAAGAACTGTTTAACAAGGGTTTCATTCCCCTTAGTGTGTCACCATAGGGAGCATCAATATTGTTTGTTAAAAAGAAAGATGGGCCATTTAGACCTGCATCAACTATAGGTAGTTGAACAAAGTGACCATAAAGAATAAGTACCCATTACCGAGAATTGATGATCTTTTTGATCAGTTGAAAGAGGCAGGCATGTTCTAAAAAATTAACTTAAAATCAAGATACTATTAGCTTAAAGAAAGGAAATAGATGTTCCAAAGACTACTTTTTGTAAAAGATATGGGCATTATGAGTTCTTAGTCATGTCATTTGGACTCACCAATACACCAGCAGCCTTTATGGATTTAATGAACCTAATTTTCCACTCATACCTAGACCAGTTTGGGGTGGTTTTCATTGATGATATACTAGTATATTCCAAAAATCAAGAACAACATAACAAATATCTTAGGACAGTTTTGCAGACTTTAAAGGATAAGCAACTATATGCCAAGTTTAGCAAGTGTGAATTCTAGCTTAATAAAGTCTCCTTTATTGGCCATGTTGTATCAGCTAAAAAAATTAAAGTAGACCTAAAGAAAGTTGAAGCCATTTTAGAATGGAAGACACCTAAGAATGGTACAGAAATTAGAAGTTTCCTTAGGTTAGCTGGCTATTACAGGAGATTTATCAAAGGGTTTTCTTTAATTGCAGTCCCACTTACCAAGCTACTTCAGAAGAATGCAAAGTTTGTGTGAACTGAAAAATACCAAGAGAGCTTTGAAAAGCTCCAAAGCATGCTAACATAAGCACCAGTTCTTACATAGCCAGAACTAGGAAAAGACTTTGGATCTACAGTGATGCTTTTAGAAATGACTTTGGCTGTGTACTCGTGCAAGAAGGTAAAGTAGTTGCCTATGCATCTTGGCATCTTAAATCACTTGAAAGAAGCTATGCTACCTATGATTTAGAGCTAGCAACCATAGTGTTTGCATTGAAGATCTGGAGACATTATCTGTATTTTAAAAAATGTTATATATACATTGATCATAAGAGTTTAAAATACTTACCTACCCAAAAGGAGCTTAATTTAAGGAAAATAAGATGGCTTGAGCTCATCAAAGGCTATGATTGTCTCATAGACTACCACCTAAGCAAGGCAAATGTAGTAGCTGATGCACTTAGTAGGAAGCATATGGGAGGTAATTCTTTGAATAATACACCCAAATTCCATTCAATGTATAATTATAATCATAAAGAATTAGCAATATAATGTTACTTTACATAGCCTTAAGGGCTATGAATGTCAAGTTATCCATGGAAAAGGATGGAGCTATTATAGCGGAGTTGCAACTAAAACCAACCTGTTATAGCAAGTCAAAGTTGTCCAGAAGCAAGATGAACAATTGGCTTTAATTGCTAAGCAAGTTCAAGAAGGGAAGGAAAGTGACTACTCCTTTAATGGTGATGATTGTCTATACAACAAAGGGAGAATTTATGTACTAGATGATGATGAACTGAAAAAGAATATTATGACAGAAGCTCATAGCAGTGGTTATGTCATGCATCCAAGTAGCATCAATATGTATCAAGACTTGAAAACACATTATTGGTGGCCGAGTATGAAAAGAGACATAGCTGATTTTGTCACAAAGCATCTGATTTATCAGCAAGTGAAGGCAAAACATCAGGTTCTATCTAGGTTATTACAACCCATCACAATACCAGATGAAAATTAGACAGCATTACAATGGACTTTGTCACTGATTTGCCTCTTACTAGGAGGAAGCATGACTCTATCTAGGTGATAGTTGATAGATTGACGAAGTTTGCACATTTTCTGCTAGTAAGAGCTGACTATCCAGTAGTTAAGCTAGCAGAGATTTACATTATTAAGATTGCAAGATTATATGGAGTGCCTTTATCTATAATTTCAAATACAAATCCTTGGTTCACGTCACAGTTTTGGAAGAAGCTGCAAGAAGCAACTGGTACAAAGCTTCATTTTAGCACTACCTTCCATCCACAGACATATGGACTATTAGAAAGAATTATTCAGGTAAACCAAAAAGATCCTAATAAAAAAATATATAGTTGATAGATATTAAAAGCTAAACCCATACATTATGTTATAGATGCTAGTGTTTGAAAGCAACTGAAAAAGATATCTTCCTTTGGTTGAATTTGCATACAACAACAACAACAACCAAACAAGCATACAGATGGCACCTTATAAATCTTTGTATGGAAAGAAATGCATAACTCCTTTATGTTGGATACACCTTAGCAAGAGCGAGCTAGTTAGTAAGACTTGATTAAGGAAATAGAAGAAAAAATCTTTGTGATTAAAGAAAGATTAAAAGCTACATCAGACTGCCAGAAGGCATATGTAAACTTGAAAACAAAAGACATAAAGTTTGAGGTTAGAGAAAAAGTGTTTCTGAAGGTGTCACCTAAGAAGAAAGTACTAAGGTTTGGTAAGAAGGGTAACCTAAGTCCTAAGTTTATTGGTCCATATGAAATTCTGGAACGTGTGTGACTAGTAGCCTACATACTAGCTCTGCCATCTGGGCTAGACAAAATTCATAATGTCTTTCATGTGTCGATGCTACGAAGATATCCCCAACACAGATCATTAAACCAGGAGAAGAATAATACAACTTGACTTGACATATGATGAAGAACTTATTTGGATACTTGCTAGTGAGATCAGACAGCTGAGGAATAAGCAAGTACTGTTAGTTAAGTTACTCTGAACTCACCATAATGTTAAGGAAACCAGGTGGGAGCCAGAGGAGACCATGAGACAACAGTATTTGGAAAATTTCAATATAGAAAACTTTCAAGGGTGAAATTTTAATTAGTAGGGAAGAAATGTAAAGCCTAAAAATTCTAGTTTCGTGAATAGTACTTTTTCGAGTTATGAATAGTTCTATCTGGGATGATTAGTACCACCTAGACTACAATGCACTTTTTCCTAGTATTAGAAAGTGCAATTCATGGAGAGTTTGAATATGTAATTTAAGGTGAAATCAAGACTAAATAAGGCCTTAAAACTCGAAAATAAAAATAAGTAGCGAGTTCAGTGTGAATAGTGCACACTTTGACATGGGGTTTAACAAAGGCTAAAAAATGATCTGAAACCTCCAAAAATTAATCTGACCTAGGGGTCCATTATAAATGATAGAATGGTAATTTAATGTTGAAAAATGAAAATAAAATTGAAATAGAAAAGTAAATTATCGGATCGGTACATTTATCGTCGGATCAAAAAATTCACCAAACCGATACAATTTTGATCTGAAACTTTGTACACACTTAAAGAATAATTTTTCTATTTCTATGGACATATTTTTTATGAAAATTAAATAAAATAAATATGGAACCAATGGAAAGATGCCAAGTGGCACACTATGTATCCTTAGATTGAATAATATTTGGATTAATTTTAACCATTAATTTTGGCACATATAAAGGGAGAGAAATGTATGAAATTTTCAAGAAACACATGTTAGGTTTTATGTGACAATAATTCAAAATTATGCGGCAGAATTAAACTAAAATCCAATAGGATCCATGCTATCCAATTGATTCAAAACAAAAGGTTTAATAATTACCAACCTGTTGGTGCGCAGAAACAGTAAATTAACTCCTTAATCCCGATTGATTCCACATGTTTTGTGCTTGAAGGCAATTTAACTTCAGGTGTTGCTACAAAGAACAAACACCCTCCACTGGTATCCACACACGAACATGAATAAATGGTTCTGCAAGGAGTGCTAGCTCCTTTCTTTGGTTAATAGGGTTTTCCCCTTTTATATCTTTTCTCTAATGTGGCAAAAGAAAACATTTTTCTTTTCTGTATGTTTCTAAAATGGCTACCACTCTAAAGTATGAATTAGGGTTATGTAAAAAAAACACACACACACACACAGATATATATGTATATAGCCACTTTAACCCTAATGTCTAAAGAGATATTTTAGGGAAATCATTTCTTATTCAAATAATAAGAAATATTTTTTTAAATAATTTCAAATTTTATATATGACATATTTAAAATTCAAAATGCCCAAATAAACCCCAGTCCGTTTATTACATTCTAGATGTGCGACACAATAGGTTCATATTATGTTGGCAGTGGGCCCAATCTTATTATAGTCCCACAAGTCATAAGTGGCATCTAGTAAGATATTTTAACTATCCAAATAATATTAATATTGTTAATCCGATTTTAACCTAACTAATAGAACATGTTATAGTCCTTTTGTCACACGATATATTATTTGAACATAAGTCACGGTCTATGTCAAACTTATATTGTTCAAACATATAATTTCTCAATCACTAAGTAGACTGATAAAATCGAATAACATTGATTATTCTATCAATTTATTTGAGCATGGCTATGCATTTCTCAGTCCTACCTATCGAGGGGCCTAGTAGATATGTCTCTCATAAGAGTGGGACAAATTCCATCTTGATTATTCACTTTTCTCTGCATAATTCTCATCATGTCCAATCATAACCTTTATGATTATCCGATTAAAGATAATGTTTGATTATGTCAAAATACGATGTATCTCATGTAGGAAACTGTGATAATCTTAGGTCTAAGGATTTAATAACATAACTTTTATGAGATTACTTATGACACTAACCCATGTAGTGATCTCATAGCGGGTTTATTCCAATACCTTGTTTTCTAACAAGTAACTACAAGTTTGATTTATATCACCATATAAAATCATCTCATGATTATCAATCAAACCCATATTAGTCATAATTTATCATTATTCATTTAGTAATAAAAGACTAGGGATATTTAGAATAACATTAAATTGTTATTCACAAACATTATTATAATATAACATGACAACAATATATTAATGTGTAGAAACTCCCTTATATAAAATGAAATTATAACATTACATAAATGTCAAAATATTTGGCCTAAGGCATAACCACTAACAACACGCACACCTTCCACCTTCTCCCTTTAGTGGTCGAACCATCCCTCTCCATCTCCCCTCCATTTTTATTTTAACTTTCATAAGAATTAATCTAATTTCTACCCTAATTTCACCCCTAAATTTAATTTTAGTCTTCAATCTATCCACATGTATGTGCTCAGCGAAGAAATTTTCAAGAATTTCTAAAGAACAAATGACATGTAAATCCATCAAGTATGTATAGTATGGAAACTTTTAGAATTTAATGTAGTAATTAGTGCACATAATTAGTATGTAAGTAGATTTTAATGAAATTCTAAGAAAATTGAATGAATTGTTGTCCATGGAATTTGGCTAGGTGAAGAACAAAAAGAATGAGGAAGAAAAAAAAAAGGAAAAGAGAAAGAAAGAGAAGAATAAGTAAGGAGTTAAGGAAAATAAGGTTTATGGATACATATACTTTCATTTTCATATTTCATGAATATCTATGTTAGTAAGTTTGGAATAAATATTGTGTTTAATTGAAAATGATGTTAAAGAAGTTAAATTGGGAATTAAATGAGATGTACGGTATGTTAAATTTGTTGATTTGGTGCCTAAATTGTTATTTCACACTAATCCATACATTACGTTAGAACTTGGAATTAATGTACATGGAAACTTGACAAAATAATGTGATAAAAAGGTTGTGAATGTCATAAGAACTTAATTAAAACAATTAATGGAAGAAAAAATGAATTTTATGGGTTTAGCATACTTGGTCCAAAATGAAAATAATGTTGGTATTGTAGATGTTTTTGCACATTTAAGTTAAGATTGTCATGATTAATGAGTAATTAATATGAATTTTAGAATGTATCTTCAATGGTAGTTTTGAGTGACATGGTTGAATTCTATGCATGTGAGACATGTCCTTTTCATTTTGGAAGAATAATCTAAATGATGTGAATTTTGTATTGTGAAGAAATAAATTCAAAAGTATGTGTACATGTGATGAAATATGGCTTGCAGAAACAAATGTGATGGAAGATAGCAAATTGGTGGATATTTGATGAAAAGATGAACTTATGGATGAATTTGATTAAAGAATAAGTTTATGTGGATATACGAGAAAATATAGATGAGAATGAGAATCATGAACATGGATTACGTATTGAGACATAATGTGATGCTATGATGAAAATGAGCATGTAACATAACTAAAGAAAATGAATGAATGGAATTATTTTGTGCTTAGTCATTAATAGTGAAACCAGAAGTATATGATATAATTGGCTAGCTAAAAGGACATACAATGCGGTACTGGATCATGGTGACTCACATTTGTAAATCAATGTCGGTCTACATAGTCATACAGTTGGTATCATAAGTTTCCCCCAAGTGGTCACTTCAATAATTTTGGACCTTTAGGGTCCTTATCCTACGTATCTGATTTGTTAGGTTTTCACTAGATATTACTGGGGCAAAATGGTAATTTTGATACAAGACAATAATAAATAAGGCAAAATAGTAATAATGAGATAAAAAAAAATAATGCAAAATGGTAATTAATGTTAAAGAAATTTGAAAAATATAAATTAATAATCACTTAATTGAGTTATTTATGCAAAAATGATGTGATGTTAGAATTAAAAAAATATATAATTAATTATGTTTATTTGGATTTGTATTTATTGAATTAAATTTCATATTACTAAATATGTATATGTGATTTAATTGTATTAAAGTAAATGTATGTGTGATTATGAAAAATATTAGTATAGCATCCACCACTAAGGACAAATAGCTTAGCACATAGTTTGTTACTGCGCGTGTATAAAATGAGCAGATAGGAGTTGTTGAAGGGAAAAGACAAAATGAGCAAATCTAAAGCCTTACCATTATGAAGAAATGTATTAGATTTTGTATATGGCATGTATATGAATGTAACCTTGTGGTCGAAGAAGAATATTATGTATGTATTTGTAAGTTATGAAATAAAAGAACTTTATGTACTATTTTAGGAAGAATGATAATGGTTAATATGTTAAATGTTTAATGCTTGTTGATGTTGCTATATGATGAGTTATTAGAGATTGAAACGGTTATGAATGTATTAAAATTTAAATGTGTAGGAGGGATAGGAATAATTACAGCCATTAAGACGCCAAAAAGGTTACCAAATGAATAGTAACCATGCGTTAGAGTAGTCAATTTTTGCATGGCGATGATAAAAAATGAAAAAAAAAAAATTTCTCGCCACCAAATGCATAAGGAACATAAGATTGATATGGTTAAGAATAATTAAGAAAACCGTTTCTGTAATACCCGCTGCTCGTTTCTAAATAGTAGGGTATAGGGTGTTACATTACTTGTCATCATTTTGGTACTACATACTTTTCTTCTTACACAAAATACTATTTTAACCATGCATGTCTTGAGTTCTAATAAGATATACAGAAATTCACCAGTAAACTTCAAGTTTATTTGCAAACTATCCAATTTCATAGTAACTAGTTCAAAATGCAGTTCTAGCCAGGAACAAATGCTAGAGAAGTACCAAAATGACGATTTTCTTATAAAATAAAATAAAATAATAGAATAGAGAAATTGCATGATGATGTGTTGTTCATGCTGTTTAAATTTTGATGCTTAGCGTGTCACTTTGATAGCAAAATCAGTTCTAACTTTGTTGGACTAAATGAAAGTAACTTCATCCCCTCGTTTAATTCCAAAACACTTCGCAAAGTTTATCCAACTAACTTGAATGTTGGTTGCCCAATATTACCTCCCCAACAAAGTTGAGCAAAACTTGCACGTGTACTTCACTTTAAATAGTTGTGATAACTCACAGTTTATGCTAGGCATAAGAAACTTTTTGATGCTTAGGTCAACATCTCTATTGCATATCTGTTGCACTGCCTCATATGATTTTATAGACTTTTTTTTAAAAAAAAAATATTCAAGAGTGATGCATAAATTTATCAGTTCTGGAAAATTAGTATAAATGTATTGATTATAAGCAAATAATAATACATATACTAACCACTTGATAAGACTAATCCTTGTTCTTGCACATTACTTTGAAGCTCCATGAACTTTTATGGAGTTCGTTGAACACCCTGGTGGCATATACGATGCTACCTTCACTTTTGAACAGGTAAGAGATCTCCTTGCCATAAGAATCAAACACTACCACTCTAAATTCCATGTGAGCCACGTGCTAAAAAAGAATCTTATAACTGCATCTGATCTTGTGATTATACATGAAATGTGATATCCTGTCCAAAATGAGATTGAATCCTAAACTAGCCTGAATTTTCACTAGCCACGGTTCACTATTTGGAGTTCACGACATGAAGTTACTTGATAATGTAGACATACTTTGATCCAAGAGCTTGGGATCAACTGGAATTAAAAAAAATGATTGATGGTTTTTAATTTAATTATCATACTTGAGAAAGAAAAGGCAAAAAATGAATAAGGTAAAGTAATGATTTTACTTGTACAAAACAAAATACTCACCATTGTCTCATCCTTGATGAATAGGTCCAATATCTCAACCTTAAATGTCCTCTACACTTTTCGATTGCCCTGATGAATTAATGAAAGATTGGATGTGTAGTGAAAATCTTTAGTGAAGCTTTCAGGGGAAGTGTTGGCTCAAGGCTACATTTCAATTTTGATAATAATCAAACCTTGTATAAACTTTGTAGAAATTCTATTTCATTGTTTATATTTTAGCTTAAGCTCCACTAAAATGTGCAAGACTCAATTAAGGATGCAAGCCAAATGCATGAAGAACTTAAAGATTCAAGTTCTGTAGAAAATTCAAGAAGTTAGGGTCTCTTTTAAGGAGCTTCTTGTATATGATCATGCATCATAAATCTCTTTGATTGCATAAAATTAATTTTAAATGCATTAAGATGTGTTTTAAAATGGTTTTCTATTGTAACAGAAAAGGTGTCAAAAGTTATCGCATAAAGGCTGTTAGAAAATGTTTTGAAAAGTTAACCAGAAAGGTTATTAGAAAATGTACCAGAAAGGTTTTCACTTGTGGTCACCCGAAGAGTTATCAGAACTGCCAGTTATGGTTTTCGCTAAAAGATAGAATAATAGCTAGTTTTGCTTTTAACAAGTCTGCCTTGTCTCTAACCAGTAGTTTCTATTTTGTAACGGCTATAGTAGATATTTGGCTATAAATTCAAGTTGTTTTCGAATATTAAAGGTTTAGAGAAGTTGAAAAATATTTTTATCTCTTAAGATATAAGCTTTCATTTTATTCAAGCAAATTTCCACATCTTGCACTTCATATATTATCATTCTCCTCAATTGGATTATAGCATTTTATTGTAACTCTTTTGTGAGAAATCTTAGTAAAAGATTATGAGAAGGGTTGGCTAGAATCTTAGGAAATTCTAGTAAGTTTTTTACATCTTTTGCTTTTGAAAAAAATTGTGGGTAGAATATACAAGGATTGTATATTGGTTTTGACTCTTGCCCATTAAAAGAGTTCTTAGTGGAGGGACTGAACTTATTCTAAACATACTTATCATTTGATATACTGTGCAATTACCATGATTGTTTGCATACTAAATGAAGTTCATCAATGTAAAAGCGTGTATAAATTTTTTTTTTTCTATCCTTTACCTTTTTAATAATAACTTGGCCATCTTTACTTAAATTGTCCATTTTAATCATGCATGGTTTTATTTAAAACTTAATCATATAAAATCTCATCGATGACCTGTAACTGTCTAATTTACTATTCATTTGATAAAAATTTCAGCAGTATGACGACTATAACTTTAACCTACCTTTCCTACAAATCAAACAATTCACAGCCCTCACAGGAGCGCAACAACAGTATAACCCACAATATACTAATATTACAGTTTAATATACTACATCACCATTTACTGTCTATTGTCATCCATAATAGTAATAAAATCCATAAGCATGCCGCAATTATATATCCATAAATCCACATCAATACATATACATGCCAAATATTCTTAAACATGCAAAATGCTCCTTGACTAATTCTTGACTAACTCAACGCCCCAAAAGGTATGCTTGCACCGCCGTTCTATTCCGTACCTACACACAGTAAATAGAAAACTATGTGCTGAGCATTAAATATATTCAGTGGTGGTCACAAATCCAAAGATTTCCACTAACCCTAATTATATACACATACAAAGTTTAACTTATTTAAATTACCAAATCTTTATAGGGCACATGCAAATATGTACATTTAATTCATTCCTTGATTTACATTTTAATCTATTAATAACCCACCAATAATTAATTACTATAATTTTTTTTTAAGTTAATACTATTCTTATTATTATTGCTATTATTTATTTATTTAATTACCAATTACTACTTAATTACTCAATTAATCCTTATATCATTACCCGATTACACTTAAATTCTTAATTTAACATTATTATGGTCAATTTACAATTTAATTCCTGAACTTTCATTATTTTACAATTTTACCCTTCTTTTTACTTTTATTTACAAAAATGCCACTATTTAACCTAATTCCCACAATAATTTATTATTTGACTTACAAATTACCATTTAGTCCTCAAATTATCATTTTCATGTTAAATTACATTTTAGTCCTTAAATAATTATTAATTCATTTATTTTACAAATTAATTTATATTTTCCTTTATTTAATCCTATTAACTAATTTATTTACGTTTTTACTATTTAGTCCCTAAAACTTCTAAATTCATTACGATTTAGTCCTTTTTCATTCTTTTTCTTATACTAACTATAATTTACTCAATTTTATTCATTTTTACCATGTTGCCTCTAGTATCAATCCGGTAAACATATCCGAACCAGTTACACGAGACGTGGACCCCAAAGATCCACGACATTTTAGAGTGACCCCGAAGGACCACCCATACATTTATATTTTATTTCATTTACATTTTGACATTCCAACATTAATTCATTTTATAGACCGTCATTGGCCTACATTAAGTGAGTCGTCATGACTCACATCGTGGTTTAAGTGTCTCTATGGCTAGCCAACTATATCCCGAGCTAGATTTGACCACCAGACTACTATTACGAACAATTAAAATATGTCATTACTCCAATTTCCATTTATTACACAAATTAAATTAAATTATAACATTAACTAATTATGGTATACCATTATGTCAACGTAACAAATCTTCACATAATTCATTCTTTTCTCACTAAAACATCTTCATTCCACTAATTAACTTATTCTAGCATCATTCATGCCATATTTTCATTAAAATACTACATATGTCATAACTTTCAATATAAACATAATGCATTATTATACTCTAAAATATTCATATATGTTCAATTAATTCCAAATAAATTAACATACACTCAATTTGCATTATATATTCATTTCATAACATTATACTTAACAAATTCTCAACTTTCATTAATAAAATCCTATGATTACCATTTGGCCAAAGGTATAACTTCCTACTCCACTTTATTTTTTCTCAATTATCATTCATTTAACTAACTTACACCTTAATTAACATATTTATACAGTTAGTTTGCATTAAATCACCAAATTTACTTAAGTTAAACTTAAGAAACCATTCGGCCATTGCTACATCATCATCATGAAATTCATTTCTTCTTGTTTAAAGCACTCAAATCATCTTTTCTATTATCTCTAAACATGTCTATAAGATTTATTTCAATTAAACACACATTTTTCACATACATACCATTTTAACATAACCTAAATTCAATCTAAATCAATGGAAATAGATGGATTTTGTAACCACTAACCTTATACTCTTGTTCTACTCTTCTTAAAATTCTTTTTCCTTGCCTTTTCCCCTTGGAAAGCTTTCTCCTTCCTTATTCCCTAATGGTGGCCGAATACAATCATTAAGATTCCATCAAAATCTTGCTTCCTTTTTGCAATATAATTATGTAAACATGTCCTACATACCATAATTTACCTATTTGAACCCTTAAACCAATTTAAAAATATCAAATTCTCTTACCTCAAATTTGAGCCCTAACTTTGACTACTTGATTTTTCCCACTTCTATCACTTCAATTGAACTCTAAAGGCCACTATTAGTCTGTAGAGGAGCTAAAATTTACTTGGAAGGCTTGGATTAAGAGAGAAATTTGAAAAGAGAAGAAAAAATTTGGTGGAGAGGAAATGGAGAAGAATTCGACCGAGAGAGAATAGATAGAGAGATGGAGAGAAATGGAGAGGTTGCTGGAAATTTCTGATATTTAGGGTATTTATAGGCTGGTTGATGGGCTGGGCTTGGTCCAACCAAAGCGGTCCAACCATTTCAAGACCATTTTTGATTTTTAAGCCCATTATGTAACCCAAAATGATTTCTTCCATTTACTAAGCTCAATTTCTCCCAAAATCAATTCCATAATTCTTAAAATATATAATTAAACATCTACAAAAAAATTTAGCTCAATCAAAATTCATTTTCGGTCTCGTTCACTCAAACCAATCCGATTAGACAATTTTCAGTGTTACCGTAAAATTTATTTTTCACTGTCAAAATTTTTTAAATATTATTCTAAGTTTATCTATGCCCTTAAAATAATTTTTGGAGGTCATTTGCTATTTTTAAAAGTCCGGTCAAAAAGGATACTATTTAAAACAGGCCAGGACTTTTTCTTATTTTTAACTTTTGGAGACCTATTTGACCTCATTTTCACTTCAAATTTTACCATCGAACTTCTCGTGACTAGTATTTTTTGATGGTCAAATAAAATATTTTTCACCTCTAGGTGTAATTTCCACCCCTTGTGCACTATTCACCATTGGGAAATACTATTCGCTACTAACTCCGGTATTTCGGCCATTACAGATAATCTCAAGATAGTGTCTTGGTGGAGTGGATGTAAGCAGCTAAACCGAACCACTATAAATTGATTGTGTTGATCTTGTTCTTCTTCCTTTTTCTCTGTTATGTTTTTACTAGACTTTTTTTTGTTATTTCTGGTTTTAAAAGAAATAATTTCAGAACCATTTCTGTTATTTAACATATATTTTTTACAAGTTTTAATCTATTTTGAAAAGTATTTATTTCATATATTCTATCTATCACCACATTTTACATTCATACACCGCATATCATTATGTTTTGCCTAACTAGAAATAACCTCCAGAACTCTTCACTTATGTTCAACTAGAACTTAAGTGAAAATTTAGTGAGACCCAATTCACCCCTCCCTCTTTTGTGTGTCATTAGAACCAACAATTGGTATCAGAATAGTGTTGGCTCAAGGCTACATCTCAATTTTGATAATAATCAAACCTTATGTAAACTTTGTAGAAATCCTATTTATTTGCTTGTGTTTCAGCTCAAAATCCACTAAGATGTGCAAGATTAAAATTAAAGATGCAAGCCAAATGCATGAAGAACTTAATGTTTCAAGTTCTGTTAAAAATTCAATAAGTTAGGGTATTAAATCTATAATCTTTTGAGGAGCTTTATATATATGTTCATGTATCATAAATCTCTTTTCTTGCATAAAAATAATTTTACATACATTAAAATGTGTTCTAAAATGATTTTTTATAATTTATCAAACATTCTTTTAGAAAAGCTGTTGAGAAGCACTTTAAAAAGTTAAGCAGAAAGGATATTAGAAAATGTTTTGGAAAAGTTTTTTTGTTCTGTCATAACAGAAGAGTTAAACAAAACAGAAGATCTATTTTTCACTAAGAGACAAAATAACGGCTAGTTTTTGATTTTTAATAAATCTGTCTTACACATAACGGCTAGTTTTTGAACTCCAACGGCTATATTGAGTTTTTAGCTCTAAATTGAAGTTGTTTTTGCTTCCAAAAAGTTTAGAGAAGTTGAAAATCATTTTTATCTCTTGAGATACAAGCTTTCATCTTATTCAAGCTAATTTCCACATCTTGCACTTCATTCATTATCATCTTCCTCAACTAGATTATAGCATTTTTGTTGTGATTCTTGTGTGAGGTATCTTTGTAAAAGATTGTAAGAAAGGGTTGGCTAGAACCTTAGAAAATTCTAGTAAATGTTTACATCTTTTACTTGGGAAAAAGATTGTGGGTAGAAAATATACTAGGATTGTATATTGACTTTAACTCTTGCCCATTAAAAGAGTTGTTAGTGGAGAAAAAAGCTCAAGACGGTGTCTTGGGGAGTGGATAGATGCAGCTAGGCCGAACCATTATAAATCATTTGTGTTGATCTCATTCTTCTCCCCTATTCTCTATTCTGTTTCTAAAAGATTTCAACTGTTCTGTTCTTGCTAAACTTTGTGTTGATTTCAAAAGAAATCTTTCAAAATCATTTATGTTTTTTAACATTCATTTACTATAAGGTTTAAATCCATTTTAAAGGGGATTTATTATATATTCTGTCAATCATTACATTTTGCATTCATCCATTGCATATCTTTCTTTCTGTTAAGATGTGATAGAAGATGGATATCAACTTCCAATAAAAATAATCGTTCAAATTGGGAATCAAAATGTAACTATTCTGAAGACCAGAAAGGAGCTCACAGATGAAAAAAAGAGGAGTGTTCAATTGAACTTAAAAGCTATTAGAATTTTGATCTTCTTATTGTACACAAATGAATTCAATAGAGTTTTTAGTTGTGATATAGCCAGAAAAATCTAGGACAAGCTTGCAGCAACTTATAAAGGAACCCATCAAGTGAAGAGATCTAGACTTGATGTGCTCATAGTGGACTACAAAGCCTTCAAGATGAAACCAGAAGAGACTGTCTCAGAAGTAATCAATAGGTATATTAAATTGAAAAATGAGATTAAGGCTCTAGGTAAGAAACTTGATGAGGAAACTAAAATAGTTAAACTTGTTAGAGATCTTACTCCCACATGGAAAGCTAAAGCTTCTATTTTATTAGATAAAGATCTTGAAACTCTTAACTTTGATATTGTTTGTGGTTCTCTTATTTCTCATGAGCTTTATATTACGTCACAAGATGCTAAGAAAGAGAAAGAAAGAAAATTAAATGCATTTGCTCTCAAAGCTGAGTATAGGAGTGACTACTCATTTGGTGATGATGAAATAACGCTTGTTACAAAGAAATTCAAGAATCTGTACAGAAAAGTCAAGAAATTCAATAAGAAACGGAAGCAAAGATACTCTCACTAGAAAACAGAAAGCACCTCTAGATCTTCTAGAGATATTGTTTATTATAAGTGCAAAAAGCCTGGATAAATCAAATTAAAGTGTCCAAATCTAGAAAAAAAGGAGAAAAGATATATAAAAAAAAAGGCCATAAAAGCTACTTATAGTAATAGCAAGGATTCTAGCATCAGTGTAGAAGAATCAGATGGAGATTCAGATGAGGTGGGTCTAATAGCAATTTCTAATCACGAGGAACATAATGATTTTACTGAAACAAATCAGAAAAATCAGGCTTTTGCTGAACAGACTAAAGGCCAAACATACAACGAAGATGGAACTGATGAGATTTGCCTTAAGAGCTCCAGGTCAGACCAATGGCATTTGGATAACGGATGTTCTAGGCACATGACTGAGAACAACTCAAACTTTTCAAAATTAGCCATGAGAGATGGTGGAAAGTTAAGTTTTGGTGACAACAAAAAAGGTAAAATCATTGGAATTGAAACTACTAGTTCAGATCCAAAGATAGCAGATGTCTCACCTGTTGTTGGATTGAAGTTCAACTTATTGAGTATCAACCATATATGTGATAGAAACAAAAGAGTGATTTTTAAGATAGATCACTGCAGAGTAGAATATGTCAAAAATGGATCAGAAAGTTCTAATAAGACACAGATCTAGAAATATTTATCAAGTTAATATAAAAGAGCTTTAGAATAGTGATCTTAATAACACAATAAAATTTAAGTATACTTTAGCACAAGAAACTAGGACATGCTAGCATTTATGCCATTGAGAAGCTTGCTATGAAAAATCTTATTAAAGGATTACCAAAGATGAATTTTGAAAGGGATTATATTTGTAAGGCTTCTCAAATTGGGAAACAGACTAGAACTTTCCACAAGCTAAAAGGTGAAATTTCATCCAAGAAAGCATTGGAGTTTTTACACTTAGATTTGTTTAGACCAATAAGTCCTACAAGTATTAGTGGAAAAGCTTATGTATTTGTGATGGTAAATGATTATACAAGATACATATGGACATTATTTATTGCTCACAAAAGTGAGGCATTCAAGTCATTTGAAAAACTGAGCAAGAAAATACAAAATGAAAAAGGGTATATGATCACAAGCAAAAGGAGTGATCATGGAAGAGAATTTGAAAATAAAAGTTTTGAGGAGTTGTGACGCGCGCCGAACCCACTATGTTTCTCGGAGGGCCTGCTTTTAGGGTCAAATCGCGTCTAGATTTTAGGCAACATGAGATATTATGAAATCCCTACCCACTAGAACATTGGGGAAGTTCATCTAATCCCATGAAATCTTTAGGCACCTTTGAGATATTTTGGAGTCACCACCCAATTTACAAAAAATTGAAAAAGTTTGTCTAACTTCGGGGTTCTAAACCAGAGAGTAGTTCGGAACTTCACTCTTATTAATATCCTGGTTAATTATAAATGAGTTTTTCACAATTAATTTTCCATCTCTCATCTCACACGGTTATGCATTAAAATTTAAAGCGCACATCAAGTATCGTAGGAAAGCGGTAAAAACAATAAATAAACAAAATAAAAATAAATTAAAAAAATAAAAAATTGGGAAAAAAATACAATCCCCCAAAATAAAAAATTAAATAAATAAACTAAATAACATATATAAATCGGGATATTTATTTGAAATAGGAACATTGGTTCCTTTATGCACACTTTGAAAAATCGAAAAGTTATTTTTGATATTATCGATGAAACAAGAATAAGTGATCTCATTTTGAAAAAATTAACTTTTCTTTTAAAGTGAAATTTTATTGGTTAAAAATTAGGACATTGGTCCTATTTTATTAGAAAAATTCAATTTATTAATAAAAATATTTTTGCGATTTAATAAAACAATTTCATTACAAACTACACTAAATAATAAAATAAAGGAAAAATAAAGAAAAATAACAAAAATGTGAACCAAAAAGCGAAGCCTCCGATCTCCCGAATCTCCCCATTTGCCCGTAAAAACGCTCAAATAAGGAAAAAATAAGAATTGTAAATAAAATAAAATTAATGTTAGCAAATAAATCTAAAAAAATCAATTAAATCACATAAAATAAATATTACATGGCAAAAATAATATTAAAATCATGCAAAAATTCATATCACGCAAATATGGATCGAAAAACATCAAAAACGGGACAAAATAGGTCAAAAAGCACAAAAGGACAAAAAATTGTTGAGAGGCGGGCAGGCCGCCCCTAACTTCCTTCCTGCACCTCATAGGTAGAAGAGTGAGCAACACACAGTGACGTTCCTTTTTCAGTTTTCAAGCTAAAATAACATTTTCTCATGTAACTATATATGATTTTACAAGATTTCATGCTATATTAATGCAAAAAAAAATAAAGCTAAATTAATATGAATCATATGTAAAAACAGAGATTAAAACTGATTATTCATATAAAATATCAACTTAAAACGTGTAACAATGGTGGAAAAATAAGAAAAAAAATAAAAGAATGCAATTGAACCCACAAATTTACTCTCAGAATGATTAATTATCGGAATGATGAATCATGAATCGTTTCCTTGTCAAAAAACCCACAAAAATCAAATTGAAGGAAACAAAAGAACTTAAGCTTTCTCTCTCTAAAAACTCAAAAAAAAATTTGAATGATCAAATCAAGATTTCATAGTCTAAAAAAAGAGAATTATTTTCCCTACCTTAAGTCTTGCTTTTTGGTCAAAAGATTGAAAATTTTTTGATGAAATATCAGAAAAAAAAAAATCGTTTTTCTTTTCTCTCAAAATCACATATGAAGTTTTTTTTTCTCTCTCTCTCTCTAAATTTCTATTTATATTATCTAAGAATAAAACCTATGATTTTTAGGAGAAAATTCCTCAATTTAAAATTTAAAAGCTTCCTTTTTTAACTTAAAAACCGAAATTTCCTATTAAAATCCCTAAAATCTGCCCAAAAGAAAAATCAAATTCCATGATTTTTGGAGCAAAAAATGCTCATGGAGGTTGCAAGTGGCGAGGGTCAGGCAGGCCGCCTCTCTAGGGCCAGCAGGCCGCCCCTTGTAGGCTGCCCCTAGTAAGCCGCCCTTAGCAGGCTACCCCTCGCAGGGCACCCCTCAAATTTTTTTTTTTAATGGGAACTTGACAATGAAAACATCACTTTCAACCTTCTTGCCTATGAACAGGTATTTAATTTCATCATTAGATAACCCTGATCTGGGCTGACTCGAGACCCGTTGTCTACAGTTGCCCCCAATTTTAGAGAAACTAGTGCAAGAGTGTCTAAGTGAGCCAAAACTTAGAGAAAGAAGGAAATAGACACGTACCTGAGGCAGCTATCTTTCCGGACTGGATGATGTTGTTGGGGTGGTTATCGCCAGGTTGTCAACGAGTTAACCTTTTTTTGGAGATGGTCCTTAATGCCAGCTTGTCGGCGCATTAACCCTTGTTAAAGTGAATTACCATGATCATGTAAACCCTTGTTGAATTGGTATTTGCCGTCAGCTTGTAAATCCTTGTTCAAGTGGTAGTGTCGTGGTCGTTCTACCTTCCGTGGAATGGTAATGCGGCCATCGTGCTAACATTTGTTGAAGTGGTAGTGTTGTGATTGCTAACCCTCCGTAGAGTGGGGTGCCGTTATCATGCTAACCTTTCTAAAATCTGAAGTGGTAGTGCCGTGATCGTGCTAGCCTTCCGTAAAATAGTAGTATCGTCATCGTGCTAACCTTTGTTGAAGCGGTAGTGTCGTGATCGTGCTAACCCTCCGTGGAGTGGTAGCGCCGTCATCGTGCTAACTCTTCTGAGATTTGAAGTGGTAGTGCAGTGATCGTGCTAACCTCCGTGGAGTGGTAGTGCCGTCATCGTGCTAACCCTTCTGAGATTGGAAGTGGCAGTGCTATAATCGTGCTAACCCTTCTAAGATTGGAAGTGGCAGTGTCGTGATCGTGCTAACCCTCCGTAGAGTGGTAGTGCCATCATCATGCTAACTCTTCTGAGATTTGAAGTTGTGCCCCCTGAGAGATATTTGGTTGATTTTTGGATTGGTATTTGGACTGATGTCGCCACTCGCCTTTTGTCGATGTCTACATCGAATCTCTCTTACTGCAAAACAGAAAAGCCAAATATGCAGGAAAAATAGTAAGCATGCACGTAAAATGTATGGGTCATGCAGAAATACAGGACTAGAAATCATCTAAGTGAATTTAGAGGCAATAGCCGGGCTATCGCAATTTGCGGTAGGACTGATACCCTTTGGAATTGCTTTTGGATTTTGTGCCTTTGGGTTTGTGAGGTTCTCATATGATATATGTAGTCATTTTTTTAAGGTAGTGCGTCTCTTATGGATTTTCACACTAGCTTTTCTTAGCGGGAAATGCATCCTTTCTGGATTTTCACATAACCCTGTGCTTAACTTTTGCCTGAGATGATTCCAACTCACCTCAGCAGCTCTTTTTTTTTGAATGATAGACTGCCTGCTTTCAGGTTTTCGCCCTGTCCTTTGGCCTAACTTTTGCTTAGAGAGCTAGTTACAGTTTTCATTTCTAACTGCTTTTTTTTTTTTACAAATTGTAAGAGAGGATGAAGCTATCACCAGAGATCCTTCAAGGGCGATCAGCATGTACTTACGTCATAAACCATGGTTGTATGAGCTTGATTCTTCTCATGAAGGTGTTGTAGAATTGGCTTCACAGTTGATACGAGGATGAATTAACTAAGCGCTCGAGTGGCAAGAGAAGCAGAGGGCAAGAACTAGACAACTTTGATAATACAAAAATGAACCATTCCGATCATACCAGTATCACTGCATAAATGCATATGTTTCAGTTTGATTTCATCACACATAATCCTTATTTGGCATTAACTCGAAAAAAAAAAGACCTCATCTAATCTCGGGATAGCTCGTGTGAGCATCAAACTCCTATTATCAATTAGCCCTCATATGAAATCATATGAGGTTCTCATATGATACATGTAGTCATTTTTTTAAGGTAGTGCGTCTCTTATGGATTTTCACACTAGCTTTTCTTAGCGGGAAATGCATCCTTTCTGGATTTTCACATAACCCTGTGCTTAACTTTTGCTTGAGATGATTCCAACTCAACTCAGCAGCTTTTTTTTTTGAACGATAGACTGCCTGCTTTCAGGTTTTCACATTGTCCTTTGGCCTAACTTTTGCTTAGAGAGCTAGTTTCAGTTTTCATTTCTAACTGCTTTTTTTTGTACAAATTGTAAGAGAGGCTGAAGCTATCACCAGAGATCCTTCAAGGGCGATCAGCATGTACTTACGTCATAAATCATGGTTGTATAAGCTTGATTCTTCTCATGAAGGTGTTGTAGAATTTGCTTCACAGTTGAAACGAGGATGAATTAGCTGAAGCGCTCGAGTGGCAAGAGAAGCAAAGGGCAAGAACTAGACAACTTTGATAATACAAAAATGAACCATTCTAATCATACCAGTATCACTGCATAAATGCATATGTTTCAGTTTGATTTCATCACACATGATCCTTATTTGGTATTAACTCGAAAAAAAAGACCTCATCTAATCTCGGGATAGCTCCTGTGAGCATCAAACTCCTATTATCAATCAGCCTTCTCGGGTTTTCTTCATTAAAGATTTTCTCTCAACCCTAAATTTTTTTCCAAGATGACTTTTTTCTGTTTTCTCCCTGGCAGGGTGCCCAATTTTAGCGAGGTTGCCTTTTTTTGATTTTCAACCCGCGGGACTTTTATTTTTTTATTATTTTTTTAATTTTTTTTAGCCTTTGCCATGGAACCTCCTTTAGTCTATTGGTGTCTATTGGTTTCTTTGAATTTACTTTCATTTTCATTAGCCAGGAAGGCTACTTCTTCTAACAGTGCCTCTTTTTTAGCACCAAAGGCTTCATCACCCTTATGCAAACTGGCTAAGACAGTGAGTTCTCCATTTGAAAGCTGATTGTGAAATCCCACACCTTTCTTTTGTCGGCTTTGGTGGCTCAACTTAATGGTAGAGATTGGGTTACCAGCCAGCCTCATATGATTTAGAACAAAACTATGATTTTTATTTTATTTTATTGTGAAGGCCCAAAGTTTTGTTCGTTTAGCTTCTGATGTAGCCCCTTAATGATCAAAGCTTCATTTCATTTGGCTACATCATATACGTCCTACACGTTGAGGAGGCAAAGGAATGGGTTTTGAAATTTTGTTCGTTATTGAAGCAACGCTGACCTGGTAGTGCTTTCAGCAATTTCCAAAGTCATTCCAGGACCGAGCAAAGGCTTTCATTTATTATTATTATTATTATTATCATTTTTTTAGTATCTCTCAGAATTTTTCTCTATTCAGGAGTTATATCAGATGCTATTAGAATCTCTTTTGGGTTTTTCAAACTCCCGAGATTAAATGTTGTTATATTAGTTGAATTAATGCTAAAAATGAATGCATCATGATAATGTGAAATGAAATCATCAGAAACATCATACAAATAAGAAAAATTGTTCACTTTATTAAAATTACTAACATTGCAAACATTGGCATAAAGAAGAAGTTCTAGGAATAAAAAAATGAAACATCTGGAAAAAAAAAAAACACTATTTTTTTCCTTGTTTTCTTCATCTTTTTCTCCACTCTCATTAGTGGATCAACAATCTATTACCGCCTTGGGAATCCCTTCTTCACTCACCTCCAGATGGGTGATAGCAATGTACTCATCTCCAAATAGGTCTTGCAAAATGTGCCATTCTAGTAGACCAGACCCGATCATATACACAGGTAGGGGGACTGCATTGTAGCTTGACTTCTTCTTCTTCTTAGGATCCATGATCTGCTTGGAGTCGATAAGATCTTTGATCTTGTTCCTCAAAGTTTGGTAATAATCTGTCAAATGCCTAGTGTGTTGATGGTAGGAGTAATACTGATCACCTCTGTACCCCGGCCGTCCCTGATTCATAGCTGGCTTGGGTGGCAATGGTCACAGTTTACCCTCCTTTTTTAATCTCTTCAACACCCAGGACCGAGACTGGCCTAAATTAGAAAAGTACCTCTAGCCTTGTCCAACTTTGGTAGTTAAAACCACGGCCGTCTTACCATTTCTGTTATTAGTGCTTCCAGCACCACTCGACTTATACCCTGATTAGTTCTCATAACTTTTCTTAAGAAAGTTATTTTAGCTTGCTTTCTTTGCTAGGTAAGCGCCCTCAGCCTCTATAGCAATGTCTTTAAGTGACTCCCAATCTTTGAGCCCTTTAAAGATGAGCAAATCCCTCAAGTAAGGGTAGAAGTTTCGGATGAACAATCTGATCCAGTCGGTGGTATCAGGCTTCAGCTTTATCTCTATGACCCTATTCCTCCATCTAATGAGGTATTCATGGAATGACTCATCACTCCTTCACTGTAAGAGTTCGAGGTCCTTTAAGGTGACCTCCATTCTCATGCTGCAGTCATACTGTTTTAAGAACTCTTCAGTCAAAAGATCCCAATCTTCCTTGGACCTCCTGTCTAACCCATGATACCAGTCTACTACCGGACCCACTAGACTAAGGCATAAATATTTCACCTTTTGCTTCTTGGTCAACCCTGTACCCTTCATCACGAGGGTATACTATTTAATGTGTGCAGATGGGTCTAAAGTACCATCGAACTTCGGCAGCTCAGGCATCCTGAATCTTTGAGGCAGCAGCTCTTCATCCCCCAAATCTCTATCCTCGAGCTTGATCCCCTTTCCAACTAATAACAAGCGGGTGATCGCCTCAATCTATTGTCTCATTCCCCTCATTGCTTCATCCTCCACCTTGGGTGCTCTACCCCTCACAGCTTGCGGTGCTATTGGCTCTTTATCTCACTCCTCAATCACAAAATCCTCATTAGGATTAGGGATTTTTTCCCTTTTTGGCTTAATGGGCGCAATAGCTCTATGCTCATTAATAGGTTGGTGGGCAGCATTACCAATGAGAGAAGCCTCCCTGCCAGCAGGCGGTTCAACTTGCCCTTGAAAAGGGACTACTAGTGGTTGTGGAGCAATAGGTGGTTGTGTGGCATGAGGATGAGCAATCCTTTCGGCTATAGCACCCATTATCTCCAACATCCTCCACTCAAAGTCCTCTAGTCTCCTTGTTAGGTCTTGAATGGTCAAAGCTCCAGTTTCTTCTGCCATTGATGATTTTGAGGATGATTCACTGGTTGTTGAGAGTAACTCAGAATCCTAATCAAACACTAATTTTGGCAACTCAAAGAGGAGGTTTATCCTTACTAGCCGACCGTCAGGACCCCTAGTCCACTTAGATGAATCTATGATAGCTGCAAGACTCAAATTGTTAGAATGATGCATGAATGATATATATGATGCATGATTGTGTGTTATGCGACATTCACAACCACATATAGGAAAGTAGATCCTTCCATACAGTCTCTTTCCTAGGTGGGCTTGATCCATGGGGTTAACGGGGAACCCAATGGACACATATGGTGCACGGTGGAAAACCGACAGCATAACATCTCTTATCTAATGTGCATACATATGAATTTTGGCTTTTATGTTTTTAAACACTTCAACTAAATTAGAATAGGCCCATCGGGGCATGAAAACCTTTGATGAAAAAACCATCTAATTTATTTGATTTTGTTCAATATATAACGACCCATATAGCAAGCATTGTATTAAGGAGCATAGCACCTAGGGGAAGTATCTATTGCCATTACATGAGCTTTAGTCAAATGTAATGATATTTTAGGGCTACCCAAGCATGGTCCCTGCTAATGGGTCTAGCTCATCACAAGTATAATGACCAATCGGGTCTCCATTTGATATACTAAAAGGTACTAGGTTTGAGCTGGTGATTATCTTTGATACTTTCCTATATTGAGTGAACGTAGGGTCGTCGGGAATGCACCAAGGTAAGAATAGGGACCATCTAGCATAGTTTCAAGGCTTTAGCATAGATGTAATGCAATTTTTTTGAAAAGAGATAGAATTTTAATTTTAAAAAACCAATTATATTTTATTAACAAGTCACTTTCGAAGCAAAGTCTCAAGGCCCTAGTGGAGTCGCCACTATGACGTCACTACAAGGAAAGAGAAGAATAGCGACGGATCGATTTCCGTCGCTAAATAGCGGCGGAATGTTACTTTCACCGCTATTTAGCGACGAAAAATTACTTCCGTCGCTAAATACCAATGGTTACATTTAGCCGCCGCCAATTAGCGACGAAAATTTAAATCCGTCGCTAAATATGGCACCAATTATTCTCACCAAATTCTGCGACAGTTTTTAGCGACGGAAAACTAAACCGTCGCTAAAAATAGCGACGGTTTTATTAAACCGTCATAAAATTAACGACGGTTATAATATACCGTCGCTAAAGAGAAAATAAAATCTTTAAGTTTTATTTAGCGACGGGTAATATTAGCGACGGAGTAAAATCCTCCGTCGCTAAAATTAAAATTTTAGAAAATAAATTACCTTCTCCCCCCCCCCACCCGATCCCCTCTCTCTCTCCTCCCTCTCCCCTCCAGTCTCTACCCCCCTGCCCTCACGCCGCTGGCCACCGCGCCCCTGCAGGCGGTCCGCCCCTCCCCTCCAATTGCCGGTCCCCTAGCTCCCCTCCTCCTCCTCTCTCCCCTTCCTTCCCTCTTCCCGCTCCGATCTTCCCCTTCTTTCCCTCCCTCCGCGTGCCGCCGGCGTCCTTCGCTCCGATCAGCCTGCTGCCGGTCCGCCTCTCCTCCTCCGCCTCCTCCTCCTCCCTCCACTCCTCCTCCTCCTCCTCCTCTCCTCCGGCGTCAGGTACCCGATCTGCTCCCTTTTTTTTAGTTAATATTATTATTATTATTATTATTATTATTATTATTATTATTATTATTATTATTATTATTATTATTATTATTATTATTATTAAATTCAGATAATAATAATAATATTATTAATAATTTTATTATTCTTAATAATATTAATTATTATTATTAATATTAATTATTATTAATATTATTATTACTAATAATATTATTATTATTGTTGAGTTGATTATATTATTATTATTGTTAATATGATTGTTATTATTATTAATTTATTTATGTTAGTTAGGTATTGTTGAATAAATATATATTATTTTTAATTGCACCAAAAATTTATTGAATTTATGTTCTAATTGTTAAAAAGTGTAAAAAACATTAAAATAAAAAACTATCTGAATTCTGTAATATTTACATAAAAAATCATTTTAGTTGAAAAATACTTACTAAAAATCAAACATAGCAGGCTATATATATAAAAGTTTCAGACTTTTGAATGGAACACGTAATAATACAAATCAACAAATATACATGTAATGCAGTTCACATGGTAAGAAAATATTTTCATTATTGGTTTTTAGATTTCATTTTCATAATTAAATAATATATAGATTGTCCATTTGAGGACTATCTTGGTAAACTAGGTGAATACCTATTAAATTAGACTGCTATGTATTATATTCTGGAAAATAACTTAAGTGGCATATGTTATATTGGATTTTTAATAGAATTTGACTTATTTCTGAATCAAAATCACTTCATGGAAAAAAATTATATAGTTCATGTATTTTTTTATTATAGAAAATTTGTTTCACTCTTTGGTTTTTATATCATAGAATCAATAAGTTGGAATGCTTAATTTTTTAATTTTTAATTTTTAATTTTTTTACAAAGGCCCCCAAACATCAATGCTTGTAGAATTAAAATCTACATATAACCAAATGGTAAATAGTAAGTGATAGGTATAAACATGACCAATTGATAACATAGCATGATCTTTTTGTGATGAAAATGTTAAACGAACGAAACTCATTAATGGTATTTTCAATAATAATAATACTAATAATAATTTCCAATTTTTGGTCGAATTGTGGATTCTGAAATATAATTAAAATAATAAATTGATTTATACTCATTTTTATTCTGTGAACCAAACTCATTTTAATTTGATATAATTAAAAAATTAATATTATTATTACTTTTATCATTATTATAAAATAGGTTGTTGAGTATAATATTCTTGTAAAGTTAATTTTTTAATTAGTATTATTATCTAGGTTATTGACTGTAATATGATAATTTGTATTTTTTTTTGTTAATAGCATAATAATCCGTATAATTATTGTTTAAATGACTAGCAATTGTCGCAATTAATCATGTCATTTTCGTAAAAGTAGTTATATTTTGAGTTTGTAGCATTATTTTGTTTTGGGGAATTAGAATTTTATAATTTTAATTTAAATGTCTCCTTGTTCATGTAACAGTTTTGGAGTTAATTATGAGTAACGTAGATAGATCTTGGATGTGTAGACGAAAAACAAGGGATGGTTACATTAATCCCGAATATGTGGAAGGGGTTCAGTCGTTTATTGCATACGCCAGTTCTCAACCTGCACATATGGACGGGACTAAAAAAGATGTCCATGCAAAAAGTGCCAACATCTTAGTTATCTTCCAGTTGATGAAGTATATTTTCACCTGCTAAGAAAGGGATTTGTTCAAAATTATTTTAAGTGGACACGACACGGAGAACCATCAATTTGCAGTACCTCGATGGGAAACGTGGGTAACATGTCAACAACTGAGGGTGAATTTGAAAGAGGTGGGGAATTTGGTGCCGATGATGTAGGGGTGAATGATAATCCATACGTCCAAATGGTTTATGATGCAGTGGGCCATGATTTTAGGGAAAGTACACCAATGATGGAAGAACCGAACGAAAATGCAACAAAATTTTACGATTTGCTAAATTCAGCAGATCAGGAGTTATGGTCAGGCTGTAACAACATGACTCAGTTATCTTATGTAGCTCGGATATTGAATATAAAATCCGAAGGCCATATTTCGAATCAAAGTTTTGACCAAATTCTTGCTTGGTACAATGAATTATTGCCTCCTGAGCATAAAATGGTTGATAATCTGTACAATGTGAAGAAACTAATCAGTGGTTTAGGTTTGCCTATTGAGAAAATCGAATGTTTCCGGTTGGGATGTATGTTGTTTTGGAGGGATGACGTCAATTTACAAGAGTGCAAATTTTGTGGTCAACCTAGGTACAAATCTAAAAGTGGCGGTAATCAGCAGAAATTGGTACCTTGGAAACGTATGTATTTTTTTTCCATTGACTCCCATGCTTCAAAGAATATATGCATCCGAAGTTACTGCACCTCATATGAGATGGCATGATAAGCACGAAAGTACAGGTGGAATAATGAGCCATCCATCAGATGCAGTTGCACGGAAACATTTTAATAACACCCCTCCTGATTTTGCTGCTGAATCTCGAAATGTTCGGCTGTGTTTGAGCACTGACGGGTTTTAACCTTTTGGTCAATCAGGGCAACAATATTCGTCATGGCTAATCATAATTACTCCTTATAATTTGCCTCCGTGGATGTGTATGAATGAGGCATATATGTTTTTGACAGTTATTATTCCAGGATCTAGAAATTCGAAGCACAAAATTGATGTATACTTGCAGCCATTGATTTATGAGTTACAACAGCTTTGGGATGTCGATGTTGAAACATATAATGCATCACTTAAACAGAATTTCATGATGAAAGCGGCTTTAATGTGGACGGTCAGTGACTTTCCCGCCTATGCTATGTTGTCGGGTTGGAGCACGGCTGGAAAACTAGCATGTCCTTACTGTGGCGATGATTTAGATGCGTTATATCTTCAACATGGGTGCAAAACTTCTTGGTTTGATAACCACAGGAAATTCCTCCCACCTGACCACCCGTTCCGACGGAACAAGAATAAATTTATTAAGAATAGAGTTATACTTGCTAGTCCTCCGGTTATGAGAAGCAGTGAGCAAATTTTACAAGACATTGATGAGTTGGGTTTACTGAAGGTAACAGAACTTGATGCTGATGAAGTTAATGGAAGAATCAACAAAAATTTTGGTTGGAGGAAAAGAAGCATTTTTTGGGATTTGCCGTATTGGAAGACTAACTTATTATGGCATAATCTGGATGTGATGCACATAGAAAAAAATATTTTTGATAATGTGTTCAACACCATTATGAATATAGAAGGGAAGACCAAGGACAATGTTAAATCACGAGCCGATTTAAAGTTGTTATGTAGAAGGCCTGAGTTAGATAAAGATTACTTAACCGAAAAATATCCCAAAGCATGCTACACTTTGGACAAAAAACAAAAGGAAGTCTTGTGTGATTGGTTAAAAGGACTAAAGTTTCCAGATGGTTACGTCTCCAATTTAGCGAGGTGCGTCGACATGAGAAAGTATAAATTATTCGGTATGAAAAGTCATGATTGTCACGTTTTTATGCAGAGGCTACTCCCAATAGCATTTCGAGAGTTATTGCCGACAAAAGTGTGGGAAGCTATAACAGAGCTAAGTATGTTCTTCAGAACATTAACATCATGCTAGATAAATGCGGTAGATATGGCAAGATTGGAAATAGAAATTCTAGTAATCCTGTGCAAACTTGAAGCAATTTTTCCTCCAAGTTTTTTCGACTGTATGGAGCATCTCCCCGTGCATTTAGCACATGAGGCAAAACTCACTAGTCCGGTTCAATATCGTTGGATGTATCCATTTGAGCGGTAACTATCTATGACCTTCAATTGCAGTTATATTATACCTTTGTATGCTAATTAATGGCATTAAAATATATAATGTAGGTATTTGTTTCACTTGAAGAAAAATGTAAAAAATAAAGCTAGAGTTGAAGGTTCAATATGTAATGCTTATTTGGTCGAAGAAGCAAGTACTTTTTGTTCGCATTATTTTGAGCCTCATATACACATGAGACAGCGGAAAGTACCACGTAATGATGATGGCGGGGAATCAAGTAATCAGAATGAAAATTTATCCATTTTTACATATCCTAGGCGTTTACATGGCCGTTCAATAAGGAAAATGCTAATAGAGGATGAATTAATAGCGGCCCATGGTTATATTTTATTAAATTGCGAGGAAGTTCGTCCTTATGTGAGGTAAGTTTAATATATACGCTAAAGTGTTCATTTGTTTTACTATGTCAAGAGTGTAATATATAAATTGATTTTGGCATTTTAGATTATTTGAGGAATGGATACGGGAGCTAATGCCTGAAAAAAATGAAAATGAGGTGAATAAGGAAGTCGAAAAGCACTTTCATCATTGGTTCAAGACATATGTAATTTGTGATTTTCACCATATATTTCCATACATACAATATATATGAAATATATAATTTAAATGATGTTAGCTTATTGGAATATGTAGGCATCAACAAATGCAATTGACAACAAGTACATCATTGATCTTACAAAATGACCTTTGCGATATGTTAAACCATTTCTGGTGTATTTCGTAAATGGATATAAATTTCATACACAGAGTCATGGTCATAACAAAGAAACGGCAAATAGTGGGGTTTGCATTCAAGGAGAGTTGATGGATTATTATGGGCAAATTGTTGATATAATTGAAGTCGAGTATCCCACGTTGCCAATAAAACGTTGTGTATTATTCAAGTGCGAATGGTATGATCCAACTATTAACGTGGGAACAAAAATACATACCAGATACAATTTAGTTGAAGTCAACCAGCGTAGAAGATTGAGGAACTTTGAACCATTTGTGTTGGCAATGCAAGTGGGCCAGGTATATTATGTCTCTTATCCAAGCGTAAAGCGAGACAGATCGAAATGGTTTGCAGTGTGCAAAGTAAAACCAAGAGGCATTTATGAAAGGAAAGGCGCCGGACAAAGTGAACGTTCTAAAAATAATGATGCATTTCAGGAGGAAGAACCGGAAGTTCATGAAATCAATAACTCTCTGAATTTTAAAGATAACGAACCATTGAACTATGCGGACAATGAATTTGTTGACATTGATGGTGAGGATGATGAGGAAACTTTGGTTGGCAATGGATCTGATGACGAGCCAGAATTTTCCTCTTATATATCAGAAAATGAGGATGATTTGAATTACGATTTACAGCTGAGTGATGATAGCGAATAATTTGTTTACGTATTTGCTTATCATGTGAGAACAATTAATATTGCACTGACTTGGATATTAATTTAATATGCTTATTACAATGTAATTATTTTCTATTATCTGACAATATGCATTTTCCTTATAATGCCAGGTTAAAAAATGTTTAAGCAAAAGAAGAGAACAGGGATTCCCCCACGTCTCAGGTTGCATGATGGCGATGACAGTACTGGTGATGGAGTATCCCCATCGCATGGGCTCAATGCCAGCACTGAGGCTGCCGCATCACTAACCATCCCAACTGTTGCACCATCTACCATTCCTTCCATTGATTCCACTCTTATGGCACACCCTGAATCTATGCCACCTCAGGGGTCAGGAACAGAACAAGCGAAAGAGCCTACGCCTGGCTCAATTGGAGTTGATGGAAGAATGTACATCAATATCACAGCTGAGGAGTAAGTGATTAATATTTCACTTCATTATGATTTCAATGACAGTTATTACTTGTACTAACATTATTCACATTGTTGTATCTTAGATTGAATCCTTCAGGAAAGTGCTCACGCATAATGACAACTTCTTTCAAAAACAGAATTAAATACGATGGGCTTGTCTGGAAGAATTTGTCAGAGGAAACAAAAAATTTTTATTTCGAAGAATTCAAGGTAAAAAATTTATGATTTATTTTGTTACATAATGAATTATATTTTACTCTTGCTTACAATTTGTTTTTTGCTCTGTCTGTCTTATAAGAAAAAATGTTATTGGAACCCGGCGTTTGACGAGATCATGTATTCTGTGTGGGAGACTCGTGCGCGGGCACATTACAGAGATTTAGTCTGTTTGTTAAAGGATGGTGGTGTCCGACCTCGCTATATGACCGAAGATTTATGGGCACATTGGAGACAGTATTGGGCGACCCCTGAAGCCATTTCCATTTCAGAGCGGAATTCTAGTAACAGACGGGGAGGACTTGATGGACTCAGTTCATGCTCGCACACTGGAGGGTCAATGTCACATCGGGAACATGCAGATAGACTTGTAAGTATTACAAAATATTATTGTTACCACTATAATTAATGGTTAGAATGTCTAAAATTTATCTCATTACCATAGAGGAGGATGGGAATGTTACTTGTGTGAGGAGTTTGCATTGTTGTCGAATGTTAGATGGTAGCTGAATCTCGAAATTTGAAGTGTTTTTTTGTCTTTGTATATAGGAGGTATGCTCTAAATATAGGGGAAACTCTGCCGAAATTTTAGTAAAAACTTGTACGAATAGTCAATAAATTATAGTTCGCCTTTAATTCTTTTTATGTTTGCAGGGAGCATCGATGGGTCGACCGGCTACCTACGCTGAGGTATTCTTACACACCCACACCAACAAGCATGATGGTCAAACATTCGTCAATTCTCGGTCAAGGATTTTACATGTATGTCCAAATTACTATATTTTACAAATTTTAAAGATTAGTTATTATTAATTGTTACTTATTGTAAAACATTTGTCTTACGACAGGAACAAGTTGACGATGCAATTCAGCAACGCTCACAGACTTCTGATCATGTTGATGCGAATCAGATCTATTATGAAGTGGCTGGTGGTGGAGACCAGCGAGGACGGGTATTTGGCTTAGGTTCTTTGGTCAAATCCTGTTACTCGCATTCCTCAAGTTCAAGTACTGCCGCATCTAATAGACGGTCAAACAGAGAAGTACTTGAACTTCAGAATACTATAAGTGAGCTGAGATCGGAATTGCAACAGTCATAGACTCGATGGCAAGACTCAGAGGTTCGATTGCAACAATCTCTCGACTACATATCTGAGTTACGCAATGAGATGGCAAATTTATCTGAGCTACGCACTGAGATGGCAAATTTGAAGGGTATGTTTGCCTCATCATCGCATCAGTCTGATTGTACTTCTCAGCCGCCGCCGCCGCCATCAGTTTAGTTATCATTTTGTATTAGACATATATGGACATTATGTTGTTAAATAATTACTAACTTTATAATTAGCACAATTATTAAATTCGACTATTATTGGATATTAAAATTTAGATATTATCATCATTTTTTTCATTATTTTGCATTTAATTTTACAGGTTATATCTACATAAAAACAAAATAAAAAAATAATTTTTAAATTTTCTTTAAAATTACCGACGGAAAATGTATTTCCGTCGGTAATTTACCAACGGACAGCGAAATTTCGTCCGAAAATTATCGACGAAAATACATTTTTCGTCGGTAATTTACCGACGGAAAATAATTTTCCGTCGGTAAATTACCGACGGAAATATATTGTCCGTCGGTAATTTTCCCAACAAAAATTTTTTCGTCGGGACATTTCCCTACGGATAATATGCCGACGGAATCATTTTTCGTCGGCATTCTCATTTCCCATGGAAATTACACATTTTCCGTCGGTAATTTTCATCCGAAAATGTGTGTTTTCTTGTAGTGCGTGCGCTGAACCCGCTATGTTTCCCGGAAGGCCCGTTTTTAGGGTTCGATAGGGTTCACGTCTAGATCTTGGGCAACATGAGATATTATGGAATCCCTACCCAATGGACCATTAGGGAAGTTTATCTAATCCCATGAAACTTTTAGGCACATTTGAGCTATTTTGGAGTCACCACCCAATTTATAAGAAATTAGAAAAGTCCGTCTAACCTTGGGGGTCTAAACCAGAGAGTAGTTCTGAACTTCACTCTTATTAATATCTTGGTTAATCATAAATGAGTTTTTAACAATTAATTTTTCATCTCTCATCTCACAAGGTCATGCATTAAAATTTAAAGTGCACATTAAACATCGTAGGAAAACGGTAAAAGTAATAAATAAAAAAAATAAAAATAAATTACAATATGAAAATTTGGACAAAAATACAATCCCCCAAAATAGAAAATTAAATAAACCAAATCAATTAACTAAATAACATGCATAAATTGCGATATTTATTTGGAACAAAAAATTGATTCCTTTATGCACACTTAAAAAAATCGAACAGTTATTTTTGATATTATTGAGAAAATTGGGATGAGTGATCATATTTTGAAAAAATTAACTCTTCTTTCAAAGTAAAATTTTATTTGTTAAATATTAGGATATTGGTCCTATTTTATTAGAAAAATCCAATTTATTAATAAAAATAATTTTGCGATTTTCTTTTTAACATGCGTAAAATAAAACAATTTCATTACAAACTACACTAAATAATAAAATAAAGGCAAAATAAAGAAAAATAACTAAAATAATAAAAATATGAACCAAACCAAAAAGAGAAACCTCCGATCCCCCGAATCTCCCCATATATTCGTAAGAATGCTCAAATAAGGAAAAAATAAGAATTGTATACAAAAAAAAAAAATTAATGTTAGTAAATAAATCTAAAAAAATCAATTAAATCACGTAAAATAAAGAAAAAATAAATATTACATGGCAAAAATAATATTAAAATCATGCGAAAATGCATATCATGCGAATATGGATTGAAAAGCATCGAACACGGGACAAAATAGGTCAAAAAGCACAAAAGGACAAAAAAAATAGTTGAAGGGCAGCCCCGCCCCTCATGGGTAGGAGAGTGAGCAACACACAGTGACATTCCTTTTTCAATTTTCAAGCTAAAATAGCATTTTCTCATGTAACTTTATATGGTTTTACATGATTTCATGCCATATTAATGCAAAAAAAAACCGTAAATTAATTTGAATCGAATGTAAAAATAGAGATTAAAACGGATTATTCACATATAATGTCAAGCTTAAAATGTGCAATAATGGTGGAAAAATAAAGAAAAAAAATAAAAGAATGCAATTGAAGCCAGAAATTTACCCTCGGAATGATTAATTATCAGAATGATGAATCGTGAATCATTTCCTTGTCAAAAAACCCACAAAAATCAAATTGAAGAAAACAAAAGAACTCAAGTTTTCTCTCTCTAAAAACTCAAAAAATTATTTGAATAATTAAATCAAGATTTCACAATTTCAAGAAAAGAGAATTATTTTTCCTATCTTAAGTCTTGTTTTCTGATCAAAAGATTGAAAATTTTTTGATGAAAAATCAGAAAAAAATTGTTTTTCTTTTCTCTCAAAATCACATATGAAGATTTTTGTCCTCTTTTTCTATAAATTTTTATTTATATTATCTAGGAATAAAACCTAGGATTTAGGAGAAAAATCCTCAATTTAAAATTTAAAACTTCCTTTTTTTAACTCAAAAACAGAAATTTCCTATTATAATCTGCAAAATCTGGCAAAAAAAAATCAAATTTCATGATTTTTAGAGCAAAAAACGCTCTTAGAGGTTGCAGGTGACGAAGGCCGGGCAAGCCATCCTTGGGAGGCCGCCCTTCGCAGGTCGCCCCTCGAGGGGCGAGCAGGCCGCAAGCTGCCCCTCGCAAGCCGCCCCTTAATTTTTTACTTTACAAGGAAAACATCACTTCCAACCTTTTTGCCTGTGAACAGGCATTTAATTTTATCATTAGATAATCCTGATCTGGCCTATCTTGGGACCCGGTGTCTATAGGAGTATTACAATAGTTATGGAATACCTCACACTTTTTTAGCTCCCAAAACACCTCAACAGAACAATGTAGTAAAGAGAAAGAACATAACATTTTAGGAGATTGCCAAAACGATGATCAATGAAAATAATCTTTCAAATTACTTCTAGGCAGAAGCAATAAATACTGCATGTTATATACTGAACAAAATACTTCTCATATTAGTTCTAAACAAAACCCATATGAACTCTGGAAGGACAGAAAACGCAACATCAGTTACTTTCAACCTTTCGGCTGTAAGTGATTTATTTTTAATGATAAGAGTAATCTAGTTAAATTTGATGCAAAATTTGATGAAGATATTTTCCTTAGTTATTCTTTGAATAGTAAAGCATATAGGATTTTTAATAGAAGAACTTTAATTGTAGATGAATCTATAAATGTTAAATTTGATTATGCTGACACCTACACTAGGAAAAAGAGTAATCCTGATGATATAGATGTAGAAAGAATTGAAATGAACAAAAAGACTAGAGAGAAAAATCATACAGAAGAGTCACTAAATTAGAATGACAGATTTGGAAACTCGTTTGGATAACTAAAAGCATATCAGCCAGCAGAAAGGCAAGCAAATCAATCACAAGAAAACCATATAGAATAATTGACAGAAAGACTAACATATCAACAAAAATGCAGAACAACCAACAAACTTGCCAAAGGACTGAAAATTTCACAAATATCAGAACCATCAGAAAGAATCATGGCAAGAAGAGCAAGGCACAAATATTATGGTAATATAGTTTTTGTTTCTCAACTAGAACCTAAATTTTTTATTGATGCTTTAAATGATAAAAATTGGATTCTTGCTATGCAAGAAGAATTAAATCAGTTTTAGAGAAATAAAGTTTAACATATAGTTCCCAAACCTTCAAATTGTTTTATTATTGGTACTAAATGGATTTTTATAAACAAGTTTAATGAGCAAGAAAACATAGTAAAAAATAAAGCAAGATTAGTTGCTCAAGGCTATAATCAAGAAGAATGTATTGATTTTGAAGAAACCTTTGCACTTGTAGCTAAATTAGAAGTAATTAGAATTTATGTGCATATTCATGTTTCTAAAATTTCAAACTTTATTAAATAGATGTTAAAAGTGTTTTTCTAAATGGTTTTTAAATTGAAGAAGTTTATGTAGCACAACCTCCCAATTTTGAAAACCAAGAACATCTAGAATATGTTTACAAACTTAAAAAAGTTTTATATGGTTTGAAACAAGCTGCAAGAGCTTAGTATGAAAGATTGAATTGTTTTCTTCTTGCTCATGGTTTTAATAGATGAAAACTTGATAATACACTTTTTACCAAGCATGATTTATCCCATATTTTATTAGTGCAAATTTATGTTGATGATATTTATTTTTTGGTTCTACTAACATTTCTATGTGCAAAGATTATGAATTTGAGATGAATTTAATGTGAGAACTCATATTCTTCATGGGATTGCAAATTAAACAATGCAAAAGTGAAATTTTTATAAGTCAAGTGAAATATACTAAGGAGCTAATTAAGAAGTTCAAAATGATATAAGCTAAATCTACCAATACACTTATGAGTCCCTTAATCAAGTTGGAAAAGGATGAGAAAGGCAAGAATGTTGATGATAAGATTTATAGAGGCATGATCGGGTCTCTGCTCTACTTGACAGCAAGCAAACCAGATATTCACTTCAGTGTATGTCTGTGTGCTAGGTTCTAATTTGCTCCAAAAGAGTCACATTTCTCTATTGTAAAGAGAATTCTACGATATCTAGTTGAAACTCCAGAATTGGGGTTATGGTATTCAAGGAATGATTCTCTTGATCTAATAGAATATTTTGATGCAGACTATGCTGGATGTAGAATTGATAGAAAGAGCACTTTTGTTGCCTTTCATTTTCTTGGACATTCTTTAATTACTTAGTCCAGTAGAAAATAAAATTTTGTGGCGTTATCTACAATAGAAGCAGAATATATCACAGCTGGAAGAAGTGTTGCACAAGTTCTATAGATCAGACATCAATTAAAAGATTATGGAATTGATTTTGATTAAGTTCCAACTTTTTATGACAATACTAGTACAATCAATATTACAAAAAATCCTATTCTATATTCAAAAACCAAACACATAGAAATCAAACATGACTTCATTGAAGATTATGTTCAATGTGGGAATATTGTACTAGAATTTGCTTCAACAGAACAACAACTAGCTGATATTTTCACCAAACTTCTAAAGGAAGATAAATTCTGTCAAATTAGAAAAAAATTGGACATGGATACTACTGTAGAATAAGCTCTCTTATGAGATAACATTCTACTCTATTTAATTAGAAACATATGTATATTTCTGCTACATGTTCTGATATGTTTTTTGCTAAATTAGAGAAGTTTTATGTTCTGATATACTTTTTGCTCCGTTAGACATGTTATATTTTCTTTAATGTTATTTGACTTGCATTAATTGTTAATATCTATTGATGTGACATTTGTATCTTTTGCGTGTTTATATATAAAAAGCTTTGAAAAGACAAAATAGTCTTTTTATCTTTACTATCTGTGTTTTCAAAATTGCTAGGGACAAAAAGGTAAAATAATTTTAATTTCCCTCCTAAAACCAAATTCCTTAGGGTGCGTTCGTACAGCTTTTTGTGTTCGATTTTTTGTTTTTTTTTTTCAAAAATAAAACAAAAACTCGTTCTGCAAATTTTTTTCGTTTCGTTTTTTGCAAAAATTTAAATAAATGATTTTTACATCTAAAATAGAAACTAAAAATTTTTAAAATTTAGTTTTTAGGATTTTGCTAATTTATCCTTATTATCGTCGCCGCCACCGCAAACAGCACACCGCTACCATCATTGCCGCCTTTACAGCCACCACCACGCCTCCGCCACCGCCGCTGCCACCACCACTGCCGCTGCTGTTGCCACCACCATGCCTCCGCCATTGCCGCTGCCACCACCACGCTGCCACCGCCACCGCTGCTGTCACCACCACGCCTCCGCCAACATCGCTACCACTACCACCACTGCCACCACAACTACACCGCTTCCACCATCACAATCACACTGCTACCACCGCCGCCACCACTACAACCACACTACCACCACCGCCGCCACCACTACAACCACACTACCACACTGCCGCCACCACCATACCGCTGCCGTCTTCACCACCACCACCACAAGCCACCGCCGGCGCCGCCACACTGCTGCCATCTCTACCACCACCACCGCGCCGTTGCCGCCACCACCACACTGCCGCCGCTACCACCACAACCACATCGCCGTCACCTCAACCACTACCACACCACCGTCACCTCAACCATCACCGCCACCATCACACTGTCTCTGCTGCCACCGTCACTACCAAAATTATTATTATAACATACATAAATAATTAAAAAAATATGATAAAATTTTTAAATATATAAAACAGTTTTTAAAAAATAAATAACAAAAAGTAAAAATAATTTTTAAATTTTAAAAATAAAAAATTAAAAACCTGCAAATTTACCGAGTGTTTATGCAAAGAAAAAGGGGGAACATTTTTAATTTTGAATTTAAATTAGCAGTTATCATTAGGAAGGAAAAATTTTTACCGAGTGTTTATGCAAAGAAAAAGGGGGAACAGTTTTAATTTTGAATTTAAATTAGCAGTTATAATTGGGAAGGAAAATTTCTTTCCAGTGTTGTATTTTCAACTGCTTTTTTATTGAATAAAAAGTTACTGTGTATTCTCTCTCTCTCTTACTCTCTCTCGAAAATTGATTTTTTTCTTCTTCTTTTCCTTTTTTCGTCTCCCTTCTCTCTCATCTCTGTAAACCCCATTTTCTCTATAGTAAACTTGCGAGATTTAAGACAAAGGCACAGTGCAAACCCACCAAATCGACAACGCCCAAATCTAAAAGAAAGCAATCCATGGTTCCAAAACCCAAGCCGAAAACAACATCCAAAGCCAAATCAATTATCATTCCTCCGGAGACAATTAATTGGGAAGATATAGTGGAATTTGCTCCGGAATTAAGTTCATGGATGGAATCGCAAGGACGAAAATCCTTTCTCACCTATACGAGTTCTACTTTTTATTCGAATTTGGTGAAGGAATTCTATGGGTTTTTAGAAAACATCATGCAAAACAGTTTCACGGTAATAATTGGGGAAAAGGAATTTGATGTTACTGCACTGAGTTACATGTCCCTGCCCCTTCCTCTATCACCATCCGCATTATTCGTCACACTAGTTCCTTGAGTAGTCCTCCCACTTCGATTGCTTCTGTTCTGGTAATTTCCTAGATCAATAGGTTGACCATTTACTCTATCGTTTCTATCACCTCTAATTCAATTCATGCCATTTGCTTCAAAAGGTGATGTATGATGATTAGATCTTGGTCTACCCCTAGAACGGGCGATAGGTGGATCCTGCACAGGAACTCCACCAACATCCTGGCCATTTTGTGCTGCACCTGTGTTCCCATGCACACCCATCCTTTCTTTTAAGTGAATAAGATCATTGTGTAACTCGATTAATCTTGTCTGAACATAATTAACACTTGCTTCTGATTCAACTCCAACATCAACAACCTCGTTAAAATATTTTAACAACTCCCTATGCCTCTTGAACTCATCAGTCATTGCAGGATAACTAAAAAAAGGAACTTAATTAAGTGTGCCTGGTCAACATCCCATCTACACTGTCTGAAGATATAGCTTTCGTTGATGTACTCTATATTCTTGTATGCTAGAACTTTCAACATGTGACTATAGAGAATTCCCTTGGATTCAAATGATTTGCAATGACTGTTTGTTCTATACTCAACAGTGAAGGTGTACTGATTTCCAAAGAATTCACTCCTAATTGACCAATCTTTTATCAAGTATTTCCCTAATCTGTTATCATTCCAGCATCCCTACCTTGCGGTGTACTAAATTCACAATGATATGACCTTTTTAACTCTTTTTAGAATATGCTAAAAATATTTTAGTTATAAGCACTTTGCAGTTGTTGCTCCCACAAAAAGCTTGATTTACATTTGGTTTTAATGTTTTTAGACTTATATTTTGCTTCAAGATCATTCTAATACTCTGCTTTAAGAGCCAACTCCTACTAATCAATAAATTATTTCAATATGCTTTTGGAATTTGACATAGTTATAAAAAAAAAAGTGCATTCTTCTTTGAATAGAAAGCTTTTTAGCCCAGAATCAATGAGTGAGATAAATGAGCACCCAACTTTGCCTTTCATGGTACAACTTACTTAACCACCGGTTCTCTTCTAATCCATAGGCTGACAAAAAAAAAAAAAATCCACCTCCTTTCAAACTCATCTTCTGTAATGCTATCCAACACAATTGCTTTGATACTTTCACACTGATTAGTCTTAATAGCAATGGGATGAATGTTCCCCATTGCTAAAATCCAGATTGAGAATAGCCACTTAAAGGTAGTAATGTCCTCTTTAGATACTAAAGAACACCCCAACAATATGGATTGGCTATATATGATGATTACACCAATAAAAAAAAGCAAATAGCAATTTGTACTTGTTAACCAGATAGGTGGTGTGAAAACAAATTATATTGTTAAACTCCTAATATGGAGCTTTCCCTTGAGGATGTATCCATATGACATTCCATAGCCTACCATCATCATCCATATCCATCAAGTGGAAAAAGTCCATATCCTTCCTTTACAAATAATAAAAAAAAAAAAAATACGAATTGATTATGCATCTCCTTATTCCAACCTAAGTCTCCTAGTCCTTTTAATGTAATTCCTCTAATTTTACTTAAATTGAATATTGTCTTCTTTAGAGTTTTAGATACTGAAAACAGTTTTCTTAATTATTTTCTGTTTTACATTGGTTTGAAAACAGGTTTCTGAATTATTTTTTGTTTTACATTGGTTTCAGTGAATGATTGATTTACTTATGAATTTATCTGAATTGGTATCAAACTTGTATGAAGGATTAAGGTAATGGGAGTGAACATTAGCGACAATAGTAACTGTCTAAGATCCATCCTCAATAACTTTAGCATTCATCTTAGCTTGCAATTATTTTGCTTACTGTATTTCTTGAAGCTCTGCTCCCTAGATTTATGGCAAGCAAACATCAAGTATATGCCCTTCTTTACTAAACTTTTAAGTTGATCTCTTAAACACACAAAATCCCTTCTTTTTAGCATGCTCTTTGTAGAATTTGAACATAGAATTAACAATTTTGTATTGCATACCTATTTTAGGTCTTTCATCAATGGCTAGCTTTTCAAATCCCTTAATCCCATTGTCACTTTAACTGTCTACATCTGCTTCAAAATTATCCAAAAATGATTCATTGTCATCATTTTTAACATATGAAGAATTACAATTTCCAGTGTCGACACGTTTCATATCTTCCATGTTCGAGTAATTTGCATCTGCAACGGAGATTGAGTTATTTGGAGAGGAATCATTATCATCTATAGTATCTTCACCATGCAAACTATCATTGTCACTAATCCCCAATACATCATATAAAATTTGGCTAACATTTCGAATCTCCACTCCAATCTCACATGAAGAATTTATATTCCCATCCATATTGGCAAGTATTTGGCATCCATTTCAGAACTGTTCAGATAAGAAATATAAAGTAATTTGCAGGTTGAATATAACGGTTGCAACCGGACTTAAAACAGACGAACAATGAATTAATTCCGATTGCATTAAAGGAGATTTCCAAGGAGCTACCAGAATTAAAGAAGCCTGAGTTTAGGAAAGAAATGAAGGTGATTTAGGAGTCAAAACAACAACACGGTTATTTGGCGCCATCTTGACAAAATGGGTAATAGAGTAATTTCATATCATTTGGTCAAAATCTGGCCACAATTTTATGGCCAACATGCTTTTTCCAATTTCATAATTGTTTTACATGAGCAATTTTATGGAATCCATAATAGGGCTGTTCACCAAAATCAATAAACTGCCTAAGTTGATCACATGTTTAGGTGCGTGTGCGCGCATCTCCGCCATCCTGATGGTGAAAATACGTCATAGTGCACGTACCGTGCACTGTAGCGTCACTAAAAAGACAAAGATGTATTTCGTGTAATTTCAAAGATTAAGAAGTGATTTAAGGAAGTTGGGCCATTGGACCATTTTAGGCCATAGCCCATTCCGTACATAATAGAATAAGCCCAAGATCACTTTCCCACACCATAAGAAACCATCTCCATCTCTTTACATTTTCAGCTGCAAAATTTACTTTTTTTTTTCGTTTTGCATTAAGTTTTTTGGGAGCTTTAGTAATGGAGAAGGAACCCAAGGCAGCGACGGAGGATCCTAAAGTTGACTTGTTCGAGGATGATGACGAGTTTGAAGAATTTGAGATCGATGAAGGTATTGGGATTTTTTCTTTCTTTTACCTTATTTTTATATCTGAATTGTTTACTTCATTTGTAGTAGAATTGTTAATTATTGATAATTGATTTTTGTTTTTCTTATTAAGCCTATGCTACTTAATTTGATCGCTTTTCCCCTTTTCTGCTGTTTTTTTTTTTTTATTATTATTATTATTATTATTATTTATTTATTTATTTATTTTTGCTGTTTTAGCTACTAAAAACCTATGATGTTGGTGTAATTTTTGATCTTGTTCTACCCTACGTGGCCTGGTATGAATCCTTACCCATCGAAACGAATCAGGTTGCTTGATGTCGAGGAAAACTAATTCATTAATAATTATTCAATTTTATGTAATTGTCTAAATCCGTTTTATTCTACACACCTCACAAATTTTTAACCCTAAATCGTTCCAGTGGTCTTCAATTAGTTTGGGACTCAGATTGTGTCTGTCTTTAGTTGTTTCTTATCTGATTTAAGCAACATTGTCTCAGTTAGTTGTTGGCTTTCGACTTGAATTTTGTAGTCAATGACCATCTTCAGCTATTGACTTCTTAGCAGAGATGCCTTTGGAAGTGAGAACTACTGATTTATAATCCCAACCCACGGTTGTATTAGGATAAATAATCACATTGCTTAGACAGCACACAGTCAATTTGTAGTTTTTCCTTCTTGGTTCGTCATAAAATAGAGAATAGAACAGATTATTTTTGTGAAGATAGCCATCAATAGAGAAGGGAATTATGTCTAATCAAGCAGCAGGTTATATTTCCCATAGAAGCACAGTTTGATAAAAACTTGTTCGGATGTTATCTTTTAGCCATGAGCTTAATTTAAGTTTTGGCAGAGCAAGGTGATATTAAGGACAAAATGGTTGTTGCATGCCGACAAATCCAAAATTCAGTTGCTCATTGGCTAATGGTTGAAATACTTGTGCAGTTGATTCTAATCAGGGCCATTTATGAAGGAGGTCATCTATGAAAGAATTTTTTTAGGCTGATTATACAAAATTAATACTCAATGGTTCAAATTTGTTTGGGTACTAAAAATTGTATCGAATGTTGAGGTAGCAGGGCATCTATAGGGGGTGTTGAATTGCAGATTTCTGTTATCAAGGTGAAGGGCTGAGAATGTCAAATATATAAAGCATTTTTCTTTCAGTTGGCATGATTTGACCAGGCATGAAAACTGATGACAAGTGAACTATTAATCAGTTTGTTGGATTTCATTTCTAAAACCTTTTCATATTTGTTCCTATGTAATATTACATTTTTTATGTACTCATGCTGCTACACATGGATAGACATATTTCCAGTTTCATATAGATTAAGAAAATTTAATTAATATGGTTAAGACTAAAAATTTTGGCCGTATTTCCAGTTTCATATAGATTAAGAAAATTTAATTAATATGGTTAAGACTAAAAATTTTACTCGCTTTTTTCTTAATATAACCTTACATTAGTTAGAGACATAACAACTTGGAAATGGTAGTTCATATTTGTTACTAACAATCATTAAATAGGGGCATATTAGGACACTAACATATTAACTATCCTCTCAAAAGGGTAGGTGGACTAGAAACCAGGCTGAATAAAAATAAAAAGTGAGCCTGTTTTCATGGGATGGAGGGAGCTTCATTTTGGTGCAAAAGCCCTGGAAGTTCTGCTTATCTCACAGTAGTGTAATGATTCGCATGCTCATGTGTATTTGTATTTGTAGAGTTAAAACAAAAATAAATTTTTGGATCACCTACAATTTTTGCTGTTCCTGACATCAGTACTATTTATCTGACCACCTTACTGCTATTTTCTATCCACTTTTGAAACTAACAAAGACTCAGTGTAGACAACATTTAGTTGTTGTGATTTCATCATTGAGCTATGTGCTTCTGAATTGGTTTTCTTGCTCATAAGTTGTGCTCATGTGTACATGTTATGACATTGAAACTATTGAACAAGACATAATGTGGTGCCAAATTACTTCTATGATTGTTTTCTCTCATTTTGGCTCTGTTGTTATTACGGACTTGATGATGGTTCGAACGATCCATTTGCCAACAGAATGGAATGACAAGGAAGAAGGAAAAGAAATAGCACAACAGTGGGAAGATGATTGGGATGATGATGATGTGAATGATGACTTCTCTCTGCAGCTGAAGAAAGAACTTGAAAAGAACCCCGAGAAGAGCTGAAGTTAAAATGCCCAGCCTTTAGTTTGCTTAGTAATCTGTTATATCACTAGGTTAGTAAAATTTAGGGTTGATCAGTAGCCCTTGAAAATTGTTTTCTTCTGCATGTTGACTGAGATTCTGAGTGATTGGCTGGCATATTTTTACACGTGCAACTTGATGTCCTAGCAAATATAACGATTAGATTGTAATGCATTACAATGATTGATCACTTTTGGGTATCCGTTGTGCCTCACAGCGAGTTCTGCCGTTGTGCGACTGTACAGGAAACCCATGGTAAATTGGGGTAAAGGAGTAGATTAGGGATGGCAGTGGGTCGGATATTTTTTGCTATCCTATATGATAGATTTGGGTAGTATTCAAATGGGTTAGAAAAAGGCTCGGATATTGATTTTACTCTGTTAGGTTCGGGTGGATTTGAGTTTATGCCTATAGGTATCTACTCTGAATCTATTTATAAAATCAATTATTATTTAATTAAAAATCAATATTTATACTTCCTTATTAGGAACATTTTTATAAATAATGTCTTTTTTTTTAAAAAAGAAATTGAGAAATGGTGTGTTTGTAAAATTATTTGGAAATCTAGAGCATTTATTGTGGTCAGGGGTGTGCATCGGGCGGGTTCGGGCCAACCCGAATAAGCCGGTACCCGAAATATGCATAAAATCCCACTCCGAATCGATCCTAACTACTAGTAGGGGTCCGAACCGAAAATCCGAAAAATATCGGGACCCGAACCGAAAAATTCATTTAACTCGAAATTCACAAACCATTTACATCCACAGCTTCAATGCAAAAAAAAAAAAAATATACAATCCATCCCACCATTAACACAACACAGATTAAATACCAAAAAAGAAATCAAAGTTTATCACAACACCCATCAACAAGGATAAAAAAAGTTACAAGCAAAATATGAAATATTAATATATCATAAACTAAAGTAAAAACAGATTAAAAAAAAAAAAGAGAACAAATCTGCTAGTATAAGATTAAGTAGGTCGATCTTGATCTCGATTGGGAGAACGCCGAAACAAGTATGCGACGGAGATGGATGTCGAAGGAGAGAGATCTAGTAGATTGATCTTGATCTCGATCGGGAGAAAGAGATTTGGTTCACACAGAGAGATTTTGCTTGAGAGGGAGAGAGATTTGCTTGCTTGAGATCGATATGTTTGAGAAGAAAAGAGAGAGAAGGTGAGCGTGAGAGAGAAGGAGAGCGTGAGAGAGAGAGAGAAGGTGAGCGTGAGAGAGAAGCAGAGTGTGAGATGGATATGGGTAAAGAGAAAAAAAAATAGTATTTATAGTATGTTAGGTCAGGTTCGAGTTAGGCAAGGTTTTAATCCGACCCGACCCGAATCCAAAATATCATGAATATTAACACCCGACCTGACCCATAAAATCCAAACAATTTTACCCGAATTGTTATTTCGGGTCGGGTTATTCGATTTATTCGGGTCGGGTGTTGCACACCCTAATTGTGGCTACCGGTTGTTAAATTTTATTGGAGTTTGGAAAATTTGTACCAAAACTGTAACAGTATTTTGTGGGTTCGATATTGAAACAATGGGTATTGTCAGTAGAACTGGAACCGCAGGCAAAAAATTAAAGAATAGCAAAAATAATAATAAAAAAGCAATAAACCTGTCTGTCTTTGTCTTCCCTTTTTCTACTTTCTACGGGCCCTACACTTGTCTCTCTAGGGGTGAGCATGGTCGGTTAACCGGTCGATTAACCAGTCCATTAATATCGGTTTTTTGAAATTTCAGTCCATTAACCAGTCAATTACCATCGGTTAACCAGTCAATCGGTTTTAGATTTTCGGATCGGTTACCTAATATTTTTCGGTTAACCACTATAATTATAAATATATTCATAAATAAAATTAAAATGTTCAAGATACTTAAAAATTAAAATTTTTTCACTATAATATAAAATTATTGTTGTTAAAACAAAAATATTTGGTGGATATAAGCAAATTTGTATTTAAAAATTAATATTTAATAAGTAAATATATTAATCGGTCCATAATCACTTTTAATTAGATAAATTATTATACTTACTAATAGCCAATTAAAAAAACTTAAAAACTTTAAAATAATTAGTATAATGAAAAAAAAGTACATGATTACCTTTAATTAGGATAAATTGTTATAAATTATTAAAAAATTAATAAATTAACTAAAAATTCGGTTTCGGTTCGGTTAACCAGTCACATAAGTCAAAAATCATTAACCAGTCCATTAATATCGGTTTTTTCAAAACACTAACCATTAACCAGTTCATTACAATCGGTTAACCAGTCCATCGGTTCGGTTTCGGATTTTTTTTTTCGGTTAATCGAGTCCATCGGTTTTTTTGCTCACCCCTAATCTCCATCATTTTGCTTTCTTTTTATTTTTTGTTTCTTATAAGCTTTCTTTAATTACTTCATCTATTTTTTTTAAGGAAAAACACGTTATTAGATATTTGTACTATTCGATTTTTTTATTGACTTTCTAAATTTTAGAAGTTATATATTGAATTGTTGAACTTTGATTTTACTTCTTATTAGTTCTCTGCATATTCTCTGAATTTTTATGATTTATGATTGCTCCAAATTATTTTCTTTTCTCAAAATTTATTCTTTTTGTCAAAATGTGTTCGAAAGCTATAAAATCACTCTAAAGTTTTCTATCCAAAATTCTAATACTATTCAAAGTGAGTCTATTATACACTAACAATTTTAACTCGTCGGGATAGAAACTATAGAGTTATTCAAAGATCTTTAAAACTATTTTGGAGTATGGATTCTAAGATTCCTTATTTCTTTCAATTTTTCGTACTCGTTAAAGTATCAAAAACTTACAACAAGAGGATTTTTGTTCTTGAGAAAATAATTTTCAAACTCACTGTTTATGAAAGTCAATTCTTTCAAACGATCCGAAAAACTTTTCATACAGATTTTAAATTTCTCAAGTATTTCGTTTAGGGAATTAATGCGATCGACAATAGTATTTTATAATCCTATTACTGAATCACTGTTTACTCCTTGATCTAGATGAAAACAATCAAAGAATTGATAATTATTGGATATCAAAAATTATTTTTTAATAACAGTTCATCTAGGAAAATAATAATAATAATAATAATAATAATAATAATAATAATAATAATAATAATAAACAAAGGTAAATTTCTCATATGCTCCTTGCAATCACAATACTCATTGTGATTAGCCTTGAAAAGATAGGTCTCAACACATATATACAGATAGCTAATCATATCGTTTAACATTATTATTATTATCTTGGACAAACTATTAGTACAAAATAAATTTTAATGTCCAGTAATTGTCAATTTCCTGATTGTTTTCGTTTAGATCACGGAATAAATAAGAATCATTTAGATCACGGAATATATAAGAATCCAGTAATTGAATTATTAAAATGCCATTGTGGATCGCATTAATTTTCTAAACAAAACGTTTGAAAATTTTAAAATCAGTGTGGAAATTTTTTCAGATCACTTAGAAGAATTGGCTCTATGATACAGTGAATTTAAAAATTATTTCTTAAGAACAGAAAGCCTCTGAGCTTTATTGCAAGTGCCCCGATACCTTAATGGGTACGAAAAATTGAAAGAAGTGAGGAACATTAGAATTCACACTCCAAAATAGTTTTAAAAATCCCTGCGTAGTAGGGGTGATTATGAACCGGTTAACTGGTTCATGAGCTGAAAAAATAAGTATATTAATATCAATTTTTTTAAAATACTAATCATTAACCAATTCGTTACAATCGGTTAATCTGTCCATCGGTTTCGGTTTTTCTAACCGGTTAACCAATATTTTTTTGGTTAATTACTATAATTATAAGATACATTTATAAATAAAATTAAAATGTTCAAGGTCCTTAAAAATTAAATCTTCTCCACTATAATGTAACATCATTGTTGTTAAAATAAAAGTATTTGGTAGATATAAGCAACTTTGTTTTTAAGAATTAATAAGTAAATGAATTAATTGTTCAATTATCACTTCTAATTAGATGAATGGTTACACTTACTAATCGCCAATTAAAAAAAAAACTTAAAAGTTTCAAAATAATTAAATTAATAAAAAAAGTGCAGCAAAAATACTTAAAAATGTAAAATTATTAAAATAAATCTATTTAATGCTAACAACTTTTTTTTAACTTAATATATATTATTTTCATATATATTAATTTTTTTTTGAAAATTATTAAAAATTTTAGTTAATATATTAATATTATATAACTTTTTGAATATATTCTGATTTTCATTAATAAAAAATTGATAAACCAAGAAATAATAAGAAATTCTAAATATAGACATATTGTACAATTAATAAATCAACTAAAATATTCTTAAAAAAACTAAAATGAAATTGAAATATATTTTAAAATAAATGAAAATTAAAGGAAGATAAATAATTAAATATGAAAATAATGAAATAAAAAAAATTGTAATAAAAAGAAAGCAAGAGTGAAATAAAGTTGATAACTGTAGAGTTGATCACAGAACGGTTAATTAACCGGTTCATGAGCCAAAAAAATAGTCTATTAATATCATTTTTTTTTTCAAAACACTAATTAACAATTAATCAGTCCGTTACAATCGGTTAACCAGTCTATTGATTCAGTTTCAGACCGATTTTTTGATTAATCGAATTAATTGATTTTTTTGCTCACCCCTATTGAGTAGCTCTATAATTTCAGTCTAGGTGAGTTAAAATTCGTATCATATAGCAGGCTCACTTTGGATGATATTAGAGAATTGAATAGAAAATTTTGGAGTGATTTTATAGTTTTTGGACGTGTTTTGAGAAGAAGAATAAGTTTTGGAAAGAAAAGAAAATAATTTGGGGTAAAATCATAAATCTTAAAAATTCAAGGAATATGTAGGCCTGTAGGGATCTAATAAAGAGTAAAATCAAAGTTCAGGGATCTAATGTATAATTTTTAAAGTTAAGGGATTCAAATAGTTCAAGATCTAGTAATGTGTTTTTCCTTTTTTAATTACTACATCTATTTGCTAGAAAATTTTTATATTGATTATTCATTTAATTTAATATTTTAGTGTGAAATATTCCTATTATGGATTACTACTTTTATTTCTAATTAGATTCTAAATTTACTAGTATTGTATTTCTATTTAAACTCTACTATTGACTTATTAACCGAATCTTTGTGCCTATAAATATATTCAATATGAGTTATTCAACATATACAATAATAAAAAGAGAATAGCAATTTCTCTATACTCTTTATTTTCTTGTTTTATTTATTCATTTATCTTTTGATTTATTTATATCATATTATCGGCACGATCAAGTTTTTACCACTAGTTTTGATAAATGGAAGCTGGTGGTTTACTACAATATGGTTTTTAAGAAATTGAAATTTTAATTTGCAAGAATTAAATAGTAAGTAAATCTATAATCTGTAGACTTTGAATTATTTTAATTCTCATGAATTAATGAGATTAATTATGGGTTGGAGGATAGTATACCCATAATAAAATTTGAAAAATTTTAACAAGTGATTTTTTTTAAAAAAATTGGCCGTTGGTTTGGTTTTGCCGTATAGAATATCATGATTTTAAGATCTGTTTTGTAAGCTTACAAATTGATCCTTAAAACATTTTTATTTCTTTTAAATTAATGTGTTAATTTTTTTTTATCTGCATAACAAATATTTTTAATGTAAAATCATATTTTGGTTTTAAGTTTGCTATATGTATATTTTTGTTATGGGCAATACAATATTTTGAAGAATCCTAAAGAGTTATAATGCAATTAATCGCATACAATTTGTTATAAACTATATTATTTCTTCAACATGTCTCAAAGAAATTTACTAATATTTTTAAAAAATATTCGTCAAAACGGATATCACTTTGAGACTGAGAGATATACTAGAGATCCACTTGTATAAGATAAGTAATATATTTTTAAAGATGATTTGATTTTATTTTGATACAAATATTAATAAACTTGAAGTTTACTAACAAATATAAATATTAGTAATCTGAAGTTTAATAACTATTATACAAATATTAGTAAACCTGAAGTTTACCAATTAATTGATACTAATATCAGTAAACTTGAAGTTTGTTGATTGATACAAATATTAGTAAATATGAAGTTTATTGACTGTCACAACTATTAGTAAACTTAAAGTTTACTGTTTGATATTAATATTAAGAAACTTGATGTTTATCAACTGGTACAAATATTGATATAATGAAAATAGTCAACCTAAAGTTTACTAGTTAACAATTGATTACTTGGTATGACTGGTTTGACCATTTTGGATCATATATAATACATAAATTATTGAGAATTTATAAATATATTTATTAGAGAATCGGAAGTTTTTTTTTTTAATTCAATTTAAGGAATTCTTACTTGTTCTAAAAAAATATTACTAAAGTATCGCTGGCTAATAAAGGGACTGAATTTCCTTTATTCTGGAATGAATAAAGATAACATACGTGGGCCCACTGTCCAACATGTGAGCCACTCAGATATTTTATAATTTTTAAAAGATGCATTGATAAAATGGTCACATGTGTGTTTATTATCAATTTACAACCTGTAGTTTGTGAGATTATTCAAATTAAGTGCACAATTTCCAAATTATGCAATCAAGATGTTTTTCTTGATGATACTAGTGATCCTATATCACGAGCTTGATGATTTATATATATTGATTGAAGTTAAAAGCCTCTTGTATATATTTATAATAAAAAATCTAGCAAAGTATTTACTAAAAATGCCTTCGATTAATTGCTAGATAGTTTTATGAGTATGTTATTTTGCTTGGACCCACTATCCAACATGTGAGCCACTCAGATGTTTTATAATTTTTGAAATATGCATTGATAAAATGGTTACATGTGTGTTTATTATCAATTAACAACCTGTAGTTTGTGAGATTATTCAAATTAAGTGCACAATTTCCAAATTATGTAATCAAGATGTTTTTCTTGATAATACTAGTGATCTTAATTATATCATAAGCTTGATGATTTATATATATTGATTGAAGTTAAAAGCCTATTGTATATATTTATACTCAAAAATCTAGCAAAGTATTTACTAAAAATGCCTTCGATTAATTGCTAGATAGTTTTATAAGAACAATACTCCTATTTTTATATAGGATATGTTATTTTTATGCATTATGCCAATGAAGTTCATAAATTTCCTCTATTACAATTTTTTATATAAATATTGTATTTTTATTAAAATGTTTTGCTAATATCATGGGAAGATAACATGCAGCTAAAAAATAAAATAATTGTAAATACATTATAAGATCCTCACATTATGAACCTGAAGTTCATAAGAGTATTCAGTTATGATACTAATATCTTTATTTAGAGATTTATAAAGTCTCATATGTAAAAGCTGCAAATGCTCTAATTTAAAGTAATGTCCCGGGAGGACAACTTACCATGCAGGGTAAATTAATTAGTTCCAAACAAAAATAGAATGTTTAAAAATAAAAGGAGCAAATAAATCTAGCTGGTCATATCATAGAGGTGGGTACTCCTTAAGAGACCCATTACATAACTAATTTCAAACTTCCAAAAGTGGTTAAGGTACATTAAATTAAACACAAAATCTCAATATGTTATGTCATTGAAAGAAATTAAAAAAAATGGATAAAATTGTTGACAATATTTCTGAATAAAAATATTGTTGTTGATATTTTCAGTATAGTGAGGATCTTAAAATTAAATCTGTTAACAAATACCGATATTAATTGCATTCAATTCTATAATATAAATTTTTAGACCTGTAGTTGAAATATTGAAGAATATGATGTCAATTGGGTACACATGATATTTATGCAGCATATAATGAACTCATAAAATATGACTTGTTTTATTACATTTATTGCAATGAATTAGCGTCAATTATAAAGTTATATATTTTCTTATAATTGATGTAATAAATTTTTAATATTTATCAATATGACAATATATTAATATGTAACTGATTGATACTATTTTCCTATTTGATAATGAGATTATATAAAATCTCTAAAGGATTTAATATACTTGAAAGATAAAAATACTTCTGAAAATTTTATAATGTTGCCTTGATGTGGGTCAAATTGTATACCCTAGTCTCTAAGACTAAGTATAGAGCAAGTAGGTTGTCGAACACTAGGGAATCTTTGAGTAATTTTATATTAACCGAGTAGATACTATGGATAGACAAATAAAATAAAAGAAGTTGAAATATTCTGATTTTCCTAAAATTACTAAATATTATTAATTACTTTAATTAATCTAATGTACTAATAACAATTTCAAGCAATGTATATTAGAATTACAAATGAGAATTAATCAAGAACTATAGTTGTTAACAACACATAAGTACATGCAATGAATGGAGAATATTGCCAATGGTCCTTAAAAGCAACTCTCATTATCAATTAAGGTATTTTCATTTAGAGTCTACAAGCATTCTCATGACATTGTAGAGATAAATAAAAATCATTAAGTTCTATGCCAATTCTTAAACCCCTTAAAGTGAAATTCTTATCTCCAAGTACTTTCCTAACCTTTAAATAAATTCAATTGTATCTCAACCAAAATGCCTCAACTCTCATTGTGAACATTTGATTAGCAAGTTATATATGGTGATCAATCATACATAACACATTCCAAAACTCAATTGAATTTAAATCATTCATGCATTATAAAGATGTAGTTCTTTAGATTAATTCATCCTTGCAATTCTAATAAACATAAACTTAACCAAAATACATATTATCCAAAATCAAACAATAGCAAGAATATATTTTAAACATCAAGCAACTAATTAGAGAAAAGGAAAAAGGATTTGGTTGATGAATTCTTCAATGCTCTTTAAGAAGTTACTTAATATTTACTAGACCTCTTGATTTCTTTCTTGTTCTTTTGGCTATGTCTTTTCTTCATACTTTTTCATCCCCCAAAAAAAGTTAATTCCATATATTTATAAGTCTCTTGACATTCCTTTTCGTGCCTCTTGCAAATGGGTGTGGATGTGAAAAGGTGCCATGAAAGGGTGCGATGAAAGGGGACAATGGTTGGGAAGGGGTGCATGTGCCGACTCGGCACCTTCAGCCTCTATCATGACTCGACAGCCCTGTACGAGTCGGTACAGTTGGTCTCTATCATGGCTCGACACACCTGTGCCGACTCGGCACAGGTTCCAGCTCCTCCTCCCTTGCTCTTAATACTTCGTTCTTTACTCCCAATGCATCCAAATGCACTTCAAGACTAAAAGTACCTACAAAACACACAAATAAAATAAAAACAACTAAAAATAAAGTGACAATCAAACAAATGCAATCATAAAACTAAGAAAAAGTAAGCACAACTATCCTAAAAACTATGCCTTTTTGCATCTTAACATGCATATTATCATGATTTATTTATTATTTTAATTGTTATTAAAACTCTTGAAGAGTTTAAAATACTTTAACAAATCTTGAAAATTAAATTTTTTTCTTGACTTGAAGAACGAGCATTATTTGATTGAACAAATAGTTTTTGATAAAGTGATTACATGTTTTTACATTATCTTTCATTGAGCACCCAATGGTTGTAAAGTCACTAAATACGACATATTTCGTGATCATATATTATTGCTATTGATGCATTATGTAATCATGCATTACAAGGTAATTATAAAATTGTTACTTAAAATTACATATTGTTTTAAAATTCTAGTTCTCTATATAATCATATATGTTTCATTTCACTATTTTTATTATTTTCATTTATTTTAAGTAATTCTTTAAAAATATTTGAATTAAAGTGCTAAATGCATTCGTTTGTTACAGCTACTATATGATTATATTGTATACATGTCATGAAATTATTTAATTACATTTATTTTATTCCCTAAAGTGAATGAAGCAATATGGAATTATAGTCATATAAAAGATATTTTTAAGAAATGATAACTATTACTATCATAGTATTAATTTTCATTACCAGAAATGGCTAATAATTAAGAAAAAGAATAAAATAGGTTAAGAAAACCATTTGAGAATGGATAACTTATTCATAATATGAAATAAAAGTACATTGATAACTTATTCATAATATGATATAAAAGTACATTAGTCACGTGCCTGTTGTATGTATTATCATATTATTAAGCTTTATAATTCTCCATTTAAAAGAAATAAAAAATGTACAAATGAATTTATACATGCTTGTGAAGGTACAATATACAGTTTTACAAAATAAGTTTTAGTTGTTATTTTTTCAGTCATACATAACATATCCAGAAGATATACGGTTAACATATCCAAAAATACGTGATTAATATATCTAGAAGATATGTGGCTTATTTGAGAAAAAGAATTTTATAATATTGCGTATAGGGACTTTACATGCAAAGTTTAAAGTGTACCGATATTATTATAAAGGGGAGAAAAATACACGCTGTACTTTATTTTCCTTAACTAAGATTTTTTTCCATTGGATTTTCCTATTAAGGTTTTTGATGAGGCAACTTATGATATGTATTAAAGATATGGTGTATTCTTTTTCCCTTCACTAGGTTTTTATCCCATGAGATTTTTCCTAGTAGGGTTTTAATGAGGCACAGTATATATTAATGGATATTCAAGGGGAAGTATGTACTATCACTACAAGAAAATTTAGCTTTAGCGACGGAATTTTAGTAACGCAATTCTTTCCATCGCTAAATAGAGACAGAAACACAATTCCATTGCTAAAATAGCGACGTAAACACAATTCCGTCGCTAAAAGTGACGGGACATATTTCCCTTCAAATTTAGCGACGAACAAAAAATCCGTTGCTAGAATTTAGCGGCAGCATATGCCGCCATCTTTAGCTACCAAATTTAGCGACGGTTAGTGTTTTTCGTCGCAAAATAGCGACGACAATTAATGTCCATCGCTAAGGAATTTTCATCGCTAAATAGCGACGGTCTATTTTTTACCGTACCTATTTTTGCGACGGAAGAAATTTTCGTCACTAAAAAGCGACGGTCCATTTTTTGCCGTCGCTAAATAAATGGATATATAAATTTTTTTTCTTTTCCTCTTTCCTCTCTCCTCTCTCCTCCCTCTTCTTTTCCCTCTCTCCTCCCTCTCTTCTCTCTTTGTGTCGTGGGTTTCCTTATTCTTCTCTCGCTTACCTGCCAGACCACCAGATCTAGGCTAGTGAAGTCGCTGCCACCACCACGTGGAATGGCCACCAGCTCTATCACGTGCGAAAGAGCTGCTGCCTCCTCTCCCTCTCGTGCGCGGAAGAGCTACTGTAATGACCCAAAAAGGGCCTAGTCGGAATTCGCGTGCTAAGTTAAAAAATTAAGGGCATTTCAGTAATTTGTGCATGAGAAAATTTGGATAATAAGGACTTAATTGCAAAATTAATTAAAAATGTTAAGTGAAGAATTATAAGGATTTAATAAGTTTATATAAGAGATTATCTAGTATGTGTTATGTATGGTGCCATGGAGTATGAAAGTCAAAGTGGGAACCTTTGGTCCAATAGGATTTTGCTAAGTGGATTAAGTTGGTGAGAGCATTTATGATGAAGTGAGTGAAGGAGAGAGGGAAACAAGGAAAAAGCAGATTTGAGCTTCTTTCTCACGTCACCTTCTCCTCCTTCTTCATATTTCTTTCTTTCTTGCTCTCTCTTGCTTTGTCTAACGTGAACCTTGAGCTTGAAAGTTGGATTTTTGATTTGAGCTGGGTTTTGAAAGGTAAGTGCTTGGATTTGCTTGGGTTGCTTGGGTTCTTCTTCTCCTTCTTTATTTCTGGTTTGATTAAGTGTGAATTGGCTGGGTTTTTGTGCAAGAAACGGAGGAGAGAAGGAAGAATAAGGGAAAGGAAAAAGTGGGATTTCTGAAGGAGTTGGATTGAAGCGTCTTTGTCAGGTTTGGGAGCTCTGTCTTTATTGTGTTCCGTTTGGGAGTTGATTTTTGGTTTTGTGTAGTGTGAGTTGTCTGCCCTAGTTCTCATTTTGGATTGAATGTGTTTTGTGTCAATCATAATTCTAGAAACTTGAGTGATTTGCTTGAGTATATGTATGAGCTAGTGAGATAGTGAATTTGGGTTCAAATGATGTTATAATGATGGTTGTATGTGTTCTTGTTATATATGAGTATGTGATGTAGATGAATTCCTAGGTTTGTACATGATTGAGTTAATCTTGAGATAGTGTATGATTATTGTGTAAATTGTGTTATACTTGATTATGGGCATGTTTTGGAAGTATTGTAGTGATGAGGTAAGTGTCTATGTTGGTTTGAACGATTAGGAGTGTTTGGTTTTGGTTTTGAAGCTTGGAATAGATGTGTTTTGTGCCGAGGAACTGGGAAATTCGACTCTATCGCGACACGCAAGCGTGACAGAGCCGTTTGTTTCCAGCTTCTCGCGGCCCGCTCTGAGGCACTCCTCATGATACGTGAAAATCCTTCACAAGTCATGAAGATTGCCCGATCGGTTTTGAGCGGCTCGGCAAGGGATCCTTCACGACTCGTGAAGTATCTTCACGAGTTGTGAAGAGTGGCCAGGATCTTCACGATACGTGAAGTAGCTTCACGAGTCGTGAAGAACAGCTCGGGCTCTTCACGATATGTGAAGCATCTTCACGAGTCGTGAAGAAGCTCGGTTTCGCCCGCTTGGCAGGGACTCCCGCTCGGCTGTCGCTTGCTCGGTAGAATTGTTGCTCGGCAAGGCGTGTACTGCTCGGAGCTGGGCTTGTGCACGAGTTGGACATCCTGTCACGACTCATGCCAAGCAAGAGAGGCCAGCAAGAGACCAAGTCCTGCTGTCGCGAGTCGTGCCTCAGGAGCGCGACAGTGAGCCCCTTCTCCTGCCTGTTCTGTTCTGTTTTGCCTAAATGATTTCTTCTCTCTCTTTGCATGGCTTTTTCGCACTGTGTAAGTTATGTTTTGTATTTTTATACGAGTGTATTGATGTTTTTGAATTGTGCTAATAATTAATGACATGTTAGTCTTGGACTTTGGCTTTTGACATTGTCTAGTGATAAATGTTTAGAGTAAGTGTTTTAGCCTGAGGTGTCAAAGTAGTGGATAGATAAGCATGCTTATAAAGGGTCAGTGAGTGCAGCTGCTAGTGTTGGCCCCGCTATGGGTCAAGTGATTTCGGTTGACCTCCGTTATGGTTTTAGTGAAAATGTTTTAAGACTTCGGTCTCCCGTGCTACCTTCGGGTATAAAATTATTTGAGGCTTCGGTCTCCCGTGTATTGTTCCCATATCCACCACCAGTGAAATTCAGGCTATTGTTTGAAGTGTTTGGCTTTTGCTTAGTGAAGTGTTATGAATATTATGTGATTCTAGTTAGTGTAATTGCTTATTGCTTTATGTTATCAAGTTCTGATTTCGTATAGTGAATTGACTTATGTTTCTCTGTTTTTTCTACTTAGTGAATTCAGTGTGATGCTTAAGTACATGTTTAATTGTATGATATTATTGTGTAGTGTTCTGTTATCTTTGTTCCTCCCCACTAAGCGTTATCGCTTAGCACGGGCTATTTTCCCATGTAGGTGGCAGGTTTTGTTCGGTTCGTCGCGCATCTGCAGGATTGGCCACTAGAAGTAGAGTCTTTATTTATTTTTTACTCCACCTGTATTCTTTTTGTATATGTATTCTTTTGATTAGTGGCTTATGTAATTTTTGTAAAGGATCTTTATGTAATTCTGAATGATGTATTTAATATATTTAATGTTAAAGTTATGAGTATGAGTATTATTGTATTGTTATTGTACGCTTCCGTTATGATGTATGCATATTTCTGAGTGAGTGTCGGGTAGCGCCTCAGTGTCCTTCCAACTGGGGCGTCGGAGGCGTTACAGCTACTGCCTCCCCCTGTCTCTCGTGCATGCTGGATGCCGGTCGCTGCTACCGCAGCCTCACTGGATCTGCTCCCCGTGAGCCAGTTCTTCTCCTCGGGCGCCAGATATGCTCTTCATGCCCCAGATCTACTGTGTTCCTCCGCCGCTGCCCTCTGGCACTGGTGCTACCTTCGGTGAGTTGGATTCTTTTGAAATTTTTCTCTTATATATATGTGTATTTTTTATTTTTGGACAAAAGCATTGAGAATTATTTGGGTAAAAAATTCCCCATATGGCTTTTAAATACTCATATGAAGTGAAACATTTTTATTACAATTGCTTTGGTATATTCATAATCTAATGCAACATGTAAGGGTCAAAAGCATTGTTATTTTTTTACTTTCATTTCAATACTGTTTGACTTGTGACTATAGACTTCCGATTTCAGTTTATATTTAATTAAAACCTGCTAAAGGCTTAGTACCCAAGAGGTGAGTTCCGATTTCAGCTATCTTTTATGCATGGCTTATAGTATTTGTTATTATAATGAGCATTTTCATCCTACATGATACTCTCCAGCTTCCAAGAAGTTGTTTATTCTACTCTTTTATTGATTTTTATGTTTCAAAGTACTAACTTTTATCTGTTGTTATCAATAATGAAGATGAGTAGAATCCACACAAGGGTGTCATTGTTAAAATGTCAAATACTGTTAAAGAGTCCAGTGACTCTCAGCCCAGGGCCTAACACATACAAACCAGAGGTCCAATAAACATAAGGCATAAAACATGGTAGGCGGCCATCCAAGTAATCACCAGAGCATGGAAACTGTTCGATCAAATAGACAAAAGCCATGCCCTATTAAAGTCTACTAACACATTCTAGTAGCCCACACCTCCTACTTACCCTGTCACATTTCTGCCTACCTGCTCTCTGCATCTGAGCAATTCACTCCTGGCACTCAAGTGCTTATAGGTGGCAATCCATGTACACTATAAATAGCTCAAAACACGAAGGAACCGGGTATTGAATTCTTGGGAGTCTCTCTCTCTGTAATCTCTCTCTAAAAGCATTACTAACTTATGTTTTAGAATGCTTACACCTGGTCCGATCGGACTTATCTTATTATAGATGCAATAACCTTGATGATTTGATTGGTCATCCACCCTTCCATCTGCCCTCATTATATTTCTGATCTTTTAGAAAATATCATTTACTACAATCAACAAACTTTAGGTTTACTGATATTAGTATCAATTAATCAATAAATTTCATGTTTACTGATATTTATATAATTAGTAAACTGCAGGTTACTAATATTTGTGTTTGTTAGTAAAAATCAAATAAGCTTCAAAATATTTTTCTGATACAAATGTTATCATATACATATTTCAATATTCTCTTCTCAATCTCAAAGTGATATCCATTTCAGTTAATATCTTTTAAAAATTAATAAATTTTTAAAAGGACATGTTGGAAAAATGACATATTTTATAAAAATATTTATGCAAGTAATGGCATTATATCTCTTCAAGAGTCTTCAAATAATTGTATTACACATAATAAAAATATATATATATAGTAAATTGAAAACCAAAATATGGTTTTACATTAAAAATATTTGTTATGTAGATCCAAAAATTAACACATCTATCTTAAAAAAAAAATTGATAGTGATCAATTTATAAGTGTGCAAAACAAATTTTAAAATCTTTCTATTAATGTCCACAGAAAAACCAACACAAATGGACTTAAATTGGCTATTGTAATTTTTTTTAAAAAATAATTTTGTATATTGACAATTTCAAATTTATTATAGCGTACAATCATTCAACCCTTAATTAATCTCATTAGCTTATGAGAATTAAAATAATTCAAAGTTTACATATTAAATTACTGCAAATTAAAATTTCAATTCCTTCGAGTTGGGTTGTAACCACCAGTTTTCACTTATCAAAACTCATGGTAGAGACTTGATAGTGCTGAAATAATAAATAGAACAAATATATAATTAAGACAGAGAAATATAGTAGAGAGAAAATATGTATTTTTCTCTTATTCTTAATCTATTGAATAATTCACAATAAGCCTATTTATAGGCATAAAAGTTTGGTGAACAAGCCAATAACTAGAGTTTGAAAAGGAATAAAATACTAGTACGTTTAGAGTCTAATTAGGAATAAAAGTAGTCATCTATAATAAGAATATTTTACAACAATTAATAATGTTGTGTAATAATATTGTGAAATATTACTATACAATCAATAATTTAAATAAAAGTTAGATTAAGTCTTATGTTAAAATAATTTCAAAATATCTACCAATACAACATCATTAATATCTCCTACTACGAGATGAGCTGCTTTGTTTATCGGTTTGAGCATCCATGTGATATGGGATTATGTCTTGGGCTAATAGTATGACATAATTATAGCCTCCAATGTATAATGGTTGATTCGTTGAACCCTCAGTAGTCATAACATTCAGATCAAATAAAAGTTCATTAAAAAAACGATCATGTTGCCCATTGTGGCCTTTTTGTCCATGTATGTTGTATGATGTATGTTCTCTTTCAAATATACTTATGTTCAAATCAACTTTGAATATAAATGGCCCCGCTTGAGATTCATAACATCTTGATGGATCAGCTGGAGTTTTATAAAATTTTTACCAATCAAATGAAGCCATACTGAATGAACTGGAACTATCTTGATAATGAAATGGCCATGGTAAAGTTATAGGGACTTAGTGTACTCCAGGATGAATAGAAATAAATACAACAATCATCTTTCTTTCTCCCATTCCTCTCCTACCACGTTTAGATCGACGAAAATCTTCATATAGAGTTAAGAGTAGTGAAATCTCTACAGGATCGAGAATAGGTTGATGGAGATAATCAGTTAATGTCCCTTCAATTGCACCAACAACACCTAAAATTCTTTCCAATGTCAAACGAATGTTTTAGCCATTAATTTGCTTAATGTGTGTTCTTTCTTCTACAAGTTGATTGATTAATACTTTGAACAAGTAATTATATGTTGAGCATTTACCGAATGTTATTATGATAATGCAACTGCATGGATTATATTGAATGTGATCGAAAAAGAATGGAATTTTAATTATTTATTGAGGCTACAATTATCAAGTCGTGGATAGATAGGCATGCCTGTAAGGATCAGTGTTTGCAGCTGCCTAATGTTCACACTGAGAGTTGCCTAGTGTTTGATACCACTCGGTATCCTAGTGATTTGAGACTCACATCTCTCAGTGTTCGATACTACTCGTCAGTATCTAGTGATTGTTCCCGCTATCCATTATTGATAAGAATTCAGGCGATTAAAGTGAAATAATTGCATAATTGTGATAAGTGATTATTGACCATTGTATAAATGACTAAGTGATCCTTAGAATGCTAGTGTATGAGTGTATGATTCATGATGAATGTTATTGTGTGACATTGATATTGGCATATGATTTTATGATTATCGTGACTTCGTAAGCAGTCTATTGCATTGTTTTGTCCCCACTAAGCCTTCGCTCAGCACGAGTGTTTTCCCGTGTAAGTTCTTGAGTTTTCTGATGTGCCAGCGTTGAGTTGCCATCTGCAGGCCACTAGGATTGAAGCTTGAAGTCATTTTGTTTTTGATATATATACATATATATTTTTGTAATGAATAGTATAGTGAATATGTAAATGTTATTGTAAGAGTGCAATGTAAATATTTTAGAGTTTATATATGTTTATGTATGACTTGTTATGAAAAGTTATTCATTGTTTAAGTAATCAAGCAATGTTAATTTCGAGGGTATAAAAAGAAATAATAATAATTATACGGTTTATTAATTTGATTAATGTGATATGGCTATGATAATCTTATAAGATAATAATTTGAATAGAATGGAATAGTTTGTGTGTAGCGCTCTTATATCCTCTAGGGGGTATTGGGGCGTTACATTTCCCATACCTATATTTGTTTTAACTGTTGATAATGTCCAAGTCTATTTGCACTTGGATGGGTTGTACAGCATAGTTCCCTGTACAACCATGCCAAGCATTCTGTTCTCTAACTGTAATTTGCGGCTTCATCTAAACTCTTCAATAGTGGGAGCCACATCAAATGAATGCAATTAATTGACTATGATGAACACAATAATCCATCAATATGAAGCAATATCCAAACACGAATGAAACATTGTATATTATACTCAATAGCCTCTGGCGGTAAGGAACTAAAAGTTCTTGTTAACCAAGTCATTTTAACCATATGTCCTTTGAGAACTCTTCTAGGAGAACTTGTCCTACAAGCGAACCACAAACATTTGTTCAATCATAATGTAAATGTCAAGTCATAGGAAGGCAAGACAATTAGGATCCCCACATCTTGTAGTGTAATAGTTATTTCCCCAACAGGAAAGTGAAACGTATGTGTCTCCAGCCTCTACCTCTTCACAAATGCAGTGATCATATTAACATCAACATGCATTGCCCCAATCTGAAACACTCCATAGAATCCTAAAATATAACTTGTTTTGTGACATTTATTGCAATGAATTGGCATTAATTATAAAAGAGATATATTTTCTTATAATGAATGCAATAAGTTTTTAATAATTATCAATATGGCAATATATTAGTATGTAACTAATTGATACTATTTGCCTATTTGACAATGAAATTATATAAAATTGTTGAAGGATTTATCATGCATGAAGCATATAAATATTTTTGAAAAATTTTGTTCAATACAAATATGATTTTGAAGTTTTATAATGTGGCCTATTATCATGATTTATATATGATATTAATTATTGAAACTCTTGAATAGTTTAAAATACTTTAGCAGAATTTGAAAACTAAAATTTTGTCCTGACTTTAAGATCGAGCACTATTTGATTGAAAGAATAATTTTTGACAAAATTATTGTATGTTTATAAATTATCTTTCATTAAGTATCCCAATAGTTATAAAGTCACTATATACAAAATATTTCATGATTATATATTATTGCTATTGATGCATTATGTAATCATGCATTACAAAGTAATTGTCAAATTGTTATTTAAAATTACAATTCACTACAAAAAAAAGGAAAATAGCGACTGCACATTTAGTCGCTATTTTGATAAATTTAGTCGCTAATTGCTTTTAGCGACGGGACGACGGGTTGTTGCAATTCAGGCCGTCGCAAGCAATTTAGCGACTAAAATTTATTTAGTCGCTAAATTTAGCGACTAAATTTTAGTCGCAAAATCTTATTGTTTTCGTCGCTAATTGTGAATCTCAGTTGGTCGCCCACAGTAATTAGCGACTAAATTCTAGTCGCAATTTAATGATTGCGACAGTTAGTCGCCAAGAAAATTCGTCGCTAATAATTAGCGACGAAATAAGTTTTGTCGCAAAAAAATTAGCGACTAAAATTGCAGTCGCAATTTAGTCGCTAATATTTTAATTTTTGTTTTTTTTAATGAAATAAATAACTATAAATGTAAATTATAATTAAATGAATGCAATTATAATCCAAATTATATATATATATATAATTAATATTCGTACATATAAATGCAAATTATAATCAAATATATAGAATTATAATTCAAAACATATATATATATATATTAATATTCGTACGTACATAATATATATCTAATACAGAATACATAAAAACTAAATTAAAATAATAACCTTATAGTATCACATATTACCATCTAAAGTAACAAATTGCAATAAAAGTATCATACATAAAAAAAAATATATATATATATTGAGATTGATGTTCAGGTAGGGCCACCACTACCGAAATGAGAATCATCGGGCGGGTCAGGACCGTGTGGACATGCAGGGTCGACGTCATCATGTGGTGCAGGTGATGTAGTGGTGGTACCGGGCTGAGTGGCTGGCGGCTGAGGCGTCATGTGCGGAAACAATGAACGAATAGTCGTGGCGACAATATCCGCAACATCTTCTTTTGTCAAGCAAGGACCACCGGAATGATAGGATGTGCTTGCACCAGCACCACACGATGGACCGGGAGGATAAAGACCAGGAGGCACATATGAGCCTAGACCGTAAATTGTTCTCCTTTTATTGCATCTCGCGGCCTCAAAGAACAACTCAGACTCATCAACCGATGACTCGTCCTGCGATCTTTCACATCGGAGTTGCTCAAATCTCTCCTGACATGGTAAACAACAACAATTTTTAATAAACACAAATATAAGAACAAATCATAATTTACAACAATTTAGTATTTGAGAAACTGAAAATATTATGAATAAGTAAAGTATATCTAACTTACATGTACCTCCCTGCTCCGATCCGCCACATACGTCTTCCCATCATGATTGATAGTATGTGTGTGCAGATAGGTCTCGGGAATTGTAGGTGGCCGGCCCAACTCTCTCTCCTATATTGTGCAGTAGAAAGTTGTAATTGAAAAAGAAGAAAATTGTTAACGAAAATATAAGATAAGCTTTGTTATTAAAAAATGAATTTACTATTTTCTTGAGTGTTTATGCTATTTCATTATATTGTATGAAGTGAAAATCTATAAAAAATCAATAAAAATTTTGGCAGCACCTCCCCTATAATATTGACAACCTCCTGTAAATAAAAATTCATTTTACACTCCTTAAAATCACAAATATACTCCGATCCCCTCAACAAACACCAACACAATTTGCCCATCCTCCAATATGTTGTCATACAATTCGCACATAATTGAGATCCATTATTTAATTGGTTATATATAATCCACATAAAAAAAGCTAAATGTATCAAGATTACTCAATTGTACTCATCAATTCGCAAACATTATAATAATTAAAATTGACTAATGTAAAATCCATTATTTCTGTTAGAACTGAACTACTTACCAGTCGTGAGACATGCTCACCAATAGAAATAGTCCCACCGGTGTATGATCCAGGAGCCTTCTCTTCAGACCCTCCATGGCGATTGATTTTTTTCTGATTGGAAAGCTGAATCCGTGTAGGTAAATTAAAAAGCTCATTCCACCTAACCCATGCAGCTTCTGGAAAGTCTCTTGGCTTTTGCTTGGCGTATTTTATGTGGTACACAAAATCCTTGTACCTTTGAGATGCCTTTGTTTCCCAACCTGACCTAACAATGCCATTTGCATCAGCATCCCAATGGCACTTTTTCTGTATATGCACATGACAATAAAATTATTAGTGAATACAATATTCAATAATCCAATTAATTTGCAAACTTAAGTTTGTAATGAAAAAGTTTCAACAATATTCGAATGTACCATGAATTCCCCCCAATAGAACTCCTTAACTTCTCTAGAAACCTCTTTCCAACTTACGCCATTAATGTCTACTCTCTGGTGGAAGCTGCTGGTTATGATTCTGGAACAACCTGAGGAGGGTTCCAGCCTGCAAAGTATAGAATATAAAAATGTTTAGGTTAAACATGTTATTATCACATAATTGCAATTTGTATTGGTTAAAACTTACAGGCCCCTTGGGTTCAATGTAACGTGCAATCGACTGTTATTTTCACTTGCCACTTCACATGTAGTCGATGTACTGCTGTGGGCTGTATGTGGTGATGGAGTTGATGCAGATGGCGTGAATGTAACAGGAGGCGTCTGTGCATTCTGGGATGAAGAAGCTCCCGGTACAAATGTTGAGTAATCCCCATTATTCAAAATAACATAGCATAGACTTAGTCGCTTTTATCACTAGGTTCCAATCATATAAGATTTTAAAATTAAATACCAAAATAAAAATATGAGGAAGAAATTAATGTGATTCAATAACAAAATCGACTAACCTAATGACTGCACATCAAAAATTCTTTAACATAATATAAAAACAATCCTTTGAATACGAAGTAATTTGTTGATTGCTTTGTACAACATAGCCAATTTTCTTTTATTTTTGTTTTCAAGCTACATCAATTACATTATAACAACCATTAGATTTGCACAATTTGTAATCTATCTTCACAAGACTTGAGGCAGCATTAACACTTCAACATGCCTTAAGCAAGTTGATTTACATTTGATCAAAAGTACTTTCCTTGGAGTTCGGATTTATGGATAAAGATGCACAAGCTGCAACTTACTTGCATACAGGTACAGCTTTTCTGACTTATTTATTACTCAAAATAACAAATCAAATAATAGAAACAGTATTTCCTTGTTAACTTTAATTTCAGTTCGATGCATATTGTGATTGTCATTATGCATTATTTAATATATTATCCTCCATTTTACCACTATGTGTTGGCTAACTTCTGTAAGTTCTTCATTTCGTTTCATTTGAACAACACTACTAAATAAAGAGCACAAATGGAGACCATGTTTCCTAGTTTGCACCTTCCTAAGGCCAATACACTGTATCTGAAGAATTGATCTTGCTGTTTGTTATTATGCCTGTGCTAATTTGATTAGGTCAAATTGTCTCCAGACTAACACCACCTTAACCAACTATTAAACACGCATTTACTTTTATGACCACTGCTCTTTTTCTCGCATTGAAATCTTCCACAAGCAAAACTTAAGTGCTATACCTTCTGTTTAAAAAATATAAATAAATAAAAATAAAAGATTCTTTCAATTCTTGTATTTCATGTCATTTCTTGTTCTGCTTTTCTTTTCATTATTATTATTCCAGAAAGAAAGACCAAATCAAAACTCAAAGTATCTGTCTGCCACTCAATTTTCTAACATATACACATGCAGAAGAAGTGCTAGTTAACATAGAATTGAAAATTCAGAAATTTTCTGGAATATCTATTATTCTATCAAACAAATAAAATTCATTTTTACTTCACAAACATAATCAAATCACTCTTCTTATGCTTTAAAATGCAAAACTTCTAAATGTGCAATAAAATGCAGCAAGTAATTCAGTATAACTAACTACTGATTTGAATTTCAGTGAGACAAAGGAAACAAATTAACAGCAGTTGGCATAATGGAAAGCATCTGATTAAATATACCACCAGATTTTGAATTTTATTAAAAAAAAACAAATAAATAATTAATATGCGCATACAAAACTGAGTGATGAAAGTAAATAAACATCAAACCCTAACCACAGATTTTTCTTCTTGATTTCTGAATCAATAATCAAAAATCAAAATTAACAATAAACACTTCAACATTCAGAATCAATTCTGAAAAACCTAACAAATTGCACATCGATTAAACTGGAACGACATACCTCTTTAGTTCGTTCAACTTCACCGGAGATGGATCGGAGGGCAGACAGCGCTTGCTCGGTTCTCCTTCCTCTTCCTTTCGCCCAACCAAATCTCAGCCAAAACCTCAACATACAAAGAAGATTAACACATCAAAAATTCAGTCAATTAACCCGCTGTTTGTTTTAGAAGATCAGAAATGTAGATTTGCTTACCTCTCACATCGTAGCTCTAGCCGGAGTACCAGACGCCGATGACAACTCCAGCGACAATCGCGGTCAACACAGGTGGCGTGGGGGTTGGCCGAAAAAGGGGATCGACATTCTCTTAGTTTTTCACCGGTGTTTGAGAGAGACGACAATTTGTGGGTTTAGGTTAAAATGATTCTGTTAGTATATCGAAAATTAGCGACTAAATTGCGACTGCATATCTTAGTCGCAATTTAATACCGTCGTCTGTTTTTAGTCGCTAATTAGTGCTAATTAGTCGCTAAATGCTAAAAAAATTTGCGACTAAAATTTTCGTCGCTATTTAGTCGCAAATATTTAAATAGAATTTTAGCGACTATACTTTTGTCGCTAACTTTTAGCGACTAAATATTTAGTCGCAAATTTTGTCGCAAAAAAACGCGCGCCAGCCTCCCGCCAAATATTAGCGACTAGTTACTTTTGACCGTCGCTATTTAGTCGCTATTTGCCAACAAATTTCGATATTGCGACTAAATTTAATATTAGTCGCAATTCTGTCGCAAATTAGCGACTAAAAAAATTAGTCGCTAATTTCTGTCGCTAAAAGCCCTTTTTTTTGTAGTGATTGTTTTAAAAATTCTAGTTCTCTATATAATCATATATGTTTTATTTAGATAATTTTATTATTTTCGTTTATTTTTTTAAGTCATTCTTTAAAAATATTTGAATTAAATTATTAAACGTATTCATTTCTTATAGCTATTTTATGATTATGTTGTATACATATCATAAAATTATGTTATTACATTTGTTTCATTCCCTGAAGTGAATGAAGCAATATAGAATTATGGACATAAAAATGTATCTTCAAGATAATTATTACTATTATATTATTAATTTTCACCACCAGAAGTGGTTGATAATTAAGAGAAAAAATAAAAATGATTAAGAAAACCATTTGATAATGGATAACTTATTCATGATATGAAAGTACATTGGTCATGTACCTATTGTATGTATGATCATATTTTTAAAATTTAAAATTTCTCCATCTTAAAGAAATGAAAGATGTAGAGATGAGCTTGTAAATACTTGTGAAGGTACAACATGTAATTTTATAAAATAAGTTTTAGTTGTTATTTTTTAATTCATGCATAATATATCTGAAAATATATAGTTAGTCACATATCTTCTTAATTAAAAAAAAATTATCATATTGCTTATCCAAATTGTACATGCAAAAGTTCAAAGTTGCTCATTGATATTATTATAAGGGGAAGAAAAATACGCATTGCGTTATTTTTTGGTTAACTAAGGTCTTTTCTCACTGGGTTTTCCAGTTAAAGTTTTTAATTAGGCTACTTATCACTAAAAAAAAAATTAAAATTAGTGACTGCAATATTTTCGTCGCTAATTAGCGACCATTTTAAGAGTTGGTCGTGGAAATCTATTTTTCATTTTTTGCGACTAATTTAGCGATGGAAAAATAAAACAGTTGCTAAATTTTGGCAGCAATTTATGGCGCCTTTTTGGCGACTAATTCAGCGACTAAAAAATCCATTGCTAATTTTTGCGACTAATTTAGCAACTAAAAAATACGTCGCTAAAATAGCGACGGCAATATTAGTCGCTAAATTTGGAGGCAAGTTCAGAGACTTTATTTACGATGGATTTAGCGACTAAACTTATTGTCACTAAACACACTTGAATTAGTGATGGAATAGCGACTGATATTTCTATCGCTAAAAAATATACATATAAGTAAATATTGGGTGTTTGGAAAAAGATAAGACTCAAGAATTAAAGGAAATAAAAAGAAATGAACACAAAAAAGAGAAACTAGAAAACGGGAGAGAGAGAGAGAGCCAACAATGGAGAGGTAGGAGAGGAACCACCGGCACCGGCGAAGACCCGATGGTAATAAACCGGCATTCCCCGCTGCAGCGGCCAGCTTTGCCTCCTTCGCTCCCCGATCAGCCGCAATTTCCCAGTGTTCTGTCCCTCCGTCGTGAGAGAGAAACCTATTGTTCCTCTCCCTTTTTTCAGCCACCACCGACGTCGGGTGGCGAGATGGACAGTACCGATGGACTCCAGGTGAGCAAGCGCTCCTTCCGGCATCCACCGATCATCCCCACGTGCCGCTGATAAGGAGATCAGAAAAGGTATGTCGTGAGCTTCTCCCCTTAAGAGAAAAGTTTAATTTTGTTCCTCTCACTTTCCACATCTTTTACACTTCATTCTTTATATATTCTCCTCAATTTGATTATAGCTTTTGTTGTAATTCTTTGTGAGGAGATTTATTTTGTAAAAGATTGTGAGTTGGGTTGACTAGAACCTAGGAGAAAAATTCTAGTAAGTTTTTTTTATCTTTTACTTTGGAAAATAATTGTGGGTAGATATACATTTCTAGGATTGTATATTGGTTTTGACTCTTGCCCTTAAAAGAGTTAAGAATGGAGAGAAAAGTTAAAAAAGTGAATCTTGAGGAGTTGATGTAGGTAAGTTGGTCGAACCACTATAAATTCTGTGTGTTTGCTTTTTTGCTCCCTTTTCTTAAACTTTGCTTTTCTACTACTCTATTTTGATATTCTGGAATTTTGGGTTTTCAAAACAAATTTTACACTCACACTTTTCAGAATTATATATGAGATTTTGATTGAAAAAGAACTTACAAAAATTTGAACATTATTTAAATTAAATTTCTGTGTTCATAGTCAGAGTTCTGCATTTTTATACATTTCTGTTCCATTAGAAAAATAATCTAAAAAGTTTTAGATACTCTATTCACCCCCCCCCCCTCTTATTTGTCTTTGGGACGTACATTTGGTATCAGAGCAGTACTTATTTCTCTAAGGCTTAACCTCCTTAAGTGATCCTAAAGATGGCTGATACTCCAGTAGCTACTCTTTTCAAAGAAGGACATTCTGTTCATCATCCTCCAATGTTCAATGGTGAAAGTTATCCTTTCTGGAAAGTTGTTATGAGGCACTTTATTCAATCGCAAGATATAGATTGTTGGGATATCATTGAAGATGGATATGAGCCTCCACGAAAGAAATTAACTAAAGAAGGAGTTTTCATCACTGCTACTTTGTTGAAAACCAGAAAAGAATTTTCTGAAACAGAAAAGAAGCAAGTGCAGCTGAATTTTAAAGCTATAAGTATTCCGTTTTGCTCATTGCAAACTAATGAGTTCAACAGAGTCTCTAGATGTGATACTGCTAAAGAAATACGGGATAAGCTACAAGCAACTTATGAAGGTACGAATCAAGTTAAAGATACTAGACTTCATGTTCTCATGGTAGATTATGAAGCATTCAAAATGAAACCATAAGAGTCAATTTCTGAGGTAATCAACAGGTATGTGAAACTAACTAATGAAATTAAAGCTCTTGGTAAGAAACTTGATGAGTATGATAAAATTGCAAAGCTTGTTAGAGGTCTCACTCCCAGGTGAGAAGCAAAAGCTTCAATTCTTTTAGATAAGGATCTTAGTATTCTTAATTTTGATAATGTTTGTGGATCTCTTATTTCGCATAAGCTTTACATTAAGTCTTAAGATGCAGAGAAAGAAAAGATAGGAAATTGAAAGCTATTGCTCTCAAAGCAGAATTTGGAAGTGATTATTCTATAGGTGATGATGAAATGGCATTGATCTCTAAGAAATTCAGAAAGCTGTACAGAATAGGAAAGAAGTCCTATAGGAAACAGCAACAGAAATTTCCTTATCACAAGGCAGAAAATTCCTCAAAATCTGCTGGAAATGTTATCTTCTATGAATGCAACAAACCTGGTCATATCAAATCCAAATGTCCGAATTTAAAAAGAAAGGAAAAAAGATTCAAAAGAAGGCTATGAAAGCTACATGGAGCGGTAGTGAAGAATCAAGCACAAGTGAGCCAAAATCTAAACATTCTGATGACATTGGTCTGATGGCAATTTCTAATCGTAAGAAGCAGAATTCTTCTTGTGATATAGAGCAGACAGCTTCAGCTGATGACTCAAAAAAAATCTTAGGTAAGTAATTCTGACTCAAATTCTGATTCAAATGAGAATGGTGATGAGTATGAAAAAATGCTTGAATGTTTTGAAAAATTTCATCATAAATATTGTATGCTTAAAAAGATGCATATTGAGATGAAAAAGAATTTTGATGCATTAAATTTGGAACATGAACATGTTAAGCAATTAGAAATTAAGTTGAAAAATGAATATTCTTATTTGGAAAGAAAATATACATCCTTACATGAAAGATGCAATTAAAGGAAAATAGATTTGTATGTGTAACGGCAATGGTGTTAATAATACAATATTTGTTCATGCAAGCACATCAAAGAATTTTCATAAGAAAAATTATACCCAGAAAAGGCTGATAAATTTATATTTTATGGCAAAATGGCAATTAATTCTTCTGCTACGTGTTTTTATTGCTGTAGAAAAGGACATATATCAAAATTTTGTTATTATAAGAAGAACGCTAATTCTGTCAAATAGAAATGGGTAATTAAAAATTATGGAATTGTTATTACTAACCATGAAGGACCCAAGAAGGATTGAGTACCTAAAAATACTTGAATTCATTATAGGTTTGCCTAAGGAGCATCAAAACAGAAAAGTGGTATATGGACAGTGGCTGCTCTAGGCATATGACTTGAGACAGAACTAAGTTTTCTAAACTGGTAAGAAGGTGGTTCTGTCAGTTTTGGTGATAACAGAAAAGAAAAAATTATTGGTATTGAATCTAATGGTTCTAATCCAGTTATTGAAGATGTCTCTCTTGTTGAAAGCTTGAAATACAATTTATTAAGCATAAGTCAACTTTGTGACAAGAAGAGAAGAGTAATTTTTGAAGTAGATCACTATAGAGTTGAAGATGTTGAAATAGGAAAATTAGTTCTATAGGGTCAAAGATTTGGAAACACAATTTGTTAAGCATAAGTCAACTTTGTGACAAGAAGAGAAGAGTAAACTTTGAAGTAGATCACTATGGAGTTGAAGATGTTGAAACAGGAAAATTAGTTCTAAAGGGTCAAAGATCTAAAAATATTTATTTAGTTAGCCTAGAAGATATCAAGAAAAGTGAGGCTAAATGTCTTATTTCAAAGGAAGATCTAACTATTTTGTGGCATAGAAAATTGGGTCATGCTAGTTTTCATGCAATAGAAAAACTGGTCATAAAAGATTTAGTAAATGGAATGCCAAAAATAAAGATTGATAAAGATCATGTGTGCAAAGTGTGTCAACTTGGGAAGCAAACTAGAAATTCCCATAAATCTAAGAGTGGTGTTTCCACCAAGAAGGCTTTAGAGCTTCTTCATATGGATTTATTTGGTCCAATAAATCCTTCAAGTATTGGTGAAAAATCCTATGTGCTAAATGTGGTGGACGACTATACTAGATACACTTGGGTATTATTTCTTGCTCATAAGGATGATTCGTTTAATGCATTTAAGAAATTGAATAAGAAGATTCAAAATGAAAAGGGATACAAGATCACAAGTATAAAAAGTGATCATGGTGGAGAGTTTAAGAATAAGAAATTTGAAGAATTTTGTAACAATTCTGGAATTAATCACACCTTTTTTGCTCCAAGGACACCTTAGCAGAATGGTGTAGTAGAAAGGAAGAACATAATTCTTCAAGAAATGGCCAGAACAATACTGAATGAAAATAATCTATCTAAGTATTTTTAGGCTGAGGCGATCAACACTGCATGCTACATTCTAAAGAGAATTCTTATCAGATCAGTGTTAGAAAAGACTCCATATAAGCTGTGGAAGGGCATAAAACTGAACATCAGCTACTTTCAACCTTTTGGCTGTAATTATTTCATTTTTAATGATAAGAATAACTTAGCTAAATTTGATGCAAAATCTGATGAAGGTATATTCTTAGGATATTCCTTAAATTCTAAAGCATATAGAGTCTTTAATAGAAGAACACTTAAACTAGAGGAGTCAATAAATGTTAAATTTGATTTTACTAATGTAAATTCTAATGAAACGAGTTTTTCTGATGATGAAACAGGTTTTGAGAAAGAAAAAGATAAAGATCAACAGAATACTGAAACAGAGGAGTCACTAGATCAGCAGCCAGATCCGGATGACAGAATTCTGGAACAATATCATGACATAGAAAATGAGTCAAATGTTCAGACAAATAATGTACCAAAAAATCAGAAAGAACAACAATCTGAACAACCAACATAATTGCTTAAAGATTGGAGATTTCACAAGTATCACCCCAAAGATAATCTATTAACTGATCCTTCTATGAAAATGATGACAAGAAGAGCCATGCGTGAATATTGTGGTAATGTTGCCTTTGTCTCTCAGCTTGAACCTAAAAATTATACTAATACTCAAAATGATGAAAATTGGATTATTGCTATGTAAGAAGAGTTGAATCAGTTTAAAAGAAACAAAGTTTGGAATTTGATTCCTAAACCTTCAAACCGTTCTATCATTGGAACAAAATGAGTGTTTAGAAATAAATTGGATGAGTAAGGTAATATTGTCAGAAATAAGGCCAGATTAGTTGTTCAAGGCTACAATCAAGGGGAAGGCATATGAAACTTTTGCTCCTGTTGCTAGACTAGAAGCAATTAGAATTTTGTGTGCATTTGCATGTTTCAAAAAGTGCTTTTCTAAATGGTTTATTAAATGAGGAAGTTTATGTTTAAAAACCTCCAGATTTTGAAAATTTTGAACATTTAGATTTTGTGTACAAACTTAAAAGGGCTTTATACAGTTTGAAACAAGCTCCTAAAGTTTCGTATGAAAGATTCAGTTATTTTTTCCTTGCTCATGGTTTTAACAGAGGAAGAGTAGACACTACTCCTTTTATAAAACATAAATCATCTCAAATTTTAATTGTTCAAATATATGTTGATGATATTATTTTTGGATCTACTAATATTTTCTTGTGTAACGAATTTAAAACTATTATGAAAAAGGAATTTGAAATGAGCATGATGGGTGAGTTAATGTACTTTTTGGGACTCCAAATTAAGTAATGTGTAGATGGTATTTTCATAAATCAAGCAAAGTACACAAAGGAATTGCTGAAGAAATTCAAGATGTCTGATGCAAAATCTGCTAGCACTCTTATGAGCTCAACTATAAAGATTAACAAAGATGAAAAGGGCAGAAATGTTGAAGAAAAGTTATATAGAGACATGATCGGGTCACTGCTATACTTAACGGTAAGTAGACCGGATATTCATTTCAGTGTATGTCTATGTGCGCATTTTCAATCAGCTCCAAAGGAATCACACCTATCTGCAGTTAAAAGAATTCTGAGATATCTTCATGGAACTCAGGAATTGGGACTTTGGTATCTAAAGAGCACATCTTTTGATCTTATTGGATATTTAGATGCTGATTTTGCTGGCTATAGAATTGACAGAAAAAGTACTTCAGGTAGGGGTGTGCATCGGTCGGGTTCAGTTCAACCCGAACCAAACCCGGATAACTGGACACCCGAAATATACCTAATATCCTAATCCGAACCGACCTTATATTATAGTACATACTCGAACCAATAAACCAGAAATTATTCGGGGCCCGATCCAATCAACCCAATAAACCCGAAGTCTGCCCCATATTCAAAAAAATCCAACAAATAATATCAAAAAATTCAGATCAAAAACCAAAAATCAAACAACAGAATCAAGAACCAAAAAATAATCCAGATCAAAAATCCAAAAAATCCAACAAATAATACTCAGATTAAAAATCAAAAATCCAAAAAATAATCCAACAAATTAAAATCGAAAAATCCATATCAAAAACCAAAAATCCAACAACAGAATCAAGAAGAACCAAAAAATAATCCAAATCAAAAATCCAAAAAATTCGACAAATAATACTCAAATTAAAAATCAAAAATCCAAAAAATTATCCAACAAATTAAAATTGAAAAATCCAGATCAAAAACCAAAAATCAAATAACAGAATTAAGAAGAAGAAAATCAAAATTTGCTTCTTCATAGCAAAAGCAAAAAAAAGGAAAAAACTCAGATCTCGCTGGATCTGGGGTTTTTCTTTTTTTATTCTTTTTTTTTTGTTTTCCCTCTCCTTCTCTCCTTGTCTGTTTCTCGCCGGAATAGATCTCGCAAGCTTTTCGTCAGCAGTAGATCTGAGGGGGAGGGGGAGGAGGAGGAGGAAGAAAGAGAGAGAGAGATCGACGATGGAAGAAGAGGAGGAGAGGGAGGGAGGGAGAGAGAGAGAGAGAGGGTGGGGGAGGGAGAGGGGGAGAGGGAGGGAGAGAGAGAGAGAGGGGATGGAAAGGCAGAGCCGAGAGAGAGAGAGGAGGATGGGGTGGGTAAATGGCCAAAAAACAAAAAAAAAATAGTTTATATAGTATGTCGGTTGGGTTCGGGTTTTGGGGGTTTTAAGCCGACCCGACCCGAACCCAAAATATCTGATTTTTATATACCCTACCCAACCCTAATTACCCGAATAGCTAATTCGGGTCGGGTTCAACCGGTCAGGTTTTGCACACCCCTAACTTTATGTGCTTGTCATTTTTTAGGAAATTCACTTATCACATGGTCAAGCAGAAAATAAAATTATGTGGCATTATCTACAGCATAGGCAGAATATATAGTTGTTGGTGGATATATAGCTCAAATTTTGTGGACCAGACAGCATTTGAAGGATTATGGGATAGAATTTGATAATATTCCAATATTTTGTGATAATACAAGCGCAATAATTTCAGCAAGAATCCTATTATACATTTAAGAACAAAGCACATTGAAATTAGGCATCACTTCATTCGAGATCATGTGCAAAGGGGAGATATTTTGCTGGAGTTTGTTCCTACTGAAAATCAAATAGCAGATATCTTCACCAAACCTCTCAAAGAGGATAAATTATGTCAACTAAGAAGAAAGTTGGGAATGGGTACATCAGAAATTTGATTTTCTATCAAGGTACGTTTCTACCTAAATTCTGATAAGAAAATTTGCTGGTTAATTTCAAAATCTGTGTGAAAATCTGTGATTCAATTTTTTTTGTCTGATATGCAATTAAATTGACATGATGATTGAGTGTTTCAGCTAACAAAATATATTTGATTTATCATTTATGTCCCCAGTATTTATTTGTGTGCATTTTAAAATTTATAGGGATAATATTGACTTTTTATTGACTTTTCATCTTCCTACCTCTTGGTAACTGCAAAAGTGTAGTTTCCTAATGTGTGATAATTATGCAGACTTAAAATCAAATCAACTCTCTTTTATCTTTTACTTTAAGTTTTGAATTTATATTGTGTTTATGAAAAAATGGGAATATTTTTATTTTGAGTTTAAATGAGCAATTATCTTATTGGGAAGGGAATTTACTTTTTGTGTTTTGTCTTTTCCAAAGTCTTTTCAAATACCTTTCATTTTATGCAAAACTAGTTTTATACTCTTCCTTTTTAAAACTTTATTTGAAAGTGTTTTTACTTTCTCATCTTCATCCTCTCGTAAGTTTCATTTCAACTTTGTAAAACCCATTTCTTTCATACCCAATTGCCAAAATTGAAGACAAAAGCATGGCAATTTTTATCCAAACCCATTTCTTTTACACCTAAATCCAAGGAAAACAACCCATGAAAACCAAACCCAAAACCAAATCGAAACCATCACCCAAAATAAAATCTATGATAATTCCATCAAAAATCATCGAATGGACTGCTCAAATACAAAATGAGTTTCTTGGATGGAATTCGAAGGAAGGAAATTGTTGTTGACATATACAGGTAATGTAATTTTACCCAAATTTGGTAAAATTTATTTTATGGGTTTTTGGCCAATATCACAGAAATTAGCTTCATCGTTCAAATTCGAAAAAGAGATTTCAAGTCACTTCGAGTATGCTCTCTTAAGGTATTCTCTATAATATTTTGGTGATTTTATTGCTGGGGTTGCCTTGAAAATATTTTTTGTTTGAATATTATTATGCTAAACTGGTTGTTTATCTCTTCCCTTTTGCTGATGACAAAAAGGTTGAGAAAAAGTTGATAGGTTGTTGATTTATTTATTGAATTTTATTGAAAAAAAAAATTGGGATATGACTTATTGGCTAAATATATGTGATATTTTGAATTGAATTTTATTGGAGAAAATTGAAATATTGAAAATATTGATTCAATTGCATATGTGATATGTTGGGAATACGTGATATGTTTTATGATATATTCTTGCAGATCTGATTACTTACTAAGTTGTTGCTTAAATATTATTTTTTATAGATTTGCTATGAGATGTTTATGTGATATGTCTGTGATATTATATCCTTGACAATTATAGATCTGATAGTGAAATTTTATTGGATAATTGATAATGCTTACATGATATGATGATACATTGTCTTAGCAGAAATATGACATATAGGGGATTTATATTCTATCTTATATTTTTTTATCTTTCTGTAAATACTCCCAAGCATATATTTAGGGGGAGCTTTATAGACTAACCTAGATAGACTTCTAAGTGGAGTTTATTAAGGCTTTGTCATCATCAAAAAGAGGGAGATTGTTGGCTCAAGTCCACATCCTAATTTTGATGATAATCAAACTTTAAATAAATTCTATTGTGAATTCTTCTCTGAGTAATTTTTGCAAAACTTTTCTACATATTTTCTAATTCAAAATATCAAAATTATGAAGATCAAGATATATCAAGCATGGACTTAAAAAGACAAACTGGTAAGCTACCTTAATTTGTTAGGAATTAAGATACTAAATTGTAAAATCAAATTGAGGCAAATTATTTCCATTCATACATGCATTTTGTAGATTGAAAGTTGCATAAAAATGTTTTTAAATTAGAAAATGAGTTTTGAGCTAAATTGATTTTCATTAGAAAATGGTTCTTTACAAAATAAAATTTCTGTCAGTTTCAGATTTCTAAATGAATTTCTGTAAGTATCGCTTTTCTGGTAAAAAAATCTAAACTTCACTACAGGACAAAAATAACAGCTAATTTTAGTCTATTTTTCCTATTTTGTCCTCCAACGGCTAGAAACGGCTAGTTTATATTTCAAACACTTAAAACCGAATTTTTTAGTATAAATACATGTTGTTTCACCTATTAGAAGGTTAGAAAAAGTTAGGAAAGAATTTCTGTCTCTTAAGAGAAAAGCTTAACTTTGTTCCTCTCACTTTCCACATCTTTTGCAATTCATTCTTTACATATTCTCCTCAATTTGATTATAGCTTTTGTTGTAATTTTTTGTGAGGAAATTTATTTTGTAAAAGATTGTGAGTTGGGTTGAATAGAACCTAGGAGAAAAATTCTAGTAAGTGTTTTCTATCTTTTACTTTGGAAAAAGATTTTGGGTAGATATACATATCTAGGATTTTATATTGGCTTTGGCTCTTGCCCTTAAAAGAGTTAAGAGTGGAGAGAAAATCTCAAGAAGTGAATCTTGAGGAGTGGATGCAACCTTTCTTAAACTCTGCTTTTCTACTACTCTATTTTGATATTCTAGAATTTTGGGTTTTCAAAATTGTCTTTAAAACAATTCTTGAAATATTCACAATAAAGTTTACACTCACGCTTTTTAGAATTATTTTTGAGATTTTGATTAAAAAAGAACTTGCAAAAATCTGAACATTATTTGAATTACATTTATGTGTTCATAGTAAGAATTTTGCATTTTTATACATTTCTGTTCCATTAGAAAAATAGCCAAAAAAGTTTGAGACACTAATTCACCCCTCCTCTTGTGTGTCTTTGGGACCTATAAGACGGGCAACCAAAGAAGCAATGGACGAGAAGGAAGAATTTCACTACGTCCCGTCGCTCAGTTGAGAGATGGGCGTTCGTTATTCCTTCTTCCTTTCAATCGAGCCCAGAACGCAGAAAATCACTTTTAAACCTCCCTTAATACTATTTCAAACTCAAATATTATGCTTAAACAACCTAGATCACATATATTAATGCCTAAAAACACAATAACAACACTTAAATAGGCTCAAAAACTGATTTGGATCAAGAAAACACTATTAAAACACAAAATCACAAGAAATCACATATTCAAAAAAATCAAAACACATTATTCATTTTTAACTTAACTTTAGGCATGAAATAAATAGGTTAGACCCATAATATTTACCCTCAGATTGTTTCCTTAGTTCTTGGAGAATCAGAAAGTGCTTTCTGCCCCCTTAAACTTCAAAAAATAGATTTGGATTTAAAAGAGAAGGTTCTTTCTCTCTCTAGAAAATGTCTTTCTATTTTGGTTAATTTATATAAGAGATTGATGCTTTAATAGAAAATCTAAACCCAACAGAGTAACAAAAATTATCTTTTTAATAAAAAAACCTTTGAAGTTCATTCCCAAAACGTAGGTTTTTCTTATCTCTTCCTCTCTTTTTTCTTCTGCCATTTTTCTCTAAGAAAATACCAACCTCTCTCCAAAATTGCCAACCCCCTTATTCTATCTTTTTTCTTTCTTTTTATACCCAGACCAATAAGTCTAGGTTTTCCCCTTTGGGTAAAGATCAACCCTTACTTTCTTAAACTTGAACTTGTAAGAATCAGGTGAGATCCTAACAAAATCTCCCTTTTCCCATTGCATTGAGAATTCTGCAGATCTGTGTAAAAGACAAAAAAAGAGTGTCTGTTACTCACAGGTGGATGTCTCTCAAATGCGCTACTAAAAAAAAATACAAAAATGCCTTAGACGGGGCCAATTGCCAGGGACAGGTGGGGGAAACGGTGATAGACGAGCATCACTCAGCGAGGGATGGCCTATTGGTCCCATTAACACACAAGAGGGAGGGTAAATTGGCTATTTTAAAATTTTAGCTCAACTTCTGGCAAAATAGAACAGTAGTATTCTGGTGGAGTTTTCTGGTTTGAGTAGAACAGAAAGATACACAATGGATGAATGCGAAATCTGATGATTAACAAAATATACAATAAATCCCTTTTAAAACAAAATTAAACCTTACAGTAAATCAATGTTAAATAATAGAGATGAGCGGAGAAGAATGAGACCAACACAAATGATGTATAGTGGTTTGGCCTAGCTACCTATATCCACTCCCCAAGACACCATCTTAAGCTTTTCTCTCCACTAACAACTCTTTTAATGGGCAAGAGTTAAAGACAATATACAATCCCAGTATATTTTCTACCCATAATCTTTTTCCCAAGTAAAGATGTAAACACTTACTAGAATTTCCTAAGGTTCTAGCCAACCCTTTCTTATAATCTTTTACAAAGATACCTAACACAAGAATTACAACAAAAATGATATAATCTAGTTGAGGAGGATGATAATGAATGAAGTGTAAGATGTGGAAATTAGCTTGAATAAGATGAAAGCTTGTATCTCAAGAGATAAAAATGATTTCCAACTTCTCTAAACCTTTTTGAACCAAAAATAACTTCAATTTATAGCCAAAAACTCAATATAGCCGTTGGTGTTCAAAAACTAGCCGTTATGTGTAAGACAGATTTGATAAAAATCAAAAACTAGCAATTATTTTGTCTTTTAGTGAATAGCAGAACTGCTGTTCTATTTAACTGTTTTACTACGGCAGAACGAAAAACTTTTCCAAAACATTTTCTAGTATCCTTTTTGCTTAACTTTTCAAAGTACTTTCTAACAGTTTTTCTAAAAGAATGTTTGACAAAATACAGAGAATCATTTTAGAATACCTTTTTAAAATATCTTTTCTGTTTATAGCAAAACATTTGTTCTGCTTGCAGCAGAACACGTTTTTTATTTGTAACAGAACACCATTTTAGAATACATTTTAATCCATGTAAAATTATTTTTATGCAAGGAAAGAGTTTTAAGATACATGAACATATATATAAAGCTCCTCAAAAGATTTTATAGAATTAGTACCCTAACTTATTCGAATTTCCAATAGAACTTAAATCTCTAAGTTCTTCATGTATTGGGCTTGCTTCCTTAATTTTAATCTTGCACATCTTATAGGAGTTTGAGCTAAAATAAAGACACAGAAAAGTAGAATTTCTACAAAGTTTATATAAGGTTTGATTATTATCAAAATTGAGATGTAACCTTGAGCCAACAATCTCTTCCTTTTTGATGATGATAAACCTTGAAAAACGTGGCTAAAAGTCTATTTTAGTTAGTGTATGTATGCTCCCTCTTACTTTATGCCCGGGGGATATATACAAGTATAATCGCTATAATTATGCATAAAAATTTATAACTAAATTTAGAGCATGACTGTTAGCAGTATAAATCAACACATTTCTGCTAACATAATTAAATAATATCAGACCCGAATAAAAAGTCATCTTAAAAAATAAGACAGGTCACTGTTAAAAGAATGCAAGCAATAGCATAACAAGTAGCTAATGTATAGATCAATCAAAGTTCAGTCAAGCAATAACAAGTAAGTTCAACAAATAAGATCAGTAAAAAAATATCCAAGTATATCCAAGTTCAGTTATGTTGTTCTCCCCCATTTTGTCATCAATAAAAAGTTAAGATAAAATGTTTTGCAATAAAGAGAAAGCAACAAAAGGTTTTGCAAAACAAAATTTTCAGACAAAATAGGCTAGGCTGAAGGAGGTGGCTGGTTATATCGAGAGGCTATTTTACGATGAACAAGAGTAGCAATCCTCTATTGAGTAGCAGCAATGTCAGCAATAAACTGTTGGAGTTGCCCAAGAGAGGATGCTAATTCCTCATTCAAAGACACCAACTCCATATCCAAGTCAAAATCAGAATGCTTAACAATAGGATTAACAGGAATAGCAGCAGGAGGAGGAGATGCATTACCAGAGTAAGGAAGGGCTTCCACCAAACTTACTGATGCCTCATCAGGAAAATTAACTTCATCAGTTGGAGGATTTTCCTCTTCGTCGAGTTAAAGAGAAACTATTTTATTGTCAGACCCTGATTCCTTGTGATCTTGAGTTGTTGTAAGCGGTTCTACTGCAAAATTTGGTGCTGGTGCTTCCTTTTCAGTAGAAGCATCTGGAATGATAAATACTAGAGCAGATTGTGCTGCAATGCTCTATGCTTGGTCATCCACCGGTTCTGCTGAAAGGTGCTGTTCATATTCTCTATTTAGTGTTGCTGAAGAAGTAGGACTACTGCAAACCTTAGCAGATATAGCATCCTGCTCTGCTTGTTGTTCTGCTGTACTAGCAGAACTATTGTTACCCTTATCAGAACGATTCCTATCTTGAGCAAACTTGGTTCTTTATTCTACCATCTCTTCAGAACTGTCAGAACTAAATATTTCTGCAACATGTCAAGATTCTTCTCCATCTTGGTTACCAGATTCTTCTTCAACTGGACTGTTTGTAGCATGTCCTATAGCCTCAGATTTACTTTGTGCTACCTCATCAGATTTGCTCATTTCTACCTCACTGGAATTTCTCATGTCTTCATTGTCTTGAGCATTGGTTTTTGTACTCCTATTTTCACTTGGACTAGACTGTTGAGTCTTAGAACTTCCTCTATTTCTTTCAGTCACTGATGTATCACCAGAAGATCCGACTTTCCTTATAACATCCCAAAGTGGGCCTAGTAGAATTTGAGGTTAATGGTGTAAAAAGGGACATAATTATAATTGACCAATTAGGAATTTGGATTAATTCAGACTAAATTGAAAGAGGGATTAAAGAATTAAGTGAAAGATATTATTTAAGTGACTATAAGGAAATTAAGCAAGGACTAAAGTGATATAAGTTACTGATTTTATTAAAGGGACCAATAAGAAGTTGACACCTAGGAGTGGTTGGTAGGAGCATTTAATGAAGAAAAAGGAGAAGTGATGAGGAGAGAGGGAAGGTAGACTTTGGGGTTCCTTAGTTCTCGTCCCCTTCTCTTTCTTGCGTGAAGCTCCCTCTTCCTCATTTTCTTGTTCTTCATTTCCTGCTTCTTACCCCTCCTTCCATGGTGATCATCAAGCTTTAAGTAGGATTTTAAGAGATAGAAGTTGGTTTCAAAGAGGTAAGTTGATTGAATGGTTTCTTCTCTCTTCTTCGGTTTTGAAATGAGTTTTGAGTATATGGGTTTTGATTCAAGTGATTTGTATTGTGATTGTGTCAGGATCGAAAGATAAAAGGAAGAGCAAGGGATAATTGTGCAAGAATCGGAAGTTAAAAGGAAGAGCAAGGGATAAGAGAAGGTTGGGTCTTGATCAAGAGTGGTTTAGAGCTTCGATTTTTGAGGTCTGGGAGTTTATATGATTTTGGTTGTGTTTTGTCAATTATTATAATTCTAGAAATTTGAGTTGTTGAAGGTGTGTTATATCTATGTTTTGCATTGAGATTGGAAGTATATGTATGATATGTTAGATGTAAATTGCGGTAAATGGAAATTGAAAAGTGAATTTGTATGATTTAGAGTAATTTTTGAGTTGGTGATCTTTATTGAACATTCTTGCTAAATTTATTGCTTCTATTATGTGTTAATTGTTATTGATAAGATTGTAAGCATGGGTAGAATATATATGTTAAGTGTGATGAAGTTATATGCATGATAAGATGAGATTGATTTTAAGCAAGTGGGATTTCTGCCAAAAATCTGGGTTTTAGTCGATTTACATGGCGGTAAGGAATTCCATACCGCCTTGTGATCGCGTTCTGGTAGTGAGTTTTTGCTTGTTCGTCGGGTCGCACGGCGGTAAGCAAGATTCTAACTACCATGTAATTCACTTTACACGGCGGTTAAGAGATTCTATACCGCCGTGTAAATGTTTTTTGTTTTCAAATGTGGTTTTGTGCATTTTTACAAGGTGGTCGGGATTACCATACCGTCATGTAAATGCATTATGTTTTTCCATAGTTTCTGGGCAGCATGTTACACGGCGGTCAGGTTTTCTTAACCATCGTGTAGCATGTCTTACACGGCGGTCAGGATTTTCATACCGCTATGTAAGCCCTGTTTTTCCAAATGTTATCTTTTTGAGATCCTTTGCATGATTTCTCACACATGAATTATGATTGAGCATGCATCGTTAATCATTTCATGATAATTTAAAGGAATAAATGATCTATATGCTTGGTCAATTGTTTGGCTCATAAGAATTGAGTTATGATGGCTTTATTTATATTGGTGTATTTGAGTAATGCTTACATGATAATTATAGAGTTGTTTTAAGCCTGACTAGTCTTAGTAGTGGATAGATAAGCATGCTTATTAAGGGTTAGAGTGTGAGTGCAGCTGCTACATGTTGGTCCTGTTTGGATCTTATAAGTTGGCCCCGTTTGGGTTTATATGATTTGAGACTTCGGTCTTCCCTTTTACCTTCAGGTATACATGTTTCGAGACTCATGTCTCTATATGCTTCCGATACTGTGTCCTATCAGTATCAATAGTACCCGTATCCACTATTTATGGTGAAATCAAGCTACTATATGTTTCTAATTATATGAAACTGAGTATATGCTACATGTTTATATAAGTGAGAAATGACAAGATGTGATGTATTGATGTGTTTATAGAATATTGATGTTTAGTTGCTTTACACTCGTGAGTATGCATTTGAAGAATAAGTAAAGTTATATATGTATACATGTAGATGTATAAGTAGATTATTGCTTACATGTTGTGGTGATTTTGATAAGTTAATTGTTTGTTCATATGGTTATATATATATGCATATCTATGTTTTGGTTTGTATTCCTCCCCATTAAGCGTTATCGCTTAGCACGGGTGTTCTCCTGTGTAGGTGGTAGGTTTGAGTTCGGAGTTGGGCATCTGCAGGTCGGCCACTAGAAGTTTTCAGAAGTAGTCCTTTTTGTCTTTTGTTATTATATATATATATATATATATATATATATATATATATATATATAAGTATATGTTTGTAATGAGATATTGATTATAACAGTGTAGCCTTTTGTAAAGGTATACTTCAGTATATGAATATGTAATGGATTATAAGAAGGCTTTTGTAATATTTGGTTGATATTATTATATGATTATTTTGATCCCTTATATGGTTATATGCTTCCGCCTCAGTTGTATACGTTTATGTGTAGCTGTGTTCCGATATCCTCCCAGGGGGTATCGGGGTGTTACATTCCTTTTTCCAAAGGCCTTGTTCCTGGCAATAGACTCACAAAAAAATTGCCTAGAGATGCAATGCCGTTTTGGAAGTGGTTCTATATCCTCAATGCTCAAATCTATTTCCCAAAACTCGAGTAATTTTGACAATAATAGAGCATAAGGCATTCTAATCTTTGACTTCCCATCACACATGTTTTCAAACAATAAATATGGCAGATTGATAGATTTTCGCTTCAAAAATTGCCAAATGATGCAATCATCAACAGAGGAAAGAAAAGTATCACTTATTGACCTAGGCAAATAATATGCACAAATATACCTATGAAGAGCCCTGAACTTCATATCCATACAGGTAGAAGGCAAATCTTTTTTAGCCTCAGTCAAATCAGTAAGCCCAGTAGTTTCTCTAAGGTATTTGGTCCTATCAAAATGTTTTACTTTTGAAGTTCCTGTTTTCCCATCAGTTTTAACCTTTACATGGAATCGAAAATACCTGGGATAGCAAGGCAGCAGTGACTTCAAATTGGTTTGCTCTAATTTTGATTGTAAAGCATTCTTCTGTAACATTTACGAGAGACCCATAAAATTCTTGTACCAAATCTGGATAAAACCCATTGCTCGTATATGTCTCAAATGACTTCCATCCTTGAGAATCCATCCAATCCGCCAACTCTGGTGCAAACTCTATTGCAGCATCCCAATCTATAGTTTTTGGAGGAATAATAACAGATTTTGTTTTGGGTAAAGGTTTCAATTTAGATCAGGATAACTATGGTTGCTTCTCTATTGGTTTTGGTGAGACAACGTGACACTTTCAGCGAGCTTTTGTTTTGAAACGCGCCATTTTGGTAAGAGAGGAAAGGGGAAAAAGGAGAAAGAGCAAACAAAGTTTTCAAACTAAGTTTAAAAGAATGAGTATAAAATAGTTTTGCATTTAATGAAAAGTTATCTGAAATGACATTTGAAAGGATGCAACACAAAAGTAATGCCCCTTACCAAAGAGATAAGTGCAATTTTGAATTTAAACACATGAAAAACCGTTCCTCTTTTGTAAGGCACACTGGTTATTAGTAAAACCACACTGAATAAATTGCAGGAACTGGGTTTTAAGAGGGAGAAAAAAAAATTTCAAATAAAATAAAATTTTCTTTTTATCCCTAACAGTTTTGAAGAAGCAAAGAGAGAAAATAATGGAATATTTTGTCTTTAGCCATTAAAAAATATAATAATACAAGCCCTAAAAATTCACTTTTGACAAATGTTAATAGTTAAACCTAACAAAATAACACTGCAGAAAGTCATATTACTTTAATAACAAAACACAAAGCATATCAAGACAAATAACTTTTCTATCTTAATAGAAAGCGTAATAGAACACGTAACCATTCTGTTTTCAACAGAAAACATGTCAGAACAAGTTACAAAAAGTATAAGTATATTTCTGATTAAATAAAATAGAGGGTTACCTCATTAGAGAACTTATTCTACAATAGTACCCATGCCCAATTTTCTTCTAAGTTGGCAGAATTGATCTTACTTTAGAGGTTTGGTGAAGATATCAGCTAATTGTTGTTCTATTGGAACAAATTCTAGCACATTATCACCACGTTGTACATAATCTCTGATAAAGTGGTGTCTGATTTCTATGTGTTTGGTTCTAGAATGCAGAATCGAATATTTTGTAAGATTGATTGCACTAGTATTGTCACAGAAGATTGGAACTTGATCAAATTAAATTCCATAATCCTTTAATTATTGTCTGATCCAGAGAACTTGTGCAACACTTCCTCCAACTGCAATGTATTCTGCTTCTGCTATAGATAGAGCCACTGAGTTTTGTTTTCTGCTGGACCAAGTAATTAGAGAATTGCCAAGAAAGTGACAAGCACCAAAAGTGCTTTTCCTGTCAATTCTGCATCCTGTATAGCCTGCATTAGAATATCCAATTAGATCAAGAGAACCATTCCTTGAGTACCATAACCCCAGTTCTAGAGTTCCAACTAGATAATGTAGAATTCTCTTTACTGCAGACAAATGTGACTCTTTTGGAGTAGATTGGAACCGAGCACACAGACACGCACTGAAGTGAATATCTGGTCTGCTTGCTGTCAAGTAGAGCAATGATTCGATCATGCCTCTATAGATTTTTTCGTCAACACTCTTGCCTTTTTCATCCTTTTCCAGCTTGATTGAGGGACTCATAGGTGTACTCGCAGACTTAGCTTTTATCATTTTGAACTTCTTAATAAGTTCCTTTTTATATTTCACCTGACTTATAAAAATTCCACTTTTGCATGGTTTAATTTGCAGTCCTAAAAAGAATGTGAGTTCTCCCATTAGACTCATCTCAAATTCCTACTTTATAATAGACTCAAAATCTTTGCACATAGAGATATTAGTAGAACCAAAAATAATGTCATCAACATAAATTTGTACTAATAAAATATGAGATGAATCATGGTTTGTAAAAAGTGTATTGTCAACTTTTCATCTATTAAAACCATGAGTAAGAAGAAAACAACTCAATCTTTCATACCAAGCTCTGGGAGCTTATTTCAAACCATATAAAGTCCTTTTGAGTTTGTAAACGTATTCTAGATGTTCTTCATTTTCAAAACCAGGAGGTTGAGCAACATAAACTTCTTCATTTAAGACACCATTTAAAAATGCACTTTTCATATCTATTTGATAAAGTTTGAAATTCTTGAAACATGCATATGCACACAAAATTATGATTGCTTCTAATCTAACTACAGGTGCAAAAGTTTCATCGAAGTCAATACCTTCTTCTTGGTTGTAGCCTTTAGCAACTAATCTTGCTTTATTTCTCATTACATTTCCTTATTCATCAAACTTGTTTCTAAAAACCCATTTATTACCAATAATAGAACAATTTGAAGGTTTGGGAACTATATACCAAACTTTATTTCTCTCAAACTGATTTAATTCTTCTTGCATAGCAAGAATCCAATTTTCATCATTTTGAGCATCAATAAAATTTTTAAGTTCTAGTTGAGAAATAAAAGCTACATTATCACATTATTCGCACATTGCTCTTCTAGTCATCATTCTTTCTGATGGCTCTATCAGAAGGTTTTCTTTGGGGTGATATCTGTGAAACTTCCAGTCCTTAGGCAATTCTGCTAGTTGTTCTGTATTTTATTGATCTGCTAATCTTTCTATTGATTATTCTGTCTGATTTTCTTGATATTGATTTGCCTGACTTTCTACTGGCTGATACGCTTCAAACTGTCCAAACAAATTTACAGATCTGTCATTTTAATCTGCTTGCTAATATGATGACTTTTCTGTGTGATTTTTCTCTCCTATTTTTTTGTTCATTTTAGCTACTTCTTTATCTGTATCACTATCAGAAAAACTTATTTCTCTAGTGTAGATGTCAGCATAATAAAATTTCACATTTAGTCTCTTTTACAACTAAAGTTCTTCTATTAAAGATTCTATATGCTTTGCTATTTGAAGAATACCGAAGAAAAATACCTTCATCAGATTTTGCATCAAATTTACCTAGATTACTCTTATCATTAAAAATAAAGCACTTACAGCCAAATGGTTGAAAATAGCTGAAGTTTGGTTTTCTGACCTTCTAAAGCTCATATGAAGTCTTGTTTAGAACTGATCTCACAAGTGTTTTGTTCATGATATAACAAGTAGTACTTACTACTTCTGCCCGGAAGTACTTTCAAAGATTATTATCATTGATCATTGTTCTGGCCATCTCCTGAAGTGTTTTGTTCTCCCTTTTTACTATGCCGTTCTGTTGAGGTGTTTTAGCAGCTGAAAAACTATGATAAATTCCAGAACTGTTACAATACTCCTCAAAGCTTGTATTTTCGAATTCTCATCCATGATCACTCCTTATACTTGTGATCATATACCCTTTCTCATTTTGTAATTTCTTGCTCAATTTTTCAAATGACTTGAATGCCTCACTTTTGTGAGCAAGAAATAATGTCCAAGTATATCTTGTGTATTCATCCACTATAACAAATACATAAGCTTTTCCACCAATACTTGCAGGACTTATTGGTCTAAACAAATCTAAGTGTAAAAGCTCTAATGCTTTCTTGGATGAGATTTTGCCTTTTAGCTTGTGGGAAGTTTTGGTCTGTTTCCCTAGTTGACACGCCTTACAAACATAATTTCTCCCAAAATTTATCTTTGGTAGCCCTTTAATGAGATTTTTCCTAGCAAGCTTCTCCATGGCATGAAAGCTAGCATGTCCAAGTTTCTTGTGCCAAAGTATACTTCAATTTTCTTGTGTTATCAAGCACTTTAGATCACTTTCTTGAAACTCTTCTATATTGACTTGATAAACATTTCTAGATCTATGCCTTGTTAGAACTGATTGATCTGTTCAAACATCTTCTACTCTGCAGTGATCATTTTCAAATATCACTCTTCTGTTTCTATCACAAATTTGGTTGATACTCAACAAGTTAAACTTTAATCCATTAACAAGTAAGACATCTTCTATCTTTGGATTTGAACCAATAGTTCCTATTCCAATGATTTTCCCTTTTCTGTTATCACCAAAACTAACTTTTCCACTATCTCTCATGGTTAATTTTGAAAACTTTGAACTATTCCCAGTCATGTGCCTAGAGCATCCACTATCCAAGTACCATTTTTTGATCTGGAGCTCCTAAGGCAGATCTACAAGGGAATCATACAGATTTAGGTACCCAATCTTTCTTGGGTCCTTGTGGGTTAGTGACAGCATGCACATTATTTTTAATAACCCATATCTGTATTCTAGAACTAGCATTTCTTTAATAATAGCAGAATTTAGACACATGGCCTTTTCTGCTGCAGTACAAGCAAGTGACATAATTGCTAGAAAAATTGTTTATGTAATAATTATTCTTATATTCCTTTTTATGAACATGCTTTTTTTATACTTATAATTATACTTAGAAGTGCTAGCATACAAGTCCTTATTTTTTTTTCCTTTTTCATCACAAATACAAACTTTCTTTCCTTTGTTATTACATTTTTCTTGCAATGCAATGTATTTCTTTTCTAACTCAGAAAATTCATTTTTCACGTCACATTCTTTCTGTTTTACATGCTCAAATTCTTGTCTTAATGCATCATGCTCTTTTCTTAATGCAATATGATTTGTTTTCAGCATGCGATATTTATGATGCACTTTTTCAAAACATACCAGCATGTTTTCATATTCATCTTTATTAACATCAGAACTGGATTCAGAATCAGAACACGTTACCTCATCTATGTCATCTTCATGGCCTGTTTGACCCTTGTTCTGTTCATCAGCAGTGTGATTTTTATGATCTGTCTCAGCAGAGACGTGTTATTCCTCTTGATCAGAAACTGCCATTAGACCAGCTTCATCTGAATCTCCTTCTGATTCTTCTGCACTATTGCTAGAATCTTCGCTATTACTTCATATAGCTTTCATAGCCTTTTTCTTGTACCCTTTCTCCATTTTCTTCAAATTTGGACATTTAGATTTAATGTGTCTAGGCTTCTTACACTCGTAACATACAACATCTCCAGTAGATCTGGAGCTGCTTTCTATTTCTAGTGAGAGTATTTTTGTTGTTGTCTCTTGTTGAATTTCTTACATTTTCTGTACAGCTTTTTGAATTTCTTTGTAATGAGCGCCATCTCATCATCACCATTTGAGTAGTCACTTCCATACTTAGCTTTGAGAGTAAGAGCCCTTAATTTTCTTTCTTTCTCCTTTCAGTATCTTGTGACTTAATATAAAGCTCATGAGAAATAAGTGAGCCACAAACAATATCAAAATTAAGAGTATTAAGATCTTTGTCTAATAAAATAGAAGCTTTAGCTTCCCATCTAGGTGTAAAACCTCTAACAAGTTTAGCAATTTTATTTTCTTCAATGAGTTTGTGACCAAGAGCTTTAATCTCATTAGTTAACTTAAAGTACCTGTTAATTACCTCAGCCACAGTCTCTTCTGGCTTCATTTTGAAAGCTTCATAATCCACCATGAGAACGTGTAGTCTAGATCCCTTTACTTCATGGGTTTCATCATATGTGGCTTCAAGCTTATCCCATATTTCTTTTGCTGTATCACAACCAGAGACTCTATTAAATTCATTTGTATGTAAAGAACATAATAGAATACTCATTGCTTTTGAGTTCAGATGTACTATTTTCTTTTCATCTTTAGTAAGCTCCTTTCTGGTTTTTTGAACAGTAATGCTGGTTCCTCCAGTTTGTTCAACTATTTTTGTTGGAGGTTGATATCCTTCTTCGATTATTTCCCAACAATCCATGTCTTGAGACTGGATAAAATGTTGTATTACTACTTTCAAAAATGGATAATTATCTCCACATAACATAGGTGGTTTGTGGATAGAATGACCTTCTTTAAATGGAGTAGCCACAGGAGGATTTTCAGAACTTGATGCCATCTTACGGATCACTCGAGATTGTTAAATCTTAGGAGAATGAGATCTGCTCTGACACCAATTATTGGTCCCGTCAACACACAAAGGGGGGTGAATTTTTTTTAAAAATTTTAGCTCAATTTCTGATGGAACAAAACATAAGTGATCTAGTGGAGTTTTCTAGTTTGAGCAGAACAAAAAGATATGCAATGGATGAATGCAAAATATGATGATTAACAGAATATACAATAAATCCCTTTTAAAACAGATTTAAACCTTGCAGTAAATCAATGTTAAATATTAGAAAAGTTTTTTAAAGATTTCTTTTAAATCAACATGAAATTTAGCAAGAACAAAACAGTTGAAATCTTTTAGAAATAGAATAGAGAAGAGGGGAGAAGAATGAGATCAACACAAATGATTTATAGTGGTTCGGTCTAGCTAACTACATCCACTCCCCAAGACACCGTCTTGAGCTTTTCTCTCCACTAACAACTCTTTTAATGGGCAAGAGTTAAAGCCAATATACAATTCTAGTATATTTTCTACCCACAATCTTTTTCCCAAGTAAAAGATGTAAATGCTTACTAGAATTTCCTAAGGTTCCAGCCAACCCTTTCTCACAATCTTTTACAAAGATACCTCACACAAGAATTACAACAAAATGCTATAATCTAGTTGAGGAGGATGATAATGAATGAAGTGTAAGATGTAAAAATTAGCTTGAATAAGATGAAAGTTTGTATCTCAAGAGATAAAAATGATTTCCAACTTCTCTAACCCTTTTGGAACAAAAAATAACTTCAATTTATAGCCAAAAACTCAATATAATCGTTGGTGTTTAAAAACTAGCCGTTATGTGTAAGACAGATTTGATAAAAATCAAAAACTAGTCGTTATTTTGTCATTTAGTGAAAAGCAGAACTGCTGTTCTATTTAACTTTTCTGCTGCGGCAGAACAGAAAACTTTTCCAAAGCATTTTCTAGTATCCTCTTTGCTTAACTTTTCAAAGTACTTTCTAATAGTTTTTCTAAAAGAATGTTTGACAAAATACAGAGAATCATTTTAGAATGCCTTTTTAAAACATCTTTTCTGTTTATAGTAAAACATTTGTTCTGTTTGCAACAAAACACGTTTTATATTTACAATAGAACACCATTTTAGAATACATTTTAATGCATGTAAAATTATTTTTATGCAAGAAAAGAGTTTTAAGATGCATGAACATATATATAAAGCTCCTCAAAAGATTTTATAGAATTAGTACCCTAACTTATTCGAATTTCCAATAGAACTTGAATCTCTAAGTTCTTCATGTATTTGGCTTGCTTCCTTAATTTTAATCTTGCACATCTTAGTGGAGTTTGAGCTGAAACAAAAACACAAAAAATAGAATTTCTACAAAGTTTATACAAGGTTTGATTATCGTCAAAAATGAGATGTAACCTTGAACCAACACGGCCATTTGTCGACAAAAATCAAAAGTCTTGCATTTAAAGCCATCATTTTAGCTCCGGCAAAATGAAAAAGACTAAAAGAAGGGAAAACTACCAAAAAAAGTGGGAACCAAGGATCAGGATCAGCACTTTCGTTCCTCCATACGCGTCATAAACAACTTTTCATCACTGGATAACCTCTTATCTGGGTTATCTCGGGACCCGGTGTCTACACTAGCCTTTTATGCCATAACCAATTCTGATCATCATTTGAAATTAAGCAAGTTGAATTATTATTATTATTGTCATTTAAACTTACTTGATAAATATTTCCAATTCTGTAACCAGTTAGAACAGTGTTACATGATTTGGCATCTTCATCTTTGCAATCCTTTATTTCAGAGATAACTCTTCAATTTTTATCACATAATTGACTTACACTTAAAAGATTATATTTCAATTCTTTCATAAGTGAAACATCTTCGATACGTGGGTTGGTTCCAACGGTTCCAACTCCAATAATTTTGCTTTTATTTTTGTCACCAAAATTGACAAACCCTCCATCTTTCATAAAGAGTTTAGGAAACTTTTTTTGTCTCATATCATATGTCTTGAGCAACCGCTATCAAGATACCATTTGTTGTTCTCGTTACTATTTAGACAAACCTACAAGATAATTATTTCTTCTTAGGTACCCAATTTATTTTGGCTCCTTAGGAGTTAGTTTTTGCAATAAGTATTTTGTTTCTAGCTTCGTTGTTCTTTCCTTTTCCCTTTTTCTTGTGAAAGCAATCTCTTACAAAGTGCATATTCTTACCACAAAAAGTACAAGAGATTTTAGGTAAAGATGAATGATCAGCCATTTTGATATTTTTCTCTTGTTTACCCATCTTCTCATCATTTACTACAGCCTTGGAAAACTCTCTTAAAGCTTCATTTTCTCTCATCATTTTTCATATCTCGATATTTAACTCAACAACTTTCATCTCAAGCTCCACACAATCACATAATTTAAAATTAAGCTCGTTAAAATCTTCAAACAGCTCTAAATAATTTTTACGTTCATCATGAGAATAATTCAAAAAAATTTCCACATTTCTTTTTAAATTATCATATGGCCCCTGCAAAATTTTATGATCTTTATTTAACACATGATAGATAGCTCAGATATCATAATTCTTTTTCTTTACTCTATCATATTTCATGCAAAGCTATTAAAAAATTTTATTCAACACTTCAAGATTATTGAAATCAGAATCACTTACTTTATTTTGATCTTCTTTAATTCTGGTTTCTTCAAGGTTCACCAGAACAGTATCATGTTCTATTTCTTCATCTGATTCAGCCATCAAACCAGCATCTTTTATGTTCTGATTTGATTCTAAATTTTGATCTCATTTTTGCTTCACATCATTCTCATGACTTTGCATAACAAGCTCATAGGATAACAAGGATCCAATAAGATCATCATAGGTAAAATTTCACAGATCTCTATCAAGTAGAACAACTACTTTTTCTCTCCAGTTTGAGTTCAATGATCTTATCAACTTTTTGATTTCCTCTTCTTCACTTACAATCTTTCCAAGCCCTTCTATAGACCTTGTGATTTTGACAAACCTATTAATCATTTTAGAAATAGTTTCATTAGTTTTCATCTTGAAAGATTCATAATCATACATCAACACATGTAAGTGAGAATCCTTGACTTATGTGGTTCAGTCCTAGGTTGCCACAAGTTTATCCTACATCTCTTTAACAGTGTCACAAGCTGAAATTCTATTAAATTTATTAGAATCTAGAGAATGATATAGCAAACTCATAGCTTTTGAATTCCTTTGAATAGTTAGAATATTAGTTTCAAAATACTCATTTTCTTCCTTAGGAATTTCATGCCATTCTCAAGTTTTGTTGGTGATTTGGTGCCATTGATCACTATCTTCCAACTTTCCATGTCTTGTATTAGAATGAAATATCTCATTCTAGCTTTCCAAAATTAGAATTTCTATCCACAAAACATAAGAGGATGTGTTGATGATTGTCCTTCAGCAAAGGTAGTGTTCAAGCGATTTGTTCTAGCCATCTTGTAGATCTTTCTAGGTTATTAAACCTGTAAAGAAAAATAAGATCTGCTCTGATACTAAATATGAGTCCCAAATATATAATCTAGAAGGGGGTGAATAAAGTATTTCAAAATTTTGAGCAATAAAAACAAATTAGAATATAAGCAGTAGAGCACCAAGATCATATTTTATTTCATGCATTTAAATTAAAATATTTTTAATCAATCATTTTCCAATGTTAAACATATACATGGCTGAAACTTTTGATGGGAAAAAATCAACTTAAGACTTGCAAAAATAATTTATGCAAAAATACAAATTCATCCCGTAGTAGAACACAGATTAATTTTTTACTCTATTCTATAGAACACGTAACAGATATAGAACAGGCAGATTTAGCACAGCATGAATATATAGAGAGCATGAATATAAAGAAAATAAGGGATAGAGATATTTAACACTGCGATTTATAGAGGTTAGGCTATCGCCTACATCCTCTCCTTAAGATAACTCATTTTAAGAGTTTCTCTCTTTCTAGTGTGACTCTATTTAGCGGACAAGAGTCAAAAGCCAATTATATATGTAGCTACCCAAGTTTTTCTCCCAAGTAAAAACCTATAAAACACTTAACCCTTTTTTCCAAGTAAAAGGATCTAAACACTTAGCCCTTTTACTTAAGTAAAATAACCTAAACACTTGCTAGTTTATTTTCTTAGATCCTAGCAGCCTAACCTCACATTATCTCACAAATTTGATAAACCTCACTAACATGATTACAATATAAAAACTATAATCATATTGAAAATATGTGATCGTTAATGCTCATGATGGAATGAAAACTTACAAAAAAATTAAAGCTTAAGCAGAAAATGTGTTTTTACTCACATCTTAGATACTTCAATAGAAAATCATTTTATAGACAAAATAAAATAACTGTCGAGTGTGAAAGCATTTTCAAAAACATTTCCATAAGTAAAAGACGATTTAATTTTGTTTCCTTAAGTAAAAATCTAATAGTTATAAATTATTAGGGTTTTTCTTTCATTTTTCAAAGAAGCTTGTATATGAAAAACTTAAGATTTCGGAAAGAAAAAAATTTAAATAAGTTAAGATATGATTTTGAAAAATCTTTAAATGCAGTGAATGATTGTGAGTGTGTGAATTCTCAAAAATGATTTTACAAATATTTTCTAAAGAAACTTGATATACAGAACACGCCGGTTCTGATACTGAAATTGAGATAGAACACGTCTGGACTGTTCAGATTCGAATAGAGCACTTGATTTTAGATTTGTCTGATTTTGGACCTACACAATATAAACTTAAAAAGGTCCAAAACTTAATTAAATAGAAGGTTTTGTTAATTATCAAAATTCAAGATTTAGTGTTAGTCTGTTGAACCAACAATAAACAAAGTGATAATTATTCAACATGGACTATAAAAAATAATTCATTATCATCGTAACTATCCCTCCCAAGTCATGCTCTTAAAGAAAATGACAAACATTTGTGCTATTCAAGACAAGTTTCTTAGACTTATGTTGTAGGTGTGGATAATCTTCTTTGATGCGATTGAAAAAAATTCCCAATTGCATTCATTCAAACACACAAGAAATAGGGATAGAGATAGGATTAGGGTGTTTGAGAGAAGTATTTCTCAAAATAGGATCTTTTGAATAGTATTTTTGTGTGGTTTTATTTTTTCCAATGCCGCAACTCACAGCTGCGGCATTGTCTTCCAATGGCAGTAGCACCCTACTGCTGCTCTTGCCTTTCTTTCTTTTTAAAAAATAAAAATAAAAATTGTATCTTATTATATTACTGTCCAGTTTTAATTATTATACTTAAAATTTTTAATATTTTTACAATATATGATTTTTTAAAATATTACTATAAAACATATTTCTAATAAATAATTATTGAAAATTCCCCATACCAATAAGTAAGTAAAATTGAGAAACCGAAAAGTCAAATGGTTAACTAATTTAATATTTAGATATGAATTTCTGTAATTTTTTATTTTAAATTTTTTTTGTTGATTTAAAGATATAATAAATAATCTTAAAGTTAGACCAATGATTAACACACGATTAAAAATGCAAGAGATTTTGGATTTGATTTTTTATCATTTAAACTTGTAAAATAGGCATTATGCACCTCTCTCGGTGAAAAAAAAAATACAAATAGATAACGACATGGGATTTCTTACATATTCACATGCTTTTGTTGTAAAAAATTGAATAATTCTTCAAAATCAATAGTTAATTAGTTACTCATATATATATATATATATATATGATGATGAAAATAATGAATTGACCTACAGATTTTTTTTAAAAAAAAAAACTCAATCTAGAGATTGTTAATAAATTAAATTACATAGATGTTAATTTTGTGGTCTAAATTAGACTATTTATTTAAAAAAAAAAAGTAAGATAAGTTGTTTTCTTTCTTCTTTTAATATAAAATTACAAATTATAAAAATACGATGAATCCTTAAGAAAATTAATTTTAGTAAATATAAAATGATTATTGAAAGTTGCTTTTTGTTTTCCACACTTTGGCATTTTGTGGATGAAAATATGCATTGTGTCTAAATAAAATAAAGTCAATCTACACAGAAATAAGCAGTATTTAATCGCAATTATATAAAAAAATGACATATTTAATTCTTATATATATATATATATATATATAAACTAGACTTGTGTCTATCTCAATTTCAAAAATTAGCTCATGAGGTGACTATTTAAATCATTATAAATAAATTATATTTCAATAACTAGTCGAGAATACAAGTGAAAAACATAAAGCATGAGGTTAATTTATAGAGCTGAACATATGCGGATGGTCCAACATAACAAAGTATAATTTTTATTTTAAAAAAGAATGATTTTTTGAAAAGAAAAAAAAAATAATTCTGCAGCTCATTGAAAAAATAATAATAAGCAGCTGTTGCTCCAAGATAATGCCTATTTTGGAGTGAACATCCAAAAATAGTATTCAAAAGACCTTATTTTGAAAAATACTTTTGCCAATCACCTAATCCTATCTTTGTACCAAGAAATAGGTATTTAACAATCAGAAATTGTTTATTAACTTATCTGCACCCATGCAACATATTCGCCACACATTACCTAAGTCCGTCACTGCTTATGCAACATAGCATGCGACGATTATGTCATATTAAAGATGAGGTTGCTATGTTCCGTGTTTAACTCAAACTACAGTGATACCTACCCTATTTCGGTAGATATCAAACTGACTTAATATTGACCGTCCATGTGGCAGATGTACAATCTCAACCATAGAATGAAAACCTACAACTTATTGAATTGGTTTTCAAGGAAAAACAAACAAACAAACTGACTGTCCGCTAAACAATTACAGTTTCTCTGCTTTTGTCAATAAATTTATCTCCAATCAAACAAAGAATAGGGCTACTTGGACCGAAGAATTAATGATTGGTGGGAGGGATAAATTCCTCGAAACACACCTAATTAAATAATTAATGAATTTTGCAATGTTTTAAATTTTTTTAATAAATTTTAAAAATTCTAATATCTCTTCAATTTTTTTATAATTATTAATATTATCCAGTTTAAATCGGATTGTCCTACTATGATAATAAAATTTTTCAATATTAATTTTTGTCATCTATAAGAGTCGAATTTGAGATTTTACTTGAGAAAAATAAGTGTCAAACTATATGAATCAACCGATATTGGCTCTAATCTCTCTTCATTAAACATAGATTTACATTATTTCAAAAAGAAAAAAAAATTAAGTGCAAATTTACATAATTCAATGCTCTATTATTTTTTATGAAGTACATAGTACTTATATTTTTTTTCCAAACAAAACATTTAATGTCACTTTTTTTTAATTTCATATAAAACAATATCATTTATAATTAGAAGAAAAAAAAAAGAAAAAAGTGGGACTTGTTTATATATATATAATGTTTTTTTAAAACTTATTTTGATTTTTGGGGTGGTTTGAAAGTTATTTGGAGGATTGGGGTTTTTCACATTTCCGCAGAGAGGCATTGCGGAAATGTAAAGTGGGGCCCACGCATGGGAATAATGGGGATTTCCATTTCCGCAAATAGATCTTGCAGAAATGGAAGTGGGCCCCGCCAACCATCAATAATATGCACTTCCATTTTCGCAAATGCACCTTGCGGAAATGTAAGTGGGCCCCGCGAACCATCAATTATATGCACTTCCATTTTCGCAAGGTATATTTGCGGAAATGGAAGAATGGCCCACCACTTGCACAGAATTGTGCAATAATTCATTCCTATTTCCGCAGGATTGATCTGCGAAAATAGGCCACTTTCTCCGGCTCAATTATGAAGGAGTTGAAAAAAATAGTTATCGAAACGTAGTATAAATATGTATGTTTGAAACTATTTTCAATGTGTTTTTAGTTTGTGTAAGTTGTGATAGTGAGAGGAGAAAGAATAGCATTTGCAGCATTTGAGGATTTTGTTGAGTAGAGTGATCAAATTTGTGATATAAATTTAGGTGTGCTGTTATATGATAACCAAAAAAAATTATCAGTATTTGGTAAATTTTTTTGTTTAATTTATTTTAATATGTTGAATTTATTTTTAATTATATTGTATTAGCACTGATTTATTTTTTTTTTTTAAATTTGATAAATTATAGATATCAATTGAAGGCCGATAGAAAAACGGCAAATAAATTATAATCTTCGGAGTAAGGTATTATGTCACTTACTTTGTATTTTTTTATTTGTGATTTTATATTTTTAAATATTAAAAAAATGAATATAGATATGCTATATTTATATACTGTAATATTATAAAAGTTGGAGAAAAAATTTTAAAATTTATAAGTAAAATGATAATTAAAAAATTACAAATTTGTTTGTTAATATAAATTTAATTTTTATTAATTTTATACAATAGATGGTGTATACATACTTAGTTCAAAAAGCTATGATAAGTGATATTTCAAATAAAATCATATCTGAAAAATGGGATAATTTGTACAACTGTCGAATTGGAAATGGCATAACATTATTCGATCATATTATTACAAAAAACAAAAAAGTGCAAGAAATTATAATAAGAGGATATCCCATAACGGAAGTAAAAATGGTGAAAGCACTTTGTATGACAGTACTAATATTTTATTTGAAGTCTATAATGAAAATTTAGAATAATGAGCATGTTACAAAATAGGATGAAGTAGTTATGATATTTGTAAAAGATGTAATAAAAATTAGTGGAGGAAATATTTTGAAAGTTAGGGATACAATGCCAGTTGAGCAAAAAATTTATTATAAATGGTACAATTACAATATATGGCCTAAATATTATGTTTTTTAGAGTACAATTATTGTTGCAGTTTTTATTTAATTTCATTATTATAATTTTAAAAATATTATTATTGGTGTTGTAGTTATTTTAGTATTTAAATGGAATAAATTATTATTTAAATATCATTTTTATTGCTTTATTTTATCAATAGACCATATTAGCAGAAATAAATATCAATTTAAAATAATATAATTGTATTATGAGTTACAGATAATTTCAAGATGTCAGCATATATAGACTTTTACTTGCACATGGGTGGTGAAATAAGTTATGGAGTTGTAGGTTTTGAATATGATATTTCGGGTCCCAATGCCATTACAAGGAGACTTAGACTTAGAAATAAGTCAACTCTTCCTCAATTGATACGTAAAATTCACATTAAATTGAGTTTAGGTATTAACGATGTGATTCAAAGGATTATATACAAAAATCCAAGGTACAACCGAGGATCATTAAGTTGGACGTCGGTGGATTTGGTAGATGACAGTGACATAGATATGATTTATGAAAATTTAAGACAATATGAAGATGGTAACTTGGTGGAATTAATTATTATAGAGCTAATATGGCAATATATGATACTGGTGATCAAAATAGAAATGATGCATTGTACATGAAAAATGTTGAACCAAGTCAACAATTATATGTAAATGATGTGGGTACAAGTCAACCCAGGCATTCTGTCAATAGGGAAGATATTGAAATTTTGACTGAAACAAAATTTTTGTCAATTTTTTGGTGATGAAGTACAAAATGTAGATGAAAATAGACAACGACAATCAGTAGGGCACCATAGAAATGCCGGCCCTAGTCACCCTAGGCAGTCTGTCAGTCGACAGGATAGTGAATTGCTTCTTAGAGAGGATAGTGTCAGCTCAGGACTCGGGCGTCTTCATCGATTAGTTAGCCATGTGCCTGATGCTTCAATGAGTCGACGTAGACAGTCAATTAGTCATGTGCCCGATGCTTCTATGAGTCAGCCTAAACAGTCAGTTAGCCATGTGCCCGATGCTTCTATGAGTCAGCCCAAACAGCCAGTACGCCAGATGCGTGATGCTTCTATTAGTCAGCCTAGGCGGTCTATTAGTTGAAGGGTTCGTGATTTTTTCAGTAAATCCATATTTAGCAACAGATCAAGCAGTCATCGAGATGAGAAGAACTTTGTACAACCAGTAGGTGTTGACCCAATTCAAGGTACAGAACATATTCGCCATAGACAATCAGTTGAGCATAGGATAGATGCGGGTCCTAGTGATGTTCGGCCGACTGTTGAACAACGGGATGGAAATTTAATGGACTATTCCTTGCATGGCAACTATTGTAACATTTCGGAAAATGAGTGTAGACACCAGGTCCCGAGTCCGGCATAAAATGGCAATGGTGATTTTGATCCTTGATTATTCCCTCCGAAAAAATATATATATATATGTGTGTGTGAAATTAAAAATTAATTAATTAATTTTGTTATTAGTTAATTGAGTAATTAATATTATTGTGTGATTAAAGTGCATGAAAAATTAAAGTTTAAAGTGTATAATTAATTAGATAAAATATATATATATATGATAATTTAAATGGATTAATTAGTGTAATGTTTAATTAATTAGATAAATTATATATTAAATAGGTTAATTATATTTATATGTAATATTTAATTATTGTAATATTTAATTAATTGAATATATTAATGTGTAATGTTTAATTAATATATGCATGTTTAATTAAATTAGTATGTGTGTGTATTAGTTTTAATTAAGTTAGATTAATTAAGATATGAAAATGGGAGGAATTATTTGAAGGCATGAAAATTGAGGAAATGACCATTGTGCCCATTAACCCTAATTTGAGGGAATAAAAAGAAGAAGATGAAGAAAAACAAGAAGGGCTCGGCAGATCAAAAGAAAGAAAAAGAAAAGAAAAGAGAGCAAGGCAAAGAAGAAGAAAGAAAAAGAAAGCAAGAACAGAGGAGGGGAGCTAACCAAAGATCAAAGAAGAAACCAAAGGAAAGAAAAAGAGAGAGCAAGAAAGAACTGAGAGCAAGAGAGGGCCAAAATAAGGTAAGGGAAAAAGAAATAAAGGAGAGAAGAGAGGAGAGTGGCCAACGGAGCACAGCCCAGGCGCCGGAGAGAGAAGAGAAAGAAGAAAGAGGAGGGGAGGAAGCGTCGCCTCCGCCGGCCAGATCCGGCAACCGATCGCCGCACGCGCCCCGCCGCCGTGGAGAGGAGGTCCGGAAGATTTAGGCGACGCCCACCGTTTTTCCATCGGACTCCGGCAGACGGCGCGTGAGGGAGAAGAACCCGAGACAAAGGCAGCGGCTTCGCACGGGATTTTCGACTAATCGGCGCCGGCTTCCGGCGCGTGGACACCGCCGGTGAGACCCTGTGACGACGATCTACAGTGCGACGGTGGAGGTGTAGGCCACTGCCTCTCCGGCGAAGCTCCGGCGAGGTAAATCCCTATTTCCTTTATATTTTATTTTATTATTATTATTATTATTATTATTATTATTATTATATATTTATTTAATTTCTGAATTATTATTATTATTATTATAATATTATTATTATATTTATTCATTATTCGGTTTTAATATTATTTTATTATTTTATTATTGTTATTTTTATATTTATTATTATTATTATTATTATTATTATTATTATTATTATTATGGTTATTATATGGTTATTGTTAATTAATTGTTATATTTGTTTATTATTAGTATTTTGTGTTATGTTAATATTATTATTATAATAATTATTATTTTTATTAATATTATTATTATTATTGTCTAATTTGTGTTAATTTTATGTTGATGTTATTATTTAATTGATTTGTGATTATTTAATTTTATGTTTTAATATTATTATTATTATTATTATTATTATTATTATTATTATTATTATTATCGTTATTGATTATTGTTATTATTATTGCTATTTGTTTATGCAATTATTTATGTATTCATTTATTTATTTATTTAGAAATATGTAATTACTATTTTATTGCATTTTATGTATTTGTGGTCTGTAATAATAAAATGATTTTCGACCGCTCTTAAAAAGAACCACCACACAAATGTTTTCTACTAAATAGAATGTTTGCTAAATAAAACTTGGACCAATGTCCTATTTTTACCCAATAAAATCATCACATAAGCATTATTTTCCATAATGAATGCATGCGAGGACCAATGTCCTCATTGTTAATGAATAACCCGTTTTATGCATGTATCGCACATTTACGAACGAGGGTTGTATTCTGTCCTTGGTATTATTGTAAATTTATTTCATGTTTTAATGCTATTTTATTTTATGCTCTTAAATGGATGAATGCGCTTTAATTTAAATTGCATCGTGTGGAGAGAGAGCGAATCAATGACAATTAAAATTTAATCATAAAATAATCGAGGTAGAAATAGATGAGAAATTCCGAACCCAGCTCTGGTCTTTGGGCTCGAGAGGCTAGAGGTTACCCTCCAAGACACCTCTTGGGTCACGAGGCTTTAGCATTAATCCTAGGCTCCTTAGGGCGAGAGGTTTACCTTCCAAGACCCCTTTGGCTGGCCCAAAATGGATACTAAGCGCAGTCTTAGGCTCTCCGAGGTGAGAGAAACTTTCCCAATGTTCTATTGGGTGGCGACTCCATGAAACCTTCTTGTTGCCCAACATAGACGCACTTGCGATTTATTGCAAGCTGTCAACGGACCCATAATTGCCCAATCACTCTCGAGCGAGCGGTCAGAGGGGCGGCCGCGGGGATCCGGCGCGCGTCACAGTGGCGACTCCACTGGGGACGATATGGTTTGAGATTTCAATTTGAAAATACCTCGTTTAACATTTATGGTTAAAATTTAATTCATAAATTCGCTTTCTCTCATTTGCATTACATCTCATTAGAGCTTTAAAATATGCTAGTTTGGTCCCTCTATTAGCCTCGGTGCGTTCCTGAAGCACGACCTCATTTTCACTCAATTTGGGAAAGTGTTAAGGATAATCACCAGCCCAAGCCTCGTACCATCATGGTATATAAAATGGTGACCCGATCGGTCGTTACGCTCGTGATGAGTTAGACCCATCGGCAGGGATCATGCTTGGGTAGCCCCAAAGTAACACCACCTTTTGACCAAAGCTCATGTAATGGCAATAGAAACATCCACTAGGTGACATGTACCATAATATCGTGCTTGCTATTTGGGCTGTCATATATTGAACAAAATCAATTGAATCAAATGGTTTTCGTCAAAGGCTTTCATGCCCCGTCGGAACCATCTTAACTTAGTTGAATTGTTTAAATATATAATGGCCAACCATCCATGCGCATGTGCTTTAAATTAAGAGTTGTTATGCTGCCGGCTTCTCACCGTGCACTATACGCGTCCATTGGGTTCCCTGTTAACCCTTGGATAAAGCCCACCTAGGAAAGAGACCGCACGACCCCGTGTGTGGAAGAAATAAGGTTGGAAGGATCTATCTGCTTGCATGTGGCTGTGAATGCTGCACAACATGCACATACATCACATGTCATTCATGTAAAAAAAAAACAAAAAATAAAATTAAAAAAAATAATAACAATAAAAAATACATTTCATATTGTGTATATATCCTTTTGCCTACATATTATTTTTCATGTGCATATACCATCATGTATATAACTTTTTCATGCATTGCATCGCATAATTGCAATTTATTGATTTTTTTCACTCCATCCGCACAATTCACGATCATGTATTGTATATTGTCATACACGCATCATTCTAACAATTTAAATTTTCAGCCATCATAAATTCATCCAAATGGATTAGAGGCCCTGACGGTCGATTAGTAAGGACAGACCTTTGGATTGTTGGAATTAGTGCTTGATTGGGATCACGAGCCACTCTCAGCATCTAGTACCTCATCTTCATGATTCACGAGCACCTACTATTCCACAACTACATGTTGACCCGCAACAACAAATAGTTCATGCTGGGGGGCAAGTCGAACCACCTGCTGGGGGAGAGACTCTTTTTATTGGCAATGTTACTGTTAACCTGTCAATGAGCATGGAGCTGCGGCATCTATTAAGCCAAGAAGCAAAAAGATTCCCAATCCCAATGATGATTTTGTGATGGAGGAGAAAAATGAAGAGCCAATAGTCTATCAAGCTGTGAGGGGTAGAGCACCCAGGATAGAAAAAGAGGTTTCAAAAAGGGAAAATTACATCCATTGTCGGCTAAGCCTGCCTTAAACCAAGGGGAAGCTATTCATAGAATGGAGCAATTTTGTGCTTTCCACCAACATTGGCCAGTTAATAGATCAATGCTAAATTTTGAGGGACTGAATTCAAGATCTGATCAACAATAAAGAAATTGTTGACCCAGAGAAGAAGGGAAAATAAAAGCTGATGACAAATGAACAATGTTTTTGTGTACTTGTATATTATTTCTAAGGATTTCATTTCTTATGATCATGATGTATTCATTCATTTTGACATTAATTCAATTAATACTACTGCATTTAATCTTGGAACTTTGGGAAAATCCAAAGAAAATCTTGATGGCATTTGATATAACTCCTGAAGAGAGAGAGAGAGAGAGTCAGAGAGAAAATAAAAATAAGAAAGAAAAAACTAGTTACAATTAAAAGATTGGATGAAAACTCACTAAGAGAACTAGAACCTTTCTGATTACCCGTCGAAGCGATCTCTGGATAAGACAGAACCTGGAAAATGATTTAGGCAATCTTTTCTTTGTATAGCTCTCTAAATGACTATTTCCTACCCTTGTTCTGCAATCGCTTGCTAGCCCATTGAGCTTTTATGTAGGTATGCTGAATGCGTGCCAATTTTGTTGTTACACACATTAAAACTACCCCCTCACCTAAAATGATTTTGGCTTCCCCTTAGAAGAGTGGCCGCTCTAAAACTGATGGATGTACATCTGAAATAATTCTTTGGACTATTAAAAAATTGCCTTGATGAGAGCAAGTTCAGACTTTGAAAAAAAAGGGTCTAGTCATGCATGAAAGGCATGAGCTCGAAAAAAAAGAACGATAAAAAAAAAAAGAAAAAAAAGAGAAAAGAAAAATCGAAAAAAAAAAGAAAAGAAAAGCCAAAAATAAGAAAAAACAAGAAAAAAAAAAGAAAGAAAAAGCAAAAAAGAGAGCTCAAAATGGTGACCAATTGACTAGTTTCAATTATTGCCCTTCTGATCTCAAGGAGCTAGAATTTTATCGAGTCCAAATTCAAGAATACTTTTGAGCCGAGAACGGTTCATCCATCAGTTGAGAAAATGTCGCAGCCATTTTTCTTTAGCGACCTGATCTTTCTTTGACAACCATCTACCCAAGCCTAACATTACAACCAAAGTAAGACCTTTTGATTCTGGGTTCAGTCTTATCCAATTAGCGGAGATGACCTTTTAATAAGGTTTGGTACGTAAGAAGAGGCCTATGGTGTTTCTTGAGCTTCAAGCGAGAAGCCATGAGTACATTCATGCATTCGAGTTAAGTCTCGTCTCCGACGTTGCTTCTAGAATTTGCATTCAAAAGATTAAATGAGAGTAGAGAGAAAATATTCAATCATGAGAATAAAAAAGAGAGCAGATTGATAACAGGAGTTTGATGCTTTCAAGATTTATCCCGAGATTGGATGAGGTTTTGTATCTTGAGATTAATGCCAAATAATGATCATATATTATGAAATCAAATTGAAATATGTGCATTTATGTAATGGTATTGATGTAACCAGAATAGTTCATCTGATGTACAAAAGAAAAAAAAAAGAAAAAAAAAAGAAAAAAAGAGAAATGGCCGTTAGAGATGAAAACCATAATTGGCGCTCTAAGCAAAAATTAGGCCAAAGGACAGGGTGAAAACCTGAAAACAGGCAGTCTATCTTAAAAAAAAAAGAAGAAGAAGAAGAAGAAGAAGAAGAAGAAGAAGAAGAAGAAGAAAGAAAAGCTGCTGGATTGGGTTGGGTCCATTCCAGGCAAAAATAAGGCACATGGTCATGTGAAAATCCGAAAGGACGCATTTCCCGCTAAGAAAAGCTAGTGTGAAAATCCACAAGGGACGCACTACCTTAAAATAATGACTACAGGTTTCAGAGGAGAACCTCATGATCCCCAAAGAGCATGAAATTCAAAGGCAATTCCAGAAGGCACTGATCTTACTGCAAATTGCAATCAAATCGGCTGTCGCCTCCAAATCCACTTAGATGAATTTTTATACTGCATTGCTGCATACACATGCATCTCACGTGCATACTCACAATTTTTTCTGTATATCTGCCTTTCTAAGTCTTGCGGAAAAAGAGACTCGATGTGGACACCGGCAGAAATCGAGTGACGACATCATTCCAAACATCAATCAAGATCAAACCCAAGACCTCTCAGGGGGCACATAATCAAATCCAAGACCTCTCAGGGGGCAGTTCTCATCCCAAGACCTCTCAGGGGGCACATAATCAAATCCAAGACCTCTCAGGGGGCAGATCTCAACCCAAGACCTCTCAGGGGGCAGCCGCTTCTCAAAGGGCTCATAGACAGCACCACTTCATCATCCAATCGAAGGGTTAGCACGATCACGGCACTACCACTTCGCAACGGTTTGCACGATGGCGGCACTACCATTCTACGGAATGTTAGCACGACCATGGCAATACCATTTCAAATTTCAGGAGGGTTAGCACGATGGCGGCACTACCACTCTAAGGAGGGTTAGCACGACCACGGCACTACCGCTTCAAAATCTCAAGCCCTCTGAGGAGGCAAATCCCAAAGCCCTCTGAGGAGGCATCTCTTTATCCGACTCCCGGTAAGAAGGCAAGGTCTCCGCCGCAGGTATGGAATCCCCTCTCTCTTCCTCTTTGAATTTTGGCTCACCTAGGTGTCTATGCACTAGCTTCTCCAAAATTGGGGGCAACTGTAGACACCGGGTCCCGAGTCCGGCATAAAATGGCAATGGTGATTTTGATCCTTGATTATTCCCTCCGAAAAAATATATATAAATATGTGTGTGTGAAATTAAAAATTAATTAATTAATTTTGTTATTAGTTAATTGAGTAATTAATATTATTGTGTGATTAAAGTGCATGAAAAATTAAAGTTTAAAGTGTATAATTAATTAGATAAAATATATATATATGATAATTTAAATGGATTAATTAGTGTAATGTTTAATTAATTAGATAAATTATATATTAAATAGGTTAATTATATTTATATGTAATATTTAATTATTGTAATATTTAATTAATTGAATATATTAATGTGTAATGTTTAATTAATATATGCATGTTTAATTGAATTAGTATGTGTGTGTATTAGTTTTAATTAAGTTAGATTAATTAAGATATGAAAATGGGAGGAATTATTTGAAGGCATGAAAATTGAGGAAATGACCATTGTGCCCATTAACCCTAATTTGAGGGAATAAAAAGAAGAAGATGAAGAAAAACAAGAAGGGCTCGGCAGATCAAAAGAAAGAAAAAGAAAAGAAAAGAGAGCAAGGCAAAGAAGAAGAAAGAAAAAGAAAAGAAAAAGAAAGCAAGAATAGAGGAGGGGAGCCGACCAAAGATCAAAGAAGAAACCAAAGAAAAGAAAAGGAAAGAAAAAGAGAGAGCAAGAAAGAACTGAGAGCAAGAGAGGGCCAAAATAAGGTAAGGGAAAAAGAAATAAAGGAGAGAAGAGAGGAGAGTGGCCAACGGAGCACAGCCCAGGCGCCGGAGAGAGAAGAGAAAGAAGAAAGAGGAGGGGAGGAAGCGTCGCCTCCGCCAGCCAGATCCGGCAACCGATCGCCGCACGCGCCCCGCCGCCGTGGAGAGAAGGTCCGAAGGATTCAGGCGACGCCCATCGTTCTTCCATCGGACTCCGGCAAACGGCGCGTGAGGGAGAAGAACCTGAGACAAAGGCAGCGGCTTCGCACGGGATTTCCGACTAATCGGCGCCGGCTTCCGGTGCGTGGACACCGCCGGTGAGACCCTGTGATGACGATCTACAGTGCGACGGTGGAGGTGTAGGCCACTGCCTCTCCGGCGAGGTAAATCCCTATTTCCTTTATATTTTATTTTATTATTATTATTATTATTATTATTATATATTTATTTAATTTCTGAATTATTATTATTATAATATTATTATTATATTTATTCATTATTCGGTTTTAATATTATTTTATTATTTATTATTGTTATTTTTATATTTATTATTATTATTATTATTATTATTATTATTATTATTATGGTTATTATATGGTTATTGTTAATTAATTGTTATATTTGTTTATTATTAGTATTTTGTGTTATGTTAATATTATTATTATAATTATTATTATTTTTATTAATATTATTATTATTATTGTCTAATTTGTGTTAATTTTATGTTGATGTTATTATTTAATTGATTTGTGATTATTTAATTTTATGTTTTAATATTATTATTATTATTATTATTATTATTATTATTATTATTATTATTATTATTATTATCATTATTGATTATTGTTATTATTATTGCTATTTGTTTATGCAATTATTTATGTATTCATTTATTTATTTATTTAGAAATATGTAATTACTATTTTATTGCATTTTATGTATTTGTGGTCTGTAATAATAAAATGATTTTCGACCGCTCTTAAAAAGAACCACCACACAAATGTTTTCTACTAAATAGAATGTTTGCTAAATAAAACTTGGACCAATGTCCTATTTTTACCCAATAAAATCATCACATAAACATTATTTTCCATAATGAATGCATGCGAGGACCAATGTCCTCATTGTTAATGAATAACCCGTTTTATGCATGTATCGCACATTTACGAACGAGGGTTGTATTCTGCCCTTGGTATTATTGTAAATTTATTTCATGTTTTAATGCTATTTTATTTTATGCTCTTAAATGGATGAATGCGCTTTAATTTAAATTGCATCGTGTGGAGAGAGAGCGAATCAATGACAATTAAAATTTAATCATAAAATAATCGAGGTAAAAATAGATGAGAAATCCCGAACCCAGCTCTGGTCTTTGGGCTCGAGAGGCTAGAGGTTACCCTCCAAGACACCTTTTGGGTCACGAGGCTTTAGCGTTAATCCTAGGCTCCTTAGGGCGAGAGGTTTACCTACCAAAACCCCTTTGGCTGGCCCAAAATGGATACTAAGCGCAGTCTTAGGCTCTTCGAGGCGAGAGAAACTTTTCCAATGTTCTATTGGGTGGCGACTCCATGAAACCTCCTTGTTGCCCAACATAGACGCACTTGCGATTTATTGCAAGCTGTCAACGGACCCACAATTGCCCGATCGCTCTCGAGCGGGCGGTCAGAGGGGCGGCCGCGGGGATTTGGCGCGCGTCACAATGAGGGTCTTTCTTTAAATGACATTCCTATAGATGTCAAAAATGAAATTCAAGTAGATGTTGGCGCCATGGATCAAAAGGAAAATGAGTTTTTAAACAATGATTATCTGTCATCTAATGAAGATGTTGAGGCTGACATAGCAAATATGAGTGCAGAAAGCGATGACTTTAAATTTGGTAACAGTCATGAGTCATATGATACGCAGTATGTCAGTCCCTTAGTGTCAGTCCATGTCAGTGGGGAGTCAAATGATGCCATCTTTAACTTCCATCGGAACACTATACTGTAATTGACTTTGATGAATCAGAATTTAATATGTCTGGAGGTGAGCATTTTGAAACTTGGGATGGTACCTCTGAGTTATCAATAGGTTTGCTTTTCAACAGTAAGGATGAGGTCAAATCTTGTGTAAAAAAAATACTCAATCATGAGAAATGTTGACTTCATAGTTGTGGAATCGAAGCCGAAATACTGGGTTCTGAGGTGCGCTAAATCAGAAATGGGGTGTGAATGGAGGTTAAGAGCAACGAAAAGAGAGAGAAGTCCTTTCTGGATGATTACAAGGTTCAAGGGACCACATTCATGCCTATCTGTAGGTAATATGTCAAAAGATCACAGACAGTTGGGATTGCAAATAATTCGCAATTGCATCAGGGGGATGGTAAGTAAAAATCCAACCTTACCTATTGATGTGATTATTGCTGCTATCAAAGAGGGATTTCACTATGAGGTATCGTATTATAAGGCTTGGTATGCGAAGATGGGCGCACTTGAGTCTATCTTTGGGAATTATGTGGAATCATATGAGAGACTGCCGGGTTTTTTATATGCTTTACAAAATTATAATCCCGAAACTGTTTATGAGGTTTTGCTCTAAGACACCCATATCCCCACTGTAAAGCAATTTCAAAGGGTTTTTTGGAGTTTTAAACCAGCTATTGATGGGTTTAACCACTGTAAGCCAGTACTGTTGATCAACGGACCATTCCTCACGGGAAAATTCCAACAGACACTTCTCATAGCCAGCGCTGTGGATGGCAACGAAATGTTATTTCCAGTTGCTTTTGCTAGTGTTGAGTCTAAAAATAAATCAAGTTGAGCTTGGTTTATAAGTTTAATTAGGAGGCATATTACGCAGAGGAATGGGATTACTGTTATATCTGATCTTCACGTTGGAATAATGTCAGTGTTTCGTGATGAAACAAGTGGTTGGAAACATCCTCGTGTTGTTCATAGGATATGTTTGCTCCACTTCGTCAATAATTACAACATCCATCATAGAAATCCCACAATAAAAAAGTTGTTGTACAACGCTAGTAAGTATATAATTCTTTATTATTAATTATTCCAATAGCTTGTGTTGTTTAATAATTTTTTAATTGATATTCTATGCTGGTGTAGGGAATACCTATCAACAATGGAAGTTTAAGAAGTAGATGGATGACATTAAACAGCTTGACGTTGATTCCTACAACTGGGCAATACATGTGCCATTAGAGGTTTGGACATTATCCGAAGATGGTTGTTATCGTTATGGCCATGTCACGACAAATATTGCGGAGAGTATTAATAGTGCTCTAAAAGGTGTATGCATGATCCCAATAACTACTATAGTAGAAAATGTCTTTGGTTATTTGGTCAAATTTTACGACCAAAGAAGGGGAATGTACATGACTAAAATGGCTCAAGGATTGCGATTGACACCAAAATGTGTTGTAGCTATTAATAAATCTGCTATCAAGGCACGGGGCCATATAATGCTTGATTACGATAGTCGGTACAAATTATTTAGGGTATTATCAGGCAACGCACCAGAAGATAACACAGAAATTGACACGTACATTATCAGTCTTAATAAGCGCGAATGTGAATGTGGTAAGTTCCAGGGAAAAAAATGCCATGTTCACACGCAATTGCAGCATGCATGCACAAACATCTTGATATGTTCTCCTTTGTTGATTCTTGTTATAGTATTGCACAGTCACTAAAATGTTATGAAGGGGAATTTCGACCGATGGCTCATAGAGAATATTGGCCCTATTATGGTCCAAAAATTGTGCCTGATATGGAACTTAAACGTAAGAAAGGTCGCCCTAAAACAACATGAATTTGGAATGAGATGGATAGGAGAGAACGTCGGAATGTTACACATTGCAGCACTTGCGAAAATGCTGGCCACAATAAAAAGACATGTCCCAGTCGTGCAGGATCATCAACGCAAAAATTTAATTTAAATGTGTAATATATGTATATATGTAAAAGATCTCAAATTAGTAATAAAATATTGTCATTAGTATTAATTAAATAATATTATACATATGACAATGTGCTATTTTAATTATGTCCAAAGTCACGATAGGAGCTATAGTTGAAGTCCTCGGTTACAGTACGAGCATGCATTGTTTGACTGAAATCTCCACTTTGCATCTGTTGATCGGATAGAAGTTCATCCAAAAAATCATCCTGCTGAACATTTTCACCCATTCCTCCATGAATATTAAATGGTGGAATTGTGCTAGGCTCCGATATACTAACATTTAAATCCACGTTCAATCTTGATGGACCGGCCTCATAGTCATAACATCTTGATTGACCACCTTCTGTATCATAAAATTTAGGCTGAGTAAATGATGGCATTCCAAATGAAATTGGACTATCCTGATAATGATATGGCCATTACATAGGTGGAGGAACTTGGTTAACCCCTGGCGGAACAGGAATAGATGCTACAGATGTCCGTCTTTCAGCCATTCCTCTTCTGATCCTTCTAGTTTGTTGAAAATCTTCATATGGCATGTTCATTTGTGGAATGTGAACCGTGTCAGGGATAGGCTGACGTGGATAGTCAACGGATGTCCTGTCAATTGCTCTTACAGCTCCTAACATGGCTTTAAATGTCAATCGCTCCCCACCATGATGGTAAATGCATTCAGCAGCATCAGCCTGCATGTATTTAAGTTAAATTGTTACTATAAATAAATCATCATGTTTATTAGCTATATGATATTATTAAAGAAAAATAAATAGAATATGTCATTCATACCGAAGCTCCTATCGTCGTTCCTATAGGTGTTATCCATCGTCTCGTTCTCAATAAGTACCACTGCATGTATTGCGATCTTATATGCAGTGGTGCCGTGAGCACATGAGTTGTTACAACCCGATTCAGTCGATTATTCCACTCGATAATGAAATTAGAAAAAATAATTTTCCAATTTTGGTTATAATTCCCTCTCAAATCAACGGAATGCACTCTATCATCAGTCATTGGTTGACTTGGAATGAGTTGGTTCATTCCAAATTGACGAAGACAACGATCGGGGTGATGCCACTCAATTTTATGAAAATAAACAAAAGGCACAATAGCTCTCCGAATGCCTTGTCCATTTGTACAGAAAGACAACAATAGATGCATAACACATATGTACGGCTGCCACTCCATCTAATAAAAAAAATACTTATTGCCAAAAACTACTTGGTCTGCACAATAATTATATAATCAAATAATACATAGAAATAATTACCTCATTATCACGTTAGATGTCTAAATCTACTCAAAAAACATGTATATCTTTACTATTATTAATACTTAAATTGATAGGAGATCGCCACCTAATATAAAATAATTCATTGTGTTAACATAATATCTCAATTTGAAAAATAAATAAATACATAAATAAAAAAATCAATTAATATATAATTAAATAATTATATATTTAAATAAAAAAATAAATAATTACATACTTAATTAAAATAAATAATTAAATACTTAATTAAACATATAAATTAATAAATAAATAAATAAATAAATAATTAATTAATTAATTAAATATTTATTTAAATAAATATATTAATAAATAAATAATTAAATAACTAAATAAATAAAATAAAATTACCATAAAGCCGACTCTGATCTAGCACAAATCCATGTATAAAAGTGGGTCGAAATTGAAGAAGTCATTTCCATGCCCACATTTGCAATAACAGTTGATAACCACCAACCCCGTGAGCATTAGGACGTGTAGCATGACAAAGCTACTTATATAGCCAAGCCAAGCAAGCCGACCCCCAACTGTAACTTCCAACTTCTTCTAAATTCTCAAGTAAGGGAAGCCACATCAAATGGATATAATTGTTCGCTTGAGAAGGACACAACAACCCACCGAGACAACGTAATATCCACGCACGAGTGAAGCACTGGATTTGGTAGTCCGTTGCATCGGCAGGTAAGAAATTAAAAGTATTTGATAACCATGTCATTTTAATTGAGTGTCCTTTTATAACATTCTCAGGTAGCATTTATCTTAAGAGCTGATTGCAGAGAATTTGCCAATTATATTGCAAATGACCAGTTACCGGACGCCCTTCAATGGGTAAACCAGTCAGTATCTCAATGTCTTGCAGTATGATCGTAGTTTTTCCAACTGGGAGATGAAAAGTGTGTGTCTCTAACCTCTATCTCTCTATAAGTGTAGTCATCAAATTTACATCTACATTCATTGCACTAATATGAGTCACACCATAAAATCCTGCCAACCTCAAATATAGTATAATTCTCTGGTCTATATTTGCATAGTGAGCCTCCATACTAGCTCTCCTCACAATTAATACATTACGTGGAACCTGACACGTATAAAATAATTGTTATACAAATGTATTTGTATTTTGCCATCCGTCTACATATAGCCCCATATAAATAAATAGATATTAAATAAATAGTAAAATTATAATTATATTGTTGCACCATACTGCTTCTGCGCGATGTCTTCCTTTCAATGTTAAAAGATCATCAACAACTGGTCCTGAATTTATGTATTGTTGATTCGGAAAGTGATCCATTTTTTAAATAACCTATATTCCAACATAATAAAAACAAATTAATAAAATTACACACATAAATGTAAATATAAATATGAATTTAACTTAACTTACATTTTTTTATTTTTTCACCAACACATCAAATTTCACAAATAAATATATATATAAATGTCATTTATTTTTATTATAAATTAAAATTATTATAGTAATATTTTATATTATTACTCACAAAAAAATATTATATATCAAGAATAAATTTGGCATATTTACATAAAAATAAAATTAAAAATTTACCTTAATCTTTCTAAGTCACTGCAATTTCGGACAATTTATATCTACAACTTTACAACAAATTTATTATAAAACTTGTTAAATAAACAAAACTATTCATGTGTGTGTATATATATATATATATATATATATATATATATATATATATATATATATATATATATATATATATATATATATATATATTTGTTAATTTGACTACCTCAATAATATGCTATGATCTTTTTTTGCTTGATATTGAAAAGCAATTAGGAGGTGAGGTAATCGTAATGGAGGGGTTTACCAATTGGAACAAAAAAGATAAATTGAACATTCACATTTGAGGTCCAAATAGTGTTCACAACAATGCTAGAAGAAATTATGAGAGTTTAGTAAAAAAAAAAAAGCACATTTAAGTTGCTCTTTCTAAGCAATCTAATCAAGTTCATGACTTATGTCGAAGATGATTAATTGCATCAATTGATTGCATTTGGTTTCTCTTGAAGCAAGTATTAGCTTTTTGTGGTCATGATGAGTTAAAAAGTTCATCTAATCAATTAATTGTTGATGAGTCACGTGATGTATCTAACAAAGAAAAAATGGATGTTGTTTTGCGTTATGTTAACAAGTTAGGATGTGTTGTTGAGTGTTTTCTTGTTATAATGCATGTTAGTGATACTACTGCTTTATCAATGAAAAAGGCAATTGAACTATTATTTTGCAAGTATGGTTTGAGTATATTAGGAATTCATGGACAAGAATATAATAGTGCTAGTAATATGCTCTAACAGTCTTAAGAGTTTGATATTGAAAGAAAATCCATTTGCTTTCTATATTCATTGCTTTGCTCATCAATTGCAATTCACACTTATTGCCATTTCCAAAAATCATATCCAAGTTGCTTCTCTTTTCAACTTAGTTACTAGTTTATTGAATGTTATTGGAGAATCATGTAAGCGACATGACATGCTCCGTGGAAAATAAGTTGCTAAAGTTAGAAAAGTACTTGAAAATGGAAAAATTCCTAGTGGTCGTGGCTTGAATCAAGAAATTGGTCTTAAAAGAAGTGTCGATACTCGTTAGGGGTCACATTATAGCACTTTGACAAATTTAATCCTTCAATTTTCACCAATAATTGATGTACTTGAGATTATTAGAAAGGATGGATAAAGTCCAGATCAAAGAGCTGAAGCTAATGGTTTGTTAGACATAGTGCATACATTTGACTTTGTGCTCACTTTGCATTTAATGAAAAATATATTGGCAATCACTAATTAACTATTACAAGCATTACAAATGAAGGATAAAGATATCATTAATGCCACAAAATTAGTTAGTATTTCTAAGCAACGGCTACAAAATTTAAGAGATAATGGATGGAAAACTCTATTGTCTGAAGTATCTTTGTTTTGCAAAGCTCATGATATTAATGTGCCAAACATGGATGGGATGTTTCTATTCAATGGGCGATCAAGACGTAAGGTTCAAGAGATTATCAATTGCATCATTATCGAATTGATTTACTTTATATTATTGTGGACATGTAACTTCAGGGGCTAAATGATCGTTTCAATAAGACAAATATGGAATTGCTTCTTTGTTTAGCATGCTTAGCTCCTGCTAACTCATTTTATGCATTTGATAAGCAAAGGTCGATTCAATTTGCTAAATTTTACCCACATGGTTTCTCAGCCTTTGATTTGATAGTTCTTAATAATCAATTAGAAACATATATCATTGATATGCGAAATAGTGAAGACTTTTCTAATTTAAAAGGAATTGGTAGCCTTTCCCAAAGCTAGTTGAAACTAGAAACCACATTGTTTATGCATTAGTTTGTTTGCTTATCAAATTGGCTTTAGTTTTACTTGTTACCTCAACGACCGTAGAGAGAGTATTTTCTGCAATGAAGATTGTCAAAAATCGGTTGCGTAACCGAATGGGAGATGTTTGGATGAATGATTATCTAATCACTTATATAGAAAGAGATATATTTGAAAGTATTGACAATGAACTAATTATTCAACGGTTTCAAACTATGAAATCGTGTCGAGGACAATTGTGAAAGTTGTATTTTTATTTGATTTTAATCATTATCCTCTTTTATTTTTAAATGAAATATAGTGTTATGATATAATTTATAAGTGTTTTCAATTTTCAATTTTTTATAATAAAATTATAATGTGTACTTCCACTGACCCTTAGGATCCTGGCTTCGCTATTGTATATATGTATATATATATATATATAGAGAGAGTAGAATAATTAACGAATATATTTTCAATCCAAAATGAATAGCTCTATTACCATTATAAGTTTGCATTCTACAATTATTTTGGCGACTGAAAATTACAAAATTGGAGGTTTGATTTAGGATATAGCAAGTTGAAGTTAGTACTTACTATCATATATGAATAGGAAAAAAAGGAAAGAAATTTGACTCATGGTAACAAAGTAATAATAATTAACAGCAATCAAATTCTTATGCATATATGAGAATTATTTTGCTGAAAAATCTGAGAAAATTAAAAAAAAGAAAAAAGAAAATGTCCAATGGATTGTCCACTTCAGCATTTTAATTCTTTTCTTAGACTCAACTATAATATAGTGTAATAGATAATTAATATAATGAGATGTTTTAAATTTCAAAAACAATTTAAAGTGGACTTAAACTTGATAATGTAATGGTACTATTGTTTGATGGATCAAAATAATAATAATAATAATAATAATAATGATGATGATGATGATGATGATGGAAGAGTAATATAAATAAATAAATATAGAAATAAGGTTTAATGGTTTGAAATAAGATAATTCTAATATTTGATAAAATATAATAGACAATTTAAAAATGGATAAATTCATCTGAAGACTCTTCAACTTGTAAAAAAAGTTCATTTTGACAATTAAACTTAGCAAATGACTGAATAAACACTTAAACTTTCTAGTTGCGATATTCTTAAACACAAATTGATGACATGGTAACGTCTGTGATTTTGGGAACAATTGGAGTGCGTGAAGCTTGTTTGTTATCATTTGTCAATGGTAACAAATTCGGAATATAAATCCCTATGTACTCTCTCTCTCTCCCAAATCTCCCTCTTTTCTCCTAAATTTCCCTCTATGTTCTTAATTAATTTCTTCGTTTTCTTCTCTGTGTTATCCAACAATAAGAATTTTTGAGTGCTCATCATCATTTTCCTCATCTGATTCTTCTTATATACACACACACACACACACATATACAAAGTTCAATCTCTTGTAAAACAACTGTTGCTGATTCTTTTTCTCTGGTAAAGACTCCTTTGGATGGGAGAAATTCCGCAAGTTAAAAAGCATCAAACATTTCCTTGCAAACAAAGGATTCGAATGCAAAGAATTTATCATTAGCTCTCTAGTAGACCACGTCTATTACAATAAATTGGCTGCAGCGTCAAGATCCTATCTAGCAGCTTTCATTCAATCAATCCTCAACTTGACAAAGCTTCGGATTGACTTGACTGTAAATTGAACAACTGCAAGGAAATGGCTAAGAGTCAAACTTGATTGATGAAGATTGTATAGCATAAACAATTGTCCGCTTTGATTTAATCTCTTTTCGAGTGATTGGTTGTGTCTTTTGAATTCCTCCAATTTGTCTTTAAGATACATGATCTCCGAGTCCTTCAGCCTTAACTGAGGCTCCAATTTTTTTCCTATGATCTCAAAAGTCTTCGAAACTCTCTTCTGCTCCTGAAATTCAGCCAATAACACTGTAGTCTCTGAAAAAGAATCGAATTGTTTCTTGACATAACATTGCTTCAACTCGGACAAATTCTTTAACTCCAAGACTACCAATTTATCAGCTACTTGAATCCCATCAACATCATAAGGAGACTAAGAGCACTGTAACTGAGCATATGCTACTTTAACAGATGAAACTATAACAAAATAGTTTAGCAAGAAGAGCTTCCACAGCCATATTATCATCATACTCGTTTGCATTTTCGATGTAGAAGGACAGAGGCCTACTAACTGCAGTCTTCTTGCCAATTTTGTCATCCTTGAACTTTTCCTCGGATTTTGTGTGCCATCAACTGGAGCAATTCCAGTTGATATCCGGCGATGAAGAACTTTCGAAACAATGCTTGAAAATTTGCTCTTTTTTGAAGCCATGGAAGACAACTTCACGGATTCCATCTGTAGAGAATATTAAAATGATGGCAATGATTATAAGAGGACCAACAATCAAAAATCTGAGCAATTTTAAATAAAAAGGCAAAAAAAAAAAAGTTAAGACAATAAAAATTCAAGATGATGGCAACAATGACAAGGATATTTAAGAATAAAGAAAACCAAGATACTTTAACACTTATATCAAGCACATTAATAAACTGTGCAATTTCCATTACCATTTAATTGTTCTTTTTACCTTTAAGAGTTTTCTGCAATGCAGGGCAATGAAGGAATGGAGAGGAGGAAAAACAAAAAGAACAAAGAAATAAGCCAAAGGAAAATGATTAAAAGACACGCAATACAGTTTTAACTGACACGTGTCGGTGATTTGTGCAAGGCTGTCATGTGTCGGTTGCTCTAGACGAGTGTCATTCACACATTAGACTCTCTCAAAAATTTTTGAATTTTATGTTTGAAAATATCACAATTAGAGAGTTTAAGTGTTTATTCAATAGTTTGCTGAGTTTAGATATTAAAATGAAATATTTTTACAAGTTAAAGTGCCTCCTAATAAATTTGCCTTTTAAAAATTAAGGATCAAAATAATAAAAATATCATTCAAATGGACCAAAGTAGTAAAATGTCTTAAATTAAGAATTTACTATTATTTTTTTTTTAAAATAACCTTTCATTAACATAAATCAGCAAATAAGACATCGGATAAAAACGGAGGCGGATATACCCACTCTCCACGAAAAGACTTAGAACTCACTACCTTCGCTAAGCTATGGGCAGCACAATTCGCTGTTCGCCTCACAAAGGCAATAGAACAATCTTCAAGCATTGCCATTAAAGCTTTGCAATCATTAATAACATCCCCAAAATATGATAAATCTAAACTATCTTCGTTCAAGGACTTAGAAACCAACAGACAATCAGTTTGTATCTGTACTCTAGCCAGTTGCTTGTCCTTTAACCAGCTTAAGGCCTCACGAACAGCTAGAGCTTCAGCTACATGGGGTGCATAGAATCCGTCCAAAGCTGTATGACTCGCAGCCAAACAAACCCCCTCATGATCACGCACAAGAAACCCGAAGGAGCAGAAACCTTCAGCCTCATCGATACCAGCATCCGCATTACACACTAGCATCCCTGGATTAGGCCTTTTCCACTTAACAACCCTTGGTTCTACATAGTGATGTGAACTAGCTTTACTCTTCTGCGCAACAATCCAACCACTAAAAGCAGACCGAGCTAAGTTAAGAACCACGCTGGACGAGTCCCTTTTATTGTCCCATAGCACTCTATTCCGATTAGACCATAAGCTCCAAATCAAGAAAAGTAATTCAGCCAGCTTCTCTCCCTGCAGGGACGCTAATAAAGACCTCATCCAATCCATAAAATTAGCCACGCTTTCCATCTGAGAATCACCAAAAACCAAGTGCCAAAACTGTTGAGCAAAATTACACTGGACAAAAACATGATGTTCATCTTCATCTTCTCTAGAGCAAACAGGACATACCTTAGGAATCAAGGCTCTACGCTGCACCAGGTTGTTCACAGTTGGTAAACACATAGACAAGGCTCGCCACACGCAAATCTTGACCTTTGGGGGAGACTTCACTGCCCACAACTTGTCCCACCTAGTTGGATCTGGCATCTGATTGTTAGCAACACCTAATCCCATAGCTGCAAAATACCCACTCTTAACCTAGTAACTCCCCTTCTTATCCAGAAACCAAAACCACTTGTCATGGGTTCTATGACTCTGTCAAGGAATAGAAAAAATTAGGGCCTGGTCTCTATCATTAAACAAAGCTTCAATCAAAGAAACATTCCAGCCACCATCGCAATCCATTAAATCACTCACATAAACCAGGGATCCATCCCCCACTTCCATACTGGAGACATAGGGATTTTCGGGATCGGGGAGCCAAGGACTACCCCAGATCTTCACTGATTTGCCATCCCCAATTTTCCATAACAGTCCCTTCTTAAGGAGATCACGACCCACCAGGATACTTCGCCAAATATAGGAGGGATTGTGACCAATATCAGCACTAATAAAATCAGAGTTTCGATAATACCTGGCTTTAAGAAGGGAAGCCACAAGAGATGAAGGACTTTGCATTAAACACCACCCTTGCTTAGCTAGTAGAGCCACATTAAACTCACGTAAACTCCTAAATCCCATCCCTCCTAATCTTTTAGGCACACAAAGCTTCTCCCACTTCTTCCAACAAATCCCCACTGATATGTTTCTTGAAGACCTCCACCAAAACTTATTCAAGATCCTGTTCACATCCTCACCGAACTGATTTGGCATGTGAAAGACTCCCATAATATAATTAGGTATTGACTGTAACATAGACTTGATGAGAATTTCCTTTCCTGCCCTCGATAAAAACTTCTCTTTCCAGTTATTGATACGCCTCCAAATCCTATCCTTTAAAAACCCAAATGTATCATTTTTGTTCCTTCCCACTGTAACCGGAGCTCCCAAATAAAAGTCCAGATGAGACACCCTTTGCACCTGTAACACACCACTAACATCTCCACTTGCCAGCTCACTTGTATTATTGCTGAAAAAAATAGTGGACTTCTGAAAGTTAATGCACTGACCCGAAGCTAGTTCATAAGTCCTCAGACAATTCTGAATACAACTTGCTTCTGCGATATTGGCCCTGAAAAAGAGGTAATTATCGTCTGCAAAGAAAAGATGAGAAATGTTAGGTGCTGATGGGGCTACTCGACACCCATGAATGAGGCCCTTCTGCTCTTTATCCCTCAATAATGCGGTCAGACCTTCTGCACACAAAACAAAGAGATATGGGGAAAGCGGATCCCCTTAGCGCAGCCCTCTCTGTGGAGTGATTGGTCCCATCTCCCGACCTCCATGAGTAATCCTGTAGGTAACAGTCTCAACAACTAGACAAATCCACTTAATCCAGGTTGCATTGAACCCCAAACACCTCAACATATGACGAAGATAATCCCACTCCACACGGTCATAAGCCTTACTCATGTCTAGCTTGAGTGCAGCCAACCCTCTATTCCCCTGCCTTTTACACTTTATGTGGTGAAGAACTTCATAAGTGCAGATGATATTATCTGAAATCAGCCTCCCTGGGATAAACGCGCTTTGGTATTCTGAAATGATAGATGGCAAGACATTTTTCAATCTATTTGCCAACATTTTGGACACAATCTTGAAGAGAACATTGCACAACGAAATAGGTCTCATATCCGTAATCACCTCCACATTTTCACGTTTAGGAATCAACACAATGAGTGTGTCATTCAACTTATCCGGCATAACCCCAGACGACAGAATAGACATACACGTATTACTCACATCCTTGCCTACAATATTCCAAAACCGCTGATAAAAAGCTGGATTTAAACCATCAGGCCCTGGGCTTTTATCAGGATGCATAGCGAAACAAGCTTCTTTCACCTCTGCCTCCGAAAAATTTGCGACAAGCTCTTCATTCTGGGCTGTTGTGACTCTTGGATGAATCAAAGGAAATATGTCATTAGTCCTACAGCCATTACCCCTGAATATATCTTGGAAGTACCCTTGTACTATCTGTTCTAGACCTGTACCCCATTCGCACCACCTTCCCATTGAATCTTTCAGCTTTGAAACGTTATTAGTATTTTTTTCGAGCAGAGGCATATGCATGAAAATACTTGGTATTGGAATCACCCTCCTATAACCAAAATAATTTTGCTCTTTGCTTCCAGAAATCCTCCTGTTGTTGAAGAGCTTTGGAATACTCACTCTCCGCCTTTAAGAATTGGGCGAAAGAATAAGCATCTCGCTTTCCTCTAAATTTTTCCATCAAACCTCTACTAGTATGCAGCTTCTTCTTAAAATTATTCTCGAGTGATCGACTCCACTGTTGAAGAGCACCCTGACACGAGAAAATCTTCTCTGATATTGATGACAACCCCGTCTTATTCCAAGCCTGGTGAACAATCGACTCACAATTACTCTCTCGCAACCATGCATTTTCAAACCGAAAACGCTTGACCATAGATGCACACTGCCATGTTTTCAACTCTAAAAATAGAGCTGAATGATCAGAACCCGAAGCTAAAACATTATAGAGCATCGAATTCGTAAAACACTCAAGCCAGGATGAATTGACCAAAGCTCTATCCAATCTCTCTTCGATCCACCTATGCGTTCCTCTGCCTGTTTCCCACGTAAAAGGATGCCCCCTCATCTTCATATCAATCAAACCACAGTCAAAAATAGCATCTTTAAAGCCCTCCATAAGCCAAAGAGGTTGCTTTTTACCTCCCCTCTTCTCCGTAGCCCTTAAGATATCATTAAAATCCCCCACACAACACCATGGATCATTCAATGCTCCTGCGATAGAATGCAGCATATCCCAGCTCTGACGACGTCTAGATCGTTCAGGAAAACCATAGAACCCCGTAAGCCTCCAGGGAACTAAGTGATGTAGAGAGACTCTAACATCAAAAAAATTTACAGAAGAAGCAAGCACCTGTATCTTAGCTTCCTTTTTCCAGAACAGAGCAATCCCACCTCTATGTCCCAATCCATCTATAGCCACGCAATTATCAAATTCCACTTTCTTACACACCCTTTCTACTCTTTCTTTTTTGATCATCGTCTCCATCAAGAAGACAATAATGGGCCTTCTTAGAGTAATTACATCTTTTAGCACATTTACTGTCCGTGGGTTGCCCAGCCCACGACAGTTCCAGCTTAGGATACTCATGGGCCCTGGCGGGCCTGGATTCCAGGTCCAGCCAAACATCCATTTTTTGATAGCCCTTCTTTATCATTACTTTTAAGGCCCATTTCAGTACGTGGTCTCTTAGGATCCAAAATCAACCCGTCTCCTTTTTCCATACAAATCTCTGCATTTAAACCCCCATTCCCACCATTTCCATATATGGAAACCACCCCATTCAACTCTCGTTCCCCATAGTTTTGGGATACTCTCCGAAAATCATGTGCCTGTCCCCCATTACCTTCAACTTCCATATTTGTCATCTCATTCTCATCCCTAGCATTGTGCTCCTTATCCCCCGGATCTCGAAGCCAGTCTTTTCCGATGAGAGCATTCGATCTTCTCATGACTGCACGAAGAAAGCTGCCATATGGCCTATCTGTTGGCCTCTCTACTTGATCAAATAAGATACTACAAAATTTATCGGAATGACCTATAATTCCACAGAAAAAACAAAACGATGGTAACCGCTCGTACCGATAATCCACCCAAAACCAATCGCCCCCACTTCGTCGGAGCTTCTGCCCTCTTTTTAGGGGCTTCCTGACATCTATAGTGACTTGTATCCTCATGAACCCCCGTCGAGTACCAGTAAAATTCCTTGGATCAGACGCAATATAACATCCAATACGGTTACCCAGCATTTTACATGTCTCCTCTGTTTGAAAACCTATAGGTAGATCTGCAACTTGCACCCATATTAGTTAAGAATACAACTCCACCTTCGTAACCTGTTCAGTCTCCTCTAACTCCTTAACTATCAGGACATTTTGATTGAAGGTCCATGGACCATCCTTCAGCACCCGCTCCCTGTCTAACTCATGATAGAATTGCAAAAGATATCGACCAGGACATTCGGTTTCTAACACAGAGACTCCTTTAACCGGCCGCCATATTGATGCTAGAGTGTGCCGCATAGAATCAAAATGCACCGACTTGCTATTTAGAAAACCTCCCACCAAGTAGAACGCTTGCTGCCTTACATCCTTGCCCACACATTCATTCCCTAACTCAATCCCTTCGTCCTCCTCTTCCTCCAACTGTAGCCGAGCATATAGATCCGATAACCCTTTCCCTTTCTCGGAGGATGAAGCCATAGAACCCACAAAAACAAACGTAACACAAGAAATAAAGCCCTTAAAACATCTCAATAGAGAAGACAGTTAAAACATCTCAATAGAGAAGACCTTACTAATGAATAATTTAATTCGCTACTATTGTATAAGCCTTTGTATTTTAAAAATCGTAATTTACTATTATTTAAAAAGTGGTGGGTCCGCATGTAAGCCTTCAGTAAAAAAAAAAAAAAGCCGTAGCAACTTACCGATGACCGAAGTAGACACAGTAATGGGTGGCCATGGTGGCACCAACCAGATTTATGGCAAAAAAGTAAAAAACAAATGGTTCAGAAGATAAGTATGATACTGACCCTATATGTATTGGGTTGGGTACCATAGCATCACTCATAATTTTTTTGCCACTCTCATTTGAGTAACTTCTTCAACTTCCATTTCCATTCTCTTAAAAAGCTTTTGCATATTATCAAATCTTTGAACTCAAATAAAAAAAAATAATGGACTGTCGGAATTTTGATTCACAGTTCCATGCTGTTATATTCCCTTTCATGTCCAAAGGCCATACTATTCCACTCCTCCATCTAACCCACCTCCTCCTCCGCCGTGGCATTGCTGTCACCGTCTTCACTACTCCGGCCAACCACCCTTTCATTGCCAACTTTCTTTCCTACACTAAAACACTCACCATAATTGACCTTTCCTTCCCGGAAATCATACCGGAAATTCCCTCCGGCATTGAGAGCACCGACAAGCTCCCTTCCATTTCACTGTTCCCTCCGTTTGCCCTCGCCACCGTACTCATGCAACCGGAGTTTGAACGGCAGCTCCAGCTCCTATCTCCGGTCAATTTTGTAATTTCCGATGGATTTTTGTGGTGGACTACTGAATCTGCTACGAGATTTGGCATCCCAAGATTGATTTTTTACGGTATGTCAAATTACGCCACGTGTTTGAGTAACTGTGTAGCAGAAAATAACATTTTGTTTGGGCCTGAGTTAGATGACGAGTTAATAACTTTAACTCAGTTCCCATGGATTAAGATTACAAGAAATGATTTTGATCCACCATTTACACGCCCTGAACAACAAAACACTCAACATTTTGAGTTTGTTATGAAATGTTTGATGTCTCATGCTGGAAGTTATGGTTTTATATCAAATAGTTTCTATGAACTTGAACCTGTTTTTGTTGATTTTGTGAACCAAGTTATCAAGCCAAAGACTTGGTGTATTGGGCCCTTGTGTTTGGCCAAGATAGAACCAAAATGGACACAAATTGAGAAACCCAGTTCGATTCAATGGCTAGATGAGAGACTAAATGAAGGAAAAACAGTATTGTATGTTGCATTTGGATCTCAAGCAGAGATTTCAGATAAACAGCTGAAAGAAATAGCACATGGGTTGGAGGAATCAATGGTGAATTTCTTGTGGGTGACAAGAACAAGTGCTTCAGAATTATGGGAGAATTTTGAAGAGAAAGTGAAAGGAAGAGGGATTATAGTGAAAGAATGGGTGAATCAAATGGAGATATTGAAGCACCCAAGTGTGGAAGGGCATTTAAGTCATTGTGGATGGAACTCAGTAATAGAAAGCATATGTGCCGGAGTGCCAATTCTTGGTTGGCCAATGATGGCTGAGCAGCCTCTGAATGTAAGAATGGTAGTGGAAGAGATCAAAGTAGGATTAAGAGTAGAGACATGTAATGGGTTAGTGAAAGGGTTTGTGAAGAGTGAAGATTTGAAAAAGGGTGTGAAAAAATTAATGGAAGGACAAATTGGGAGTGAAGTGAGAAAGAATGTGAAGAAATATGTAGATTTGGCTAAAAATGCTATGGAGGAAGGAACTGGCTCTTCTTGGAAGTCATTAAACATGCTCATTGAAGAGATTTGCTGTAGAAAGTAATGCATGATCAGTTGCAGAAATACAATGTTAATTTTGCATTTTTCTAGGTATAGTATTTATTTATTTTAGTTCTAATACTTTATATTTGCTGTTTAGAAGCATGATATATTTGCATGATATATTTAAAAAGACCCTATAGCAGTATGCTATAATTTTAGATTTAAAGGTATATGTTATTCGATGAAATAATATTTATGCTATGTTTGGATGGAAGCAAGAACTGAGAAAAATAAATTATATTTGCTATAGTGAAAAAATTAAAAGAAAATTATTATTTTTCATTGTTTTGGTTGCTTTAATAGAAACTAGGAAATTATATCTACACTCGTATAAGTAAAGAACAAAAAAAAGATATAAGTTCTATTCATTCTTGTTTTTCCTATAGAGAGGGAATTAAAATTGAGGAAATGGAGTAAACTGTTCACTCTTTAAACTTAAATTCTCCTTCCTTATTTGTTTACCAAAAAAAAAGGGTAAAGTGATGGAATTGCTACACCTCAATTCTCTCCTACCAAACAAAGCCTTACTAATTCCCATGTGCGTCATGTGCATCATATGCATGTCAAGTATGTCTTGATTTCATTTTAATTTTTCTTTGCACAAAAAAAGCTTAATTTCAAGCTCTGGGCCAAACACTAAATAAAAGTTGTAGGCATTTACAAAGTTGTGCGTTATTGATCACTTACAAAGGTTTTGGCTCCATTTTTTATTAAGTCCAAGTATGATATAAAGAACCTGCAAAATTTAGGCTTGTGAAAGATTTTATATACCAAATTTGGAAAAAAATATGTATTAAGCATAAGAATAACAGTTTAAAAAAAAAAAAACTCTTATAAAAATAAATAATTGTTGCATTATAGACCGCTTCTTTAGTGATCAATGCAAGTTCTATGGGACGGCTCCCTCAATGGGTACCCGCCATAGCGATCTTCGCCCTTTACAAAGAAAGATTGGCCCAAATTATGGTGATTTGGCTGTGGAAAGAGAGATGTGGTCCAAAATTGTATTAATTTTTGCTTCTACTCTAATGATAGAAATAGATAATTCCAAATAACGAAGGCACAATGCATAAGGGACATTTTTTTTAAATAATATTCTTTAAAAAAAATTATTTAGAAATCTGGTGTGTTTTTGAAAACTATTTAGGATTTTGGGTTGATTTTAAAACCGCAACAATTGATTGCTGTTTCAAAATGTGAGATTCACGGAAGCAAAAATATTTTTATACTGAAACTGCAACAACTTGCTACGGTTACGGTTTTAATGTCAATCAGAATTTATTATATAATTAATATTATTAAAAATAAATATCAATTATTATTTATTTTTCCGGTGATAAAAATGTATTTTTCAACTTATAGATGGCACGACTTTAAATCCCGCCACTAATATTTTTTCTTTTATTAGTAAATTTTATATTTTATAAAATAATATAAATACATTTTCAATTTCTGGATGGTACAGGTTCAAATCCTGCGGCCAATTTTTTTGCCTTTTTCTTTTTTTTTTTTTAGTAAATTTTATATTTTATTAGATATTGGAAATACCTAATTGTCTTAACGCATTCCTCAACTTTTAGCGGGGCGTGTTCAAATTTTTAAATAAAATTTATATTTTATTAAGTATTTTTTTTAATTAATTATGTAATGAGTTGGAACCATTATCTTTTATTTAAAGCTGCAGATTTGCATTTCTCCATCAATATAAATAATTAAAACTAAAATTGTGTTCTTATTTTATAATAATAAAATAAAGCACGTCTCTAGCTTAACTTCTTAAAAAAAATAAGCAAAAGGTCCAATTTTATCCCTAACGTTTCTGTCAAAGGGTAGATTCCACCCTGTAGTTTGTAATGGGGCAAATAAGCTCCCAACGTTATGAAAACAGCGCAAATTAACCCCTGTCGTCATCTTGTGTTAACTTTGACTACAGAGACGTCAGTTGACCTATGAAGTGGCAAAATGGAACACGTGGCAAGATTCTGTTGGCTAACGTGGAGGGCAACTGAAACCCACGCCCCAGGTAAGAATTTTTTCACTTTTTAACAGCAAACCACGTGCTGTAATTTTGAAACCCGTCTCATCTCTCATGTCTCGTCTGGTCTGCCTCTGGTTTCTCGTATGCTTCTCACCTCAGATCGTCCCCTCATTACAATTTCTCTCTTGCCTTCCCTGCTCTCATTACACACCTCCTATCTGCCCCCGATCCTTTACACCATAGCAATTGATTTGTTCCCTTTGTTGCCAATTCAAATCAGGGTCTTTCTGAAGATGTATTAATTTAGGGTGCTCAGCCTCGATTGTAAGCTTAGGCTTTTTATTTGTGTGTGTTTAGAAAGGCAAGTTAAACATATAGATCTACCAAACAAGCCAAATGTCAAGCGATAACTCTGAAGATGTGGAAGATATTTTTAGGTAAGTCGAAGTTAGACTTTCTATTGGTGTGCGTTTTTTTGGTTTTTCCTTAAAATGTGAGTTGTATGTTAATGAACGAAAGTGGGAAATAGAGTAAGACGTGGCTATATTTGACCTTTTTGTTGAACTTTTCAAAGTCTTGTTGAAAACTTTAATTTGTGGTTCCATTTGCATGTGCCTTTATTCTTTTTACAGTATCTACATGTGCGTGCGCATTATTTGAGGTGTCTTTTTTCATTATTTTTCTTTGGACAAAATGATCATTTATAGGGTGAGTTGGAGAAGTACTGTAAATGTATGGTTTAATTGGAACAAGAGGTGGCAGTTTGGGACAAAAATTGGGCATGTTGATGGTAAAATTGAGTTACTGAAGAAATTTGATCCAGATTTAATTAGTTACCAAGACATCTGGAATGAATTTACTCAAAGACTGGGTGTTAAGGACTTAAAATATGTGGCATGTCTTGAACCAGGTAAAGAGATGTCTGAGGGACTGTTTGATTTTGTAGGAGATGCTAGTGTGCATAGGCTTTTGGGTTCTTTAGATTATTTCTTAAGGGATATTATTTTTTTTCCTATTACCAAATTTGATATGATTGAGTTTCCTGATGCAATGTTATATAAATTAGGAATAAGTAGGGAAAGGATAGTGATGCACAGGGATAATGTGGATGATGATGGGCCTAGTGCAGTTGGGGTTGATGTGGATGGACCTAATGGTGGCGGGGTTCATGTGGATAAACAAAATGAAGTGGGGACTGAAGGAAATATAGGTTTAGCTAGCCAAACAGAAGATAATTTCCGTAGTGCTGGTGGGCTTAGGAGTGTAGGGCTTAGTCCAGAATGTGTTAGTGAGGAAGATGTGCACAGTGAAGATAGTAGCCAGGCTAGAAACTCAAATGAAAAAGATGATGCAGAAAGTGGTGTTGAACAAGATGAAAGTGAACCTGATCTAGTTAACTCTGAGGAGGATACTGAAATTGAGGAAGAAGATAGTGACAGACAAGATGAAAGTGACTCAGATTTAGGGGAATTTGTAAATGAAAAAGATGTGAATATAAAGATTGCTAGGAAGAGGGTTATATACGATCCTATGGAGGGGGCAGCATATTTTACCATAGGGATAACATTTAAAGATGCAGATTATGTGAGAGAGGCTTTGAAAATTATTCAGTTACAACTGGAAAAGATTATAAGATTGTCAAGAGTGAGCTAGGTAGAGTTAGAGTGAGATGTAGGAGAAAAAATTGCTCTTTTTTGTTTTATGCATCAAAGGAGAAAGGGAAACATGGGCTGAAGATTAAAACTTTATGTATGCAACATAGATGCTATAGGGTGTTCAAGAATACAAGAGTAACTTCAAAGTGGATTGCAAGTCAATTAAGGGAGTTTATATAAGAAAATCCAGATACAAGAACAAGAAAGATGCAGACAGATTTGGAGAAGCAATTTAGGCTACATGTTTCATGTTACAAGTGCAAAAGGGCAAGAAGGATGATACTTAATGAAATGGAAGGCAATTATAAGGAAGATTTTGCACTACCCAATGCTTTTGCGCATGAGCTAAGAACTACCAATCCAGGCAGCACAGTTGCAATTGAGTTATGCAGAGATGGTTTGGAAGAGGGGAAGAGTGTTTTCAAGAGGATGTTTATCTGTTTTGATGCTTGCAAGAGAGGATGGAAGGCTGGCTGTAGGCCAATCATAGGCCTTAATGGATTTTTTTGAAGACAAAAATTAAAGGAATGCTATTAAGGGCCATTGGTGTTGACGGAATGAACCATATGTACCCAATTGCCTTTGCTGTTGTCAGTAAAGAAAATAAGAATAAATGGAGTTGGTTTCTTAGGAGGATGGTATAAGATCTTGACTTGGGAGATGGATCACAGCTGACCTTGATGAGTGATATGCAAAAGGTATTAATTTTTAATACAAATTAATTTATCTATGTTCAATTTATTAGTTAGAGGTAATAATGCAATTGTTGAATATTGTCTTCATATGTAGGGACTGATACCAGCTGTTTTAAGCATCCTTCCAAGGGCTGAACATAGGTGGTGTGCAAGGCACATATACGCTAATTGGAGTAAGAAGTGGAAAGGAGAAGAGATGAGAAAAGAATTTTGGGTGTATGCTTGGAGTACTTATCAAGAGGAGTTCAATGATAATTTGAAACGATTAGGAGAGTTAAGCAAAAAGGCAGTGAAGGATGTAGTTAGTTATGCTCCACAAGCATGGTGTAGGGCCTTCTTCAGTAATAGATGCAAATCAGCAATGGTGGACAATAACATATCAGAGACTTTTAACTCATGGATATTAAGTGCTAGGTTCAAACCAATAGTGAGAATGATTGATGAAATCAAAGTAAAGATTATGAATTTATTGGTTGATAATGAAAAGTGCTTGGGCAATTGGATCAACGATTACAGCCCTTAGTGTATGGAAATGTTTGAGGATTGGGCAGATATTGCATCTTGTTGCAGAGTAGAATGAAATGGAGAAACAACTTATGAAGTGAGTGAGGGAGATCACAGACATAGTGTATTGTTGGATAAAAACATGTGCAGTTGCAGGGCATGGGACTTGACTGGTATTCCATGCCCACATGCGATTGCTGCTTTTTATCACAAAGGGGAGGATCCGGTTCCGCATATTTCTCATTACTATCATAAGCACACCTATGCTGCAGCATACTCCAAAAAGATGCAGCCAGTAAGGGGTAGGCAATTTTGGAGAGTTGATAGTTTAAAAAGTATTGATCCACCCCCTATACCAAAAATGCCTGGGAGACCTAAAAAGATGAGGAAGAAGGATAAAAGTGAGCAGAAAAAGATGAAGTCAACAATTGATGCACAAGTAACTAAAGAAACTAGACTCGAGAGGCACTCCATAAAAGGCAAGCAACAGACTTGTGGAAGATGTGGACAGCTAGGCCACAATAGAAGAAGCTGTAAAAAGGTATTATATTTAACTTTTATACATACATATTGCAATAAAATAGATACATAACTTAATTACTTTCTTCCAAGATATTGTTAAACCAAACTTGGAAGATGAGGCTTTGTCTGAAGATAGATTAAATGGAGCTACACCAACTGAGATTCCTGCAATGCCTCCACATCCTGAACCAACTGATAATCCTACACCAAATGCCAATGCACCGACTGCCATTCCTGATGAGTTACTTAATCAGGTACAAGTAGATGTCAACAGACCATCTAATGCTATCTTAAGGCACAAGATTAGGCAAACTAGTCAAATATCAAATAATTCAAGACAGGAAAAGGGGCGTGGGATATTCTATGATGAAAATGGAAAGATAATTTACAATGTAAGTATGGATACTGATTGAATGAAGTTGTTTTATTTTTAAATTATTTAATGTATTAGTTTATGGATTCTACTGAATATAAACTAAATTTATGTACAATGCAGCCTGGACATGTAGATAGCTATATTGTTTGTTCATATGGAGATGGTCAGGACACTAGTGAAGATGATGAACCAGAACCGGTGATGCCTGATCATGAAGTTGATTCTCATAAAAAGTTTCCAATTCCAAGTGAGAAAGATGTGAGAACAAATGCAAGGAAGACAACACATGTAGCTACAGGTTTGAGGATAATAACTGTTAGAGGAAATGGATATGAAGTTTCATTGCCAACAAGACTGCCTTTTCAACCTCCCACAAAGAAACGACTTTCACTCAGTGATTTGGAGAAGCAGAAGAACATGAAGAAATTAAAGAAGGCAACAAATTAGTGATAGGCACTTAAAGAACTTTTATTAATTTTGCTTTCCTATATAAAATTTTCTTTTTGGCATATGATAATATTTTGGTATATGGATAAAAGATTTAGCACATTACCTTCATTTTGTATATGGTGAACTGTTTTGGCACACAGCGGGTTTTTATATAGAAATTGCATATATTGTTAACAGCTTGCTCATTTTTTAACTGCGAATGATAGCTGCTTAATTGCACAAAGTTTTTATACATCGTATATTCAGATTGGGTGAAAAGAAGGACAAAGAAATTTGAACGAATCGTGTGGATATTCACGACTCGTGAAGAAGACTGGGTGAAAAGAAGGAAGAAAAAATTTGAACAAATCGTGCGGATATTCACTACTCGTGAAGACAGGAAGCAGATGTGCGGATATTCACTACTCGTGAACAAGATCATGAGTCAGCCATCGATAAGAGAAAAGAAGAGAACAAATCTACCCAAAATATATCACAATAATCAAATTGTTTTCAAAACAGATTTCATTATCATAACAGGTTGCAACACATAACAACACTACAGTTTTAACATTATGCCCATCATTGTCTGACTCCCTATGCTAAAAGACACAAAGAAATGCACTTAGACACAAAAATCTGCATTTAACTATGCATTAACCTTACTAAACACCCAACACGCCAAAACAACCAACACCAAACTAACAATCTTCATCACCCATAAACAACACCCCCTTTCAGCATCTTTTCTTGAATTCATTTGAATCTCCATCCGATGTGATTTCTTTAGCTCGTAAAATCATCCCTCTCATCAAATTGCGTAGCTAGTTGTTGTATGGTCTCGGAATGGCTTTCTAACCTTCTATTCAACCTCAATATCTCTTGTTGCAGTTGTAAATTCTCCCTATGCAATTCATATAACAACATTCTTGACCTTTCCTTCATTGCAGCCACAGAGTCAACCCAGGAAAAAAAATTGCATTCTCTGCCCTATATATTAAAAAGCAAATACAAACAAACTTTTCAACTCATCATAAACACAAAGGAAAGAAAAAATACCGAAAGAAAAAATAAGTTCGTACTCCAATATAAGGACAGGCATAGTATCTCCTCCCTGGGTTATTTATACTCCATAACTCAAGTATTACAGCTCTATTGCCACACAAACACCTAAGTTCACTTCCTTCATTCTTGAAATCTTTGCTTTCCCATCGTCTTGAATGGATTAAAGAAGACAGAGATGAAGATGGAGATGATGCCATTAGGGAATGTTGGTGAAAAGCAAGATAGATCTAACGAAGGAGGGGAGACTGGGCTAAGGCAAGATATATTACTGGAGTAAGGGAATATTTAGAAAGAACGATTGAGCAAATGAAGATCGACAGAGACAGAGTGTTTTGCTATTAAAAAGTGAAAAATTCTTACCTGGCGCGTGGGTTTCAGTTGCCCTCCACATTGGCCAACATAATCTTGTCACGTGTTCCATTTTGCCACGTCATAGGTCAACTGACGTTCTTATAGTCAAAGTTAACATCAGATGACGGTAGGGGTTAATTTGCACTGTTTTCATAAAAGAAGGAAGAAGAAATTTGAACAAATCGTGCAGATATTCACTACTCGTGAAGACAGGAAGCAGAGGTGCATATATTCACTACTCGTGAACAAGATCATGAGTCGGCCACCGATAAGAGAAAAGAAGAGAACAAATCTGCCCAAAATATATCACAGTAATCAAATTGTTTTCAAAACAGATTTTATTATCATAACAGGTTGCAACATATAACAACACTACAGCTTTAACATTATGCCCATCATTGCCTGACTCCCTGTGCTAAAAGACACAAAAAAATGCACTTAGACACAAAAATCTGCATTTAACTACGCATTAAGCTTGCTAAACACCCAACACGCCAAAACAACCAACACCAAACTAATAATCTTCATCACCCATAAACAGCATCCCCTTTCAGCATCTTTTCTTGAATTCATTTGAATCTCTATCCCATGCGATTTCTTTAGCTCGTAAAAATCATCCCTCTCATCAAATTGCGTAGCTAGTTGTTGTATGGTCTCAGAATGGCTTTCTAACCTTCTATTCAACCTCAGTATCTCTTGTTGCAGTTGTAAATTCTCCCTGTGCAATTCATATAACATCATTCTTGACCTTTCCTTCATTGCAGCCACAGAGTCAACCCAGGAAAAAAAATTGCATTCTCTGCCCTATATATTAAAAAGCAAATACAAACAAACTTTTCAACTCATCATAAACACAAAGGAAAGAAAAAATACCGAAAGAAAAAATAAGTTCGTACTCCAATATAAGGACAGGCATAGTATCTCCTCCTTGGGTTATTTATACTCCATAACTCAAGTATTACAGCTCTATTACCACACAAACACCTAAGTTCACTTCCTTCATTCTTGAAATCTTTGCTTTCCCATCGTCTTGAATGGATTGAAGAAGACAGAGATGAAGATGGAGATGACGCCATTAGGGAATGTTGGTGAAAAGCAAGATAGATCTAACGAAGGAGGGGAGACTGGGCTAAGGCAAGATATATCGCTGGAGCAAGGGCAGATTTAGAAAGAATGATGGAGCAAATGAAGATCGACAGAGACAGAGTGTTTTGCTGTTAAAAAGTGAAGAATTCTTACCTGGCACGTGGGTTTCAGTTGCCCTGCACGTTGGCCAACAGAATCTTGTCACGTGTTCCATTTTGCCACATCATAGGTCAACTGACGTCCTTATAGTCAAAGTTAACACCAGATGACGGCAGGGGGTTAATTTGCACTATTTTCATAATGTTGGGGGCCTTATTTGCCCCATTACAAACTATAGGGTGGAATCTGCCCTTTGGTAGAAACATTAGGGGAAAAATTGGACCTTTTGCCAAAAAAATATTTGAAAGTTTGATGTAGAAGTAAAATATTATATATAATTTATTATCTCATTTTTTTGTCTTAAATAATAAATTGCCCTTTTTTTTTCTTCTAACTTATTAAGCCCTTTAATTTAAGAAGTTAAGCTAGACACGTGTTTTATTTTATTATTATAAAATAAGAACACAATTTTAGTTTTAATTATTTATATTGAGGAATGCATTTATACTAAGTAAGACAATAGGTATTTTCAATATCTAATAAACTATAAAATTTATTAAAAAAGAAAAAAAATGTTGGTGGCAAGATTTGAACCTGCACCATATCCAAAAATTTCAAAAAACATTTGTACCATTGGAACATTTAATATTATTTTCAAATATTTTATAAAATATAAAATCTACTAAAAAACTGTTGGTGACCAGATTTGAACTCGTGTCACCCATAAATTGAAATATCAGTGTAAAAAAGTTTTTGCTTATGTGGATCCAACATTCTGAAACCATAAGCAGTTATTACGGTTTTAAAATCACCCCAAAATTATAAATATTTTTTCAAACACACTATATTTCTAAATAATTTAAAAAAACATTATTTTGAAAAATGTTTATACATAGTAGAGATTGGCATGCAGTGAATAACCAGTCAATTAGCAAAAAAATTAAACAGTTCACTAACATCGATTTTTCAAAATCATTAACCATTAATCAATCCGTTCAATTCGGTTAATCAATCCATCGATTTCTATTTTTTGGTTTGGTTCATCAATATCTTTTGATTAATCACTAATTTTATAACATACAATAATTAAAAAAAATAAACAAAAATTCAATTCAATTTTAAATGTGCAAAGTAATTCAAAAAAAAAAAATAACAAAACAAACATGATATACTAGCCAAAAAAATATGTTCAATAAATTAATATCTAATATTATAAAGTGGATTTGATATTTAGCATGCTTAATCTTAAGTCAAAGAAAAATTTTGAGCAAAATTAAATGTCAAAATATAGACTCTAAAATATAAAAAAAAAATATAGTTAAATACTATCAAGTAAAATATCGACACTAATATATATAATAAAAAAATTAGTTACTCCATATAAATATTACTCTATATAATTATGAGAATGACACAATTTAAATATAATTTAAAGTATTACATAAATTTTATAGAGAAACACAAAAAAATAAGATAAAAAATTAAAATATAATTTTAATATACTTTAAAGTATTACTTTATGTAAGTTTTAGAGATAAATTTTTAAAAAATGTAAATATAGGAACTGAGTAGCCGTAAATTAACGGTTAACGTATATCTAAAAACTGAAATCGAACACAAAAAATGTTAAAAATAAAAATAAAAATGAAGTCTATCGGACAAGTTAAATGAAAAAATTGATTCGATTTCAAATCGGTTTGCAGTTAATCAAATTTTTAATTTTTTTTTCTCACACCTAATACATAATTTACACAATAAATTTAGAAAAAGAAAAAAATCTATTACACACCTAAATCTTTCTAATACCCTGTTACACACTCCCAACTTAACAAAACTACACCCATCACCATGCTATATGGACACATGTCCTCACGTGTGCATGCACCATGAGTTTGTTAGGGAAAAAAGAAAAAAATTAGAAAATTTAATGCATATTCTGCATTTCAAACTTGGCAAAAAAAAAGAAAAACTATTACACAGTCTAACTATTCGAGTGCGCTCCATTACACACCTCAACTTGATAAAATTGTATCTTATTACATATCAAATAGTCTTATTATTAATTTTTTTTATTTATAATGATATATTTGTGTGTTTTTCTTTTAAAATTAATAATATCGGCCTCGTACATTAAATGAAACTTGAAAAAATTAATAGTGTTTTTTTCTTTTTGTACTAATTTAATAAATTTGATTATTTTCTTTCAATTTTTGTTGCAATTACCTTTAAAGATTCAGAAAAAATTACTAATAAATAGAATGGAGTTAATTGAAGTATAATTGGCTTCTTCCCTTAAAATTTTTGCAATTTCTTCATAAAAACTTACTAAATATATGAAGTTTTCATTTAGCAAATACAGTGAGATCAATGACATCAATTTATCATTAGTAAAACAAATTTATCAGGACTTGAATTGCAATATTTAAATAATTCGAGTAGTGAATTGCAACATTTTAATTATTAAGTTTTATTTGTACATATTGTAAAAAATTTATATAATTAAAAAAGGCAATCCATACATAATTTTTATTTTTTTTACTAAATTAATCAACACTAATAAATTTAGGGTAATGATGGTGAAGTTTTACCAAGTTCAGGTTAGACACTCGAAAAGTTCAAGTATGCAATAGATTTTTTTGTGGCCAATTTTGGGGGTTAAAATACACCTTATGCCACAGACGCGTACCACTTAATTTGGAGATGTCTTTTTTGAGTGGTGATGGGTGTAATTTTATCAAGTTCGGTGTGTAATTGGACGGGTTGATTTCACTCATGGTCACTCAACTTATCACTTATCGCGCAAAAGTAACCGACTTTTTTTTTCTTGCTCAAATGTTACTGAACTTTTAACATTTTTTCAAAAAAGTCATTTTAACCAGAATCCGGCAAGAACCCTCGCCGGATTGATGACATGGCATGCCATATCAGAAACTATATGTCGTTTAACAATATCTATAACAAATGCTACATTTAAATTAATTTCACTCACGGTCACTAAACTTATCATTTATCGCGCAAAAGTAACCAATTTTCTTTTTTTCCAACTTAAATGTTATTGAATTTCTAATATTTTTACAAAAAAGTCATGTGCCACATGTCATATGCCATGTCATCAATCCGATAAGAGTTCTCGCCGGATTCCGGTAAACATGACCTTTTTGCAAAAATATTAGAAATTCAGTGACATTTAAGTAAGAAAAAAAAGTCGGTTACTTTTGTGCGATAAGTGATAAGTTGAGTGACCATGAGTGAAATTGACCCGTAATGGGACACCTGACAAATTTAAGTGTGTAATAATTTTTTTTTTTTGCCAACTTTAAGGTGTAAATTATGGGTTATACCAACAATGAAATTGTCCATTTTCCATATTTCTAGTCTTATGTGCATGTGAGCTACACAAGATTTGTTATATTTATCAAATACGTAAAAAATAAATTATTATATTAATTTAAAAATTTATGTGCACTCAAATATTCATTAATTATAGGCTTAAGGGGCAAAATTATTGTTGTACTTTTACAAAAAGTGAAATGTTGCCTATGTGTTGGTTAGCTCCATCTAATTTTTCATTCATGTGAATTTGAAGTGACAATGAGCAAAATCTAAATGACACGTGGCATAAGGCAAAATTGCCCTTGTACTTTTTACAAAAATTGCAATGTTGGCCCATATTAACAAAATTGATACAATTCGTCCCTTACTATCAAATTTCATTAACTTAGTTACATTTTCCATTAAAATTAATCTAACATAGAAAAATAAATGCATATGGAAGACAGATAGCAGGGAGAGGGCTCATAAAAACTCGAAAATGCCCTTTGTTTTTTCCTTAATTTTCTAATTCAACAATTCTAAAATATAAAAAAATTTCATCTCCACCTTAATTTTGCAAAAATCAAACCCATTTGATCTTGATCAACTCCCTTTGCTATGTCGTTTTCCATTTTATCACTCAAATATAACTTAGGTATACTTTGAAAAATATAGAAAAAATATTTTTTTTATTATAACTGAGGTATAACTCAAAAAAAGTTGAAAATAATGTATTATGTACTTTTGTATAACTCAGGTATAAATTAAAAAAATATTGAAAATAATGAATTCTATTTTTATTGTATAACTAAGATATAACTCGAAAATTGTTGAAAAAATGTATTTTATTTTTGGGTTAATTACAAATTTAGGCTTGAATTATAGGGTACTTTTTAATATTTTACCTAACGTTTGAAATCTTACAATGTCAGTCCTTATTTTTTAGTCCCCTTTTACTTAAGGAACTTCGTCAACAAATCCGTTAAATGCTAATAAATTTGCTGATTCAGTTTAGTTGTGGGTCCTACCTTTGCCCATTAGGATGCCATATCACCCTCCTCCTTCTTTTTCTTCTTTTGCTTCCTCTTTCACTCCAGATCCACCGAGCACCAATATTAACAAGCTTCATTTCTCTCTCTCTCTCTCTCACTCTAGCCTTTAAGTGCAATGTAAGCTAACGAATGCATCACTAATATCCTCCTTTCTTTCTTTGTCTCTCTCAATATTTTGCCATCAATGGCATAAAAGAAAGACGAGTGCCCTTGCGTGTTGGAAACATTTAAAAGAAAATAAACACTAACAATCCATATTAATTAATTTTTCATTAATAATAAATAATTACCCCTTTCTTGGTTGGTGCTGTTAGTTGCTATATGTCACCTTAATCGCCGATGAACCCTGCAAAAGTTGCCCAGGGGGGTCAGCACCATACCCTCTAAAGAGACTAAGGAGTTTGGTCGCGCCTGGCAGCAACAGACATGGAAATGTTCCAATCGTCACCCGCCAAGGATTCTTGCCCATCCGAACCTCCTTCTGTGCAGGATGAACCTCCTTTGCCCGATTCTGCATAAAATGAACCTCTTTTGCCCTGCTGAATCTCTTTTCAGGCTATTTTATGCCCAGTTCAGCCTAGAGGCATCTAAAAGGGCCTAAACAACTCTTTAATTAGTAAATAAGCCTAGAGAATTCTAGATAGGCAATATTAGCCATAGGATTAAATTAATCTCCATCGTCCATTTGGAAGGGTGAAATGTATAAATAGATGTAAACCCTCAATTGTACATAGTCGCTCATTTGTGCAATACAAAGCATTCTCCTAAGCTCACTTGTGTTCTTATTTAGCTTACTTAGCTTTCTCAAAGCCTAAGTCAAGCATTCATGGGAAAGGCTTACTAGCAATTGGGGATGTTTTGCTAGCGCCGCACCTGGCTAAGCTTGTGTGAAAGAAAAGCCCATGACAGTTGGTATCAGAGTTGAGGTTACGTAAAGACACACATAGGAGAATGGCAAACATACCTGAGACTCCTACAGGCAACAACCTATAGGGTGGTGCCAAGATGGGCAAAGAGAAATCGAGGGATTTGATTTCCACAGTAGAGGAAAGGCTGCCAAGGATGCATACCTCCATGACCGCCTTGGGGGACAAAGTCGACGACACAGACCAACGCATCGAGGGGCTCGAGCCCAAGGGAGAGGAGCTCCGTGTTGAGATGTAAAGGGCCTTGAATGTGGCGATCGATGATTTCTCCAAAGAGGTGAGGTCCCTTAAGGCAAGGAATGCTGCCAAGGACGAGGAAGTGAGCTCGTATAAGGCGAGGCTTGAGGCCCTTGAGCTTGCTCATCATGAGCATGTAGAAGAGCTTAAGTCCCAAGTAAAATTGTGTTTCTCTGCCGTAGCCAATGAGGGAGTTACGCATGTGATGCCTAAGGTGGCGCCCAAGCCTCCTACGTATAGTGGGGCGAGGAACGTGCATGAAATTGATAATTTCATTTGGGAACTTGAGGCATACCTCGGTGCAATAGACATTGCGGAGGAAGCTCAGAAGGTAAATAATGCTTCCCTTTTTCTCAAAGACACTGCCCTAGTTTGGTGGTGTTGAAGGTGCAACAACATTAGATGAGGGACCAGCACCATCGAAACTTGGGAAGATTTTAAATGAGAACTCAATAGGTAGTTTTACCCCGAAGATGCTGAGAATGAAGCAAGGGCCAATCTTCGTCGTCTTCATCATAAAGAGGGCTACATTCGTGAATATGTCAAGGAGTTCTCGAAGCTGCTCTTGGAAATCTCTACGATGGGAGAACAAGATGCGATATTTTGCTTCCGTGATGGACTGAGCAATTGGGCCAAAATGAAGTTAAGGAGGCAAGGTGTGCAAGACCTTGCAATCATGATGGCTACTGCAGTGTCTTTGGTTGAGTTCAAAAGGGTGTTCCTAAAGGGGCAAGGTGAGGGCCCCATAATAATGATAATGGTGGGGGAGTGTAGACGCGCGCCGGACCAGCAAGGCCCTCATTGAGCCTGCCTTTTGGGGCTCGAGGGATTGGTTCGTGTCTTTTATGATCTTGGGCATCATGAGTCATTTTGGATGCCTCCTTTCTAATAGAATATTGGAAAGGATCATCTAGACCCACAACGCCTTTAGGCACCTTTTGAGGTATTTTGGAGTCGCCACCCAATTTACAAGAAATTGGGAGAGATCTCTAACTTCTATTGGTCTAAACCAGAGAAGATGTTTGGAACTTCACTCTTATTAATGACTTAAGTTTTATAAATGAGTTGTTAAGGAATCAAAATTATATCTCTCATTTTAAGCGATAATGCAATAAATTAAAGCACATTCATTCACATTAAAAAGCGATAAATAAAGCGGTAAATAAATAAATAGCTTAAAAAAATAAAAATAAATTAAATAATAAATGGGACAGAACAATCCCCCAATAAATAATAAATAAATAAAAATGGGACAGGACAATCCCCAATAAATAAATAATGGATACAAATAAATAAAACTTGCTCAAAATAAACAAGTAAATATAAAACAATCGAAATGCAACATACATAAATCGGGTCATTTATTTTTAGGAACATTAGTTCCTTTTTATTTATTAGAAAATTGGAGAATTATTTTTAGGATATTGATTGGAAAAACAGGGATGAGTGATTCCATTTTATGAAAACTAATTCTCCATTTTAGTGAGGTTTTATTAGTTAAAATAGGATATTGGTCTAATTTATTAAGAGAAATTCACAAGTCATTAATTATTAAAAAACGTGACTTTCTATGATACGTGCAATTAATAAAATATATTTTACATGCAACACATAAAAATAATATAATAAATAATAAATACAAAATTTAAAATGCAAACCCTAAATTGGATGGCCTCTAATCTCCCGATCCACCATCCCGAGTCGGAATGAAACTCGCGAAGATAAACAATTTTGAGACAATAAAAGATAACAATGAAATAAAATGTTAGTAAGGTAAATTAAATAATTAATATGAACAAATAAATTAATTGAATAAATTAACTTATTAAAATAATTAATAAATTAAACAAATAAAAAAAATTAATTAGATAATCAAATAAGTAAAAACAATTATACATAAAAAAAATATATTATAAAGAGATAGAAAATAAATGAAACAAAGATGACATGCAGGGAAATGAGAAAAAATTAAAATAAATGAGGAAAGAAGAAAACACAGCTGTGTTTCTTCAGCGGAGCGGGGAGCGCAGAGAAAGAAAGAAAACGATGGAGCAAGGTGGTGTGAGAAACGCAGCTGTGTTTTCCAAAGGAACACAGCTGTGTTTTTCAACCAAGATTGCGTTCTAACGCTGAAACATAGCTGTGTTTTTGCGCTATCACGCAAAAACCCACAGCCACCGCAGTGAAAACGCTGATTTCAAATTAAAAAACCAAAAACAACAAATCCAAACTATATGCCATGCAAAAACAAGGATAAAACAACTAAAATCAATATTCACATCACTTAACATAATTTAATAACAGTAAATATAGAGTAAGAAAACCAAAGAAAAGAGGAGAGGCGAAGAAGAAACAGGGGAAGGGGTCGGCAAGCACGACTCGTGAATGCCATTCACGACTAGTGAATACCATTCATGAATTGTGAAGGACATTCACGACTTGTGAATGTCCTTCACGAGTCGTGAAAAGCATTCATGGCTCGTGCAATCCGAATGGGAAAACGGAGGTCTTCTGACGCATCCGATTGATTCAACGGCTCAATCCAGTCGTGGAGAATAAAATCTGATCGGGAAAACAAAATACAAGCAAGAACAAGAGTAAAATCCGATCGACAACTACAAATCAAACAAAACAAAATCACTGACTCAAAGAAATGGAAAAATAGAGGTGAACAGAGGAAGAAGAACAGACTATCAGATATGGCAAAATAAGATCGACACATGCAAAATACTACAACTAACATACTAATATATTCATGATAACCACAAACACACAATCAACGGGTTAATACGATTAAGTAATAATATATATAATATATATACAAACAGAGTTTACTAGCTCAGCCAAACAAAGAAAAGAAACGAAAAGAAAGAAAAAGAGAAAGAAAATAAACAGGAGAGGCGGTTATTCAGTATTTACCCTCAGATTTTTTATCTTTAATCGGCAAATGAAGTTTCTGATTTCCTCTTTGCTTTCCTTGGGATGGAAGTTAAAAACAGAGACTTGAAAGCTGCAGTAGAAAATACGTTTTAGGAAAAAACCAACACCAAAATGATGGATTTTCAATGTTAGAAATTCTTTTCTTCTCTTTTGCTCTCAAAATAATCTTAGAATCACTCCTTAGTCGTTCTCTCCCTTTTCTTTCGTTCTTGCCCCTTTTCCTTCTGTGTTTCTTCCCTTTTTCTTTCCTACTCTTTTTCAATAATTCTTGCTCTCCTCCTTCTCTTTCTAGCTTTCACTTCTCTTTTAATGTAAATTGACAGGATTAGTTGTTTTTCCTACCAAATCCCACGTAAAGCCATACTTCCACACCAAATCTCCATGAAAAACGGAAGAAAAACGTGCTGAAGAGGAGTACACGTGAGGCAGCAAGTGAGAGGAGCTCTTCACCTGTGAGTTGGGCCTCACATGGTGAGGCAACATCTCACCCAAATGAGATGGGCCTCACCAACGTGAGGCTCCATCTTACAAGGGTGAGATGGGCCTCACCCACGGGCCCCCAAAACTCAATTCATCCTTATTTTTTTAAAAATAAAATTAAGAAAAAATGAAAATATTTTTTCAAGGAAACCATCACTTCCATTTGTCTATTTGCCTGTGAACAGGCATCATTTTCATCATCGGGTAACTTCGGTCTGGACTGCCTCAGGACCCGGTGTATATAGTTTCCCCCAGTTTTGGGGAATGTAGTGCCTGGGTGCCTAGGTGAGCCAAAACTCAAAGAAAAGAGAAAAGACAGGTACCTGAGGCAGCTGTCCTTCTTGAACCGGGTGATGCGCCGAGTCTGTTACAGACTTACAAAACGCGAGGTTGCTCTTCCGAGAGGAGTTGTTGTTCTTTTGAACTGCTCTTCTTAGCGGGAGTTATTCTTCTAAACTACTCTTCTGAGCGGGGTGTTCTTTTAAACTGCTCTTCTGAGCTGGGTGTTCTTCTGAACTGAAAGGATTTGGAAAAACTTAATTCTCTGAAGAGATCGGGGATGTTTTAGAAGAAGGATTTAAGGGATAATGCTCCGAAAAGACTGAAAATGTCTTAGAAAAGGACTTAAAGATAATGCTCCGAAGAGGCTGAGAATGCCTTGAAAGAAGGACTAAAAGATAATGCTCCGAAGAGACTGAGAATGCCTTTAAATAAGAATTTAAAGATAATGCTCCAAAAAGACTTAAAGATAATGCTCCGAAGAGACTGAGAATGCCTTTAAAGATGGACTTTAGGGTAATACTCCGAAGAGACTGAGAATGCCTTTAAAGAAGGACTTAAAGATAATGCTCCGAAGAGACTAAGAATGCCTTTAAAGAAGGACTTTAGGGTAATGTTCTGAAGAGACTTAAAGATAATGCTTCGAAGAGACTGAGAATGCCTTTAAAGAAGGACTTTAGGGTAATGCTCCGAAGAGACTGAGAATTCTTTTAAAGAATGACTTAAAGATAATGCTCCGAAGAGACTGAGAATGCTTTTAAAGAATGACTTAAAGATAATGCTCCGAAAAGACTGAGAATGCCTTTAAAGAAGGACTTAAAGATAATGCTCCGAGGAGACTGAGAATGCCTTTAAAGAAGGACTTAAAGATAATGCTCCGAAGAAACTGAGAATACCTTTAAAGAAGGACATTACAAGTTACCACATGATTTCAACTTGCGAATGTTTCTTCTTGACTTCATCGTGCCAAAGCTATCGCTTGGTTTGGCCTTTTCTTGTAAAATTATTAGCACAAAGGCATATACAAAAGATTGTGTGTGCATAATGTGCGTGAAATGTATACATAAAGCTATATACACGGAACACAAACAAATGATTAATGTATAAAATTATAAATACACAACTATACGTGTAAAGAATTGAATGCACATGATATACAGGAGGACATGCAAAAGATCTATGCATGTGAGATGCATGTAAAATGCAAAAATGGATAGACCACATCCCAGGTGGTCAAGAGATTTGTTGAGGGTACTGCTCGGTTGCTCACATTATCTAATGCCCCCAAGGATCTAGAAAAGCATCGTATTGGCTTTAGGGATTCTGACCCATAATCTTTTCAAAGAGAACTGACCCGTGCACATCTTTGCCCCCCGGTCGATGAGCATTTTGCCCTCAAAACTTTAACTCATGTCCTACACCATACGCCTAAATGGAAGTTATTCGAAGTAATGTCGCCTTATCGCTCCAGGCTTCAAAAGTCATTATTTCAAAGGTAGTGCATTCCTCGTGGATTTTCACACTAGATTTTTTTAGAGAGAAATGCATCTTTTCGAATTTTCACATAACCCTGTGCCTTATTTTTTGCCTGACATGGACCCAACCCAATCCAGTGGCTTTTATTCATCGTCATTTTTTTTTATGGGCAAAAGGAGGATTTATCACATGAAAAATTGTTATTACTGACTTTGGACTTGCTCCAACATATGTCCTCATGCCCATGACAGGTTTCTCTTAACCATTTAATCGCATGTTTATGCCTAGTTTATGCATGGATTTCTATCTACATGCACCATATAGCAACAAGAATGATCGTGACTAGACATGTGATGTAAAAATACTAGTTTTGTTCAATCTCAGTGAGTAACACCTCAGGTGCATTCGACTCCTGTTATCAATCAGTCCTCTTGGGTTTTCATGATTGAATATTTTCTCTCAGCTCTTAATTTATTATTTAAACGCGGATTCTAGATGTAACGTTGGGGATGAGACTTAACTCGAATGCATAAACGCAATCATGGCTCCCTGCTCGAAGCTCAAGAAACACCATATGCCTCTTCCTACGTACCAAACCTTATTAAAAGGTCATCTCTACTAATTGGATAAGACCGAACCAAGAATCAAGAGGTCTTACTTTGGTTGTAACATTAGGCTCAGGTAGATGGCTGTCAAAAAAGGATCAGGTCGCTAGAGAAAAATGGCCGCAATATTTACTCAACTGATTGGTGAACCATTCTCAGCTCAGTTGCGTATACAAAGGTATTCTTGAATTTGTCTTCGATAATACTTTAACTCATCAAGATCAGAATAACAATTAAAAAGGTAATCGTTAAAACTCGTTAAGTGGTTACTATTTCTTTTCTTCTTTTCACTTTTTCTTTTTTTCTTTTTCTTTTCTTTTTCTTTTCTTTTTTTCTCTTTTTTTTCTTCTTTTTTTCTCTTTTTTTTTATTTTCTTTTTTCAGCTCATGTCTCTTGCGCATGATTAAAACCTCTTCCTAAAGTGTAAACTCATCCTTACTAGGGCGATTTTTGATAACCCAAAGAATTGTCAATGATGTACGTCTGTTCTTTTTAGAGCAGCCATTTTTCTAAGGGGAGGTAAAAATCATTTTAGGCGAATGGTAGTTTCAACATGTGTAACAACAAAATCGATACGCATTTAGCATACCAGCATAAGGGCTCAAAGGGCTAGCAAGCGATTGCAAAAATAAAGGTAGAAAATAGTCATTTAGAGAGCTATGCAAAGAAAGGCTGCCTAAATCATTTTCTAGGTTCCGTTTTATCCAAGGATCGCTTTGATGGGTAATTAGAAAGGTTTTAGTGCTCTTAATGAGCTTTCATCCAATCCCCTAATTGCAACTAGTTTTTTTTTTTTATCTCTTACTTTAGGAGTCAAGTTGGATGTGACCAAGATTACTATTTATTGAAATTGAATGAAACATGTGTTTATTAAACTAATGCCTTAATCACGATTATCACTCATGCTTGATGCAATAAGATATGACAATGCATATATAAGAAAAGCCTATATTATTAAAACGAAAAAAGAGAAACAAGTGCATAGTTCAGGAATACACTTTAGAAAAAGGAAAGGCATTGTAACAACTTTAATGCTTTTTTCCATCCTCTAGGCTAGGTATCAACTCTTGTATGCGATCTCTTAGAGGACGGCAATAATCTGTTCTATGCCCTGTGTACTGGTGGTATACACAATGTGACGTGCGCCGAACCAGCAAGGCTCTCGCTGAGCTCGCCTTTTGGGGCTCGAGGGATTGGTTCGCGTCTTTTATGATCTTGGGTATCATGAGTCATCTTGGATGCCTCCTTTCCAATAGAGCATTGTAAAGGAGGATCTAGACCCACAACGCCTTTAGGTACCTTTGAGGTATTTTGGAGTCGCCACCCAGTTTACGAGAAACTGGGAAAGGTCTCTAACTTCTATTGGTCTAAACCAGAGAAGGTGTTCGGAACTTCACTCTTATTAATGACTTAAGTTTTATAAATGAGTTGTTAAGAAATCCAAATTCCATCTCTCATCTCACGCGGTAATGCAATAAATTAAAGTGCATTCATTCACATAAAAAATCGATAAATAAAGCGGTAAATAAATAAATTACAAAATAAAAATGGGACAGAACAATCCCCCAAATAAATAAACAAATAAATAAACACATAAAGGGAATTAAAATGCAACATACATAAATTGGGTTATTTATTAAATTTTAGGAACATCGGTTCCTTTTTTATTTATTAGAAAAATCGGAGAACTATTTTTAGGGCATTGATTGGAAAAAACAGGGATAAGTGATCCCATTTTATGAAAATTAGTTCTCTATTTGATAGTGAGATTTTATTGGTTAAAATAGGACATTGGTCCATTTTATTAAAAAAAAATCCCAAATTATTAATTATTAGGAAAAACATGACTTTCTATAGGTGTGGATAATTAAAACATATATTTTACATACAAAATAATAATATCATAATAAAAAGAAATAAAATAATTAATATGCAAACCATAATCTTGGATGGTCTCTAATCCTCCGACACTCCGACCCGGGCATGAAATGTAACTCACATACATAAATAAATTTGAGGAGACAAAACAAAAATAAATAAAATGTTAGTCAAGTAAATTAAATAATTAGTGTGAACAAATAAATCAATTGATTAAATTAACTTATTAAAATAAATAAAAAATTAAACAAATAATGATTAATTAGAATAATCAAATAAGCAAAAAAAAAATAATTAAATATAAAACAGATATACAATCAAATTAACAATCAATAACAGCATTAAGGATCGTAAATAGAGATTAAACGTACAAAGATTAAAGGTAACTGAAAGTGAAAACCCAAGACAAAAAAGGGGAGGAACAGACCTGTGCATGCCTCGGACAGAGAAGGGACAGGGGAGCTAAGCGAGGGAAAGATCACGACTTGGACAGAGAGGACGCGACTCGGACAAGAAGAAATGAGAACTGATGAACGGGAAACAGGGGAAACGAAAGAAAAGAAGGGGGGCTGGTATGCCTGTTCACGACTCGTGAATTCCATTCACGAGTCGTGAATGGCGACAATCCATTCACGAGTCGTGAATGGAACTCACGACTCGTGAATGGAGGCAATCCATTCACGAGTCGTTAGAGGCCATCCATTCACGAGTCGTTAGAGGCCATCCATTCACGAGTCGTGACTGATGCCATCCATTCACGGGTCATGAATTCCGGTCACGGCTCATGAACGGATTGCATGAAACGTGCAATCCGAACCGAGAAAAAAGATAAAAAACTGATAAACCATCCAATCGGGGCAACAAGCAAAACAGAACGATTGGGAGATTAAGATCCGATCGAAAAATGAAGAGAAAGAGCAGAAAATAGCTCGATCGAAAATGAAAAGGAAGAGAAAGCAAGAATATGACTCGAACGGCCAAAATATGATCAGATGAAAGACAAAATAGGGATGAACAGAGGATTAACAACAGAGGAATAAAAATAATATCATACGATCAAAACATGCATAATGATACAACTAACATGCATATATATTCATAACAGCAAACAAACATACGATCAATAAGTTGATAGGATCAAACAAGAAATATATACAATATATTCAAAGAATAGAATTTGCTGATTCAATAAACAAAGAAGAGAAGTAAAGAGGAAGAAAGAAAAATAAAGGAACAGAGCTGGCTAGTAGTTATTTACCCTCAGATATTTAATCTTTGATCTGTAAATGAAGCTTCTGATTTCCTCGTTGCTTTTCTTGAAAATGAAGTTAAAACCAAGATTTGAAAACTTCCAGCAAAAACGTCAAAGAAAAAGAAACAAGATGATAACTTTCTCACGCTAAACTTCTTCCTTTTACACTCAAAACAAACCCAGAATCCTCCAACTCAAGAATTGGTTTCCTGAGCTTAAGAGACAACCTGAGAATGCCTATCGAGAAAACAAGAATTATTTTCTTGCTCTCAAAGTTCTTTTTCTCTTTTTTTTTGTTTTTTCCTCTCTGCTCTCCAATAATTCTTCTCTCCCTTCCTTTTTTTTTCGTTTTCTCAGCTCTTTAAAAGTTATTTAACAGATTAGTTAGTTCCCTACCAAATCCCATGCTAAAACCTAGTTTTTCAAGCCAAACTCCCTCAAAATAAGGAGCAGAGACATGAAGAAAGAGAGGGAAGAAAACACACGAGGCCAGCTCACCCAAGAAATGGGCCTCATGCAGTGAGGCTCCATCTCACGAACGTGAGATGGGCCTCACAAACGTGAGGCCCTATCTCACATGGGTGAGATGGGCTTCACTCCCACAGCCCCAAAACTCCCCCTCTCCTTTTCTTTTTCTTCTTTTTTTTTAAAAAAAAAAAATAAAAAGAAAGAAAAAAATATTTTTAAAATATGAGAAATGGAAAAAATATTTTTTTCGAGGAAATCATCACTTCCATTTATCTATTGCCTGTGACCAGGTATCATTCTCATCATCGAGTAACTTCGGTCTAGACTGCAGGACCCGGTGTCTACAGTTGCCCCCAGTTTTGGGGAACATAGTACCTGGGTGCCTAGGTGAGCCAAAACTCAAAGAAAAGAGAAAAAGACACATACCTGAGGCAGCTGTCCTTCTCAAACCAGGTAATGCGCCGAGTCTGTTATAGACCAACAAAATGCGAGGTTTGCTCTTCTGAGCGAGGTTGTTGTTCTTCTGAACTGCTTTTGAGCGAGGTTGTCCTTCTGAACTGGGTGCCCTTCTGGACTGCTCTTCTGAGCTGGGCATTCTTCTGAACTGGGTGTCCTTCTAGACTGCTCTTCTGACCCGGGTGTTCTTCTGAACTGGGTGTCCTTCTGGACTGCTCTTCTGAGCTGGGCGTTCTTCTGAACTGGGTGTCCTTCTGGACTGGGTGTCCTTCTAGACTGCTCTTCTGAGCTGGGCGTTCTTTTGAACTGGGTGTCCTTCGGGACTGCTATTCTTAGTGGGATGTTCTTCTGAACTGCACCGAACGTTTTCTAGGCTTACAAAGTGCGAAAGATGCTCTTCTGAGCGGGGTGGTCTTCTACCTGCACCGAACCTTTTCTAGGCTTACAAAGTGCGAAAGATGCTCTTCTGAGCGGGGTGGTCTTCTGACCTGCACCGAACCTTTTTTGCGAAAGATACTCTTCTGAGCGGGGTGGTCTTCTTGGATATCTCCTGCAAAGCTATGTGCATGGAAATATATACAAGAAATTGTATGCATGATATGAGATGCAGATGTTTGTAAAAGTGGATGATTATGTCCTGGTGATCAAGGGTCCTTTAGGGATACAATTTGGTTGCTCCATCATGCCCCCAAGGATCCACAAGAGTGCCATCTTGGCTTTAGGGGCTTTGACCCAAAACCTGTTCTGACAGATTCGCTAGGCGTGCATCTTCCCTCCATCGACGATCATATATCCGAGGCTCGGACTCATGTCCCTACCTCTGAAGTAATGCCGCTTTATCACTCCGGACGTCGAAAGTCATTATTTTGATGGTAATGCGTCCCTTGTGGATTTTCATACTAGCTTTTCTTAGTGAGAAATGCGTCCTTTCGGATTTTCACATAACCTTATGCCTTATTTTTTTGTCTGAAATGGACCCAATCCAATCCAGCGGTTTTTTTTCTTTTTTTTTCATAGGATAGATTGCCTGTTTTCAGGTTTTCGCCCTGTACTTTGGCCTAACTTTTATTTAGAGCGCCAGTTACGATTTTCATCTCTAACGGCCTTTTTTTTTTTTACAAGGGAGGATTCTCAAACAATAGTTATGAGATAGATCAATGATATATTGCTTAAAAAATAGAATTACAAGACCAATGAAAATGCAAACAGAATTCTTTTATTCATTGCAAAATTGTGTACAGTTCTATATTATTTCATCATACATGATCTTCATTTAATAAGAATTCAAAAGCACAAGACTACACCTAATCTCGGAATAGATCTTGTAAGCATCAAACTCCTGTTATCAATCGGCCCTCTCGGGTTTTCTCGATTGAATATTTTCTCTTGGCCCTTAATTTTTGCTCAGGATGCTTTTTTCGGTTTTCACCCTGACAGGGCGCCCAATTTTAGCAAGGCCGCCTTTTTTCGATTTTCGACCCGCGGGGCATTTATTCTCTTCTTTTTATTTTATACTTTAGCCATGGAATCTTTTTAATCTGTCGACATTGACCAGTTCTTTGAACTCATTCCCATCATTGTCTGCTAAAATTGCTGCTCCCTTTCTCAATAATTTCTTCAGCACAAATGGACTTTCCCAGGTCGGCCTGAATTTTCCCTGTATATCTGGTACTCCCGGCCTCATCATCTTAAAGACCAAATCCCCTTCTTTCAATGGATGCTTCCGTACCTTCTTGCCAAAGGACCGAGCTAGCCTCTTCTGATAGACCTGATTGTGGTAGTATGCCCGCAACCTGTCTTCATCCAAGAGATTTAACTGCAATAGTCACTGTTGCGCCCATTCTGTCTCCGAAATCTCAGCTTCCATGACTACCCTCAAAGATCTCAGTTCAATTTTGACTGGTAGAACTGCTTCAGTTCCATATACCAGAGAGAACGGCATCACTCCAATAGAGGTTATGACTGTGGTTCTGTAACCCCAGAGTGCAAATGGTAGTTTTTCTGCCCAGTCTTTATAGCTCTGAACCATCTTGGGTAATATTCTTTTAACATTCTTGTTTGTCATTTCAGCCATGCTATTAGCTTGAGTTCGGTAAGGAGAAGACTTCTGATGCTGGATTCCATATTTCTGGAGCATTTGTTTGGTTTCTACTTAAAATTGTACCCCATTATCAGACACAATGTGGTGCGGGAGGCCATATCTGCATATTAAATTTCGCTCGATGAACTTAGCCATGTCCCTAGCATCAACCTTTTTGAAAGATTCATCTTTAACCCATTTAGTGAAGTAATCAATAGCGACCACAATAAATCTGTGCCCATTAGAAGCTGTGGGACGTATCTCGCCTATGATGTCTATTCCCCAGGTTGCAAATGGCCATGGAGATGTCTGATTATGTAGCTCTGAAACTGGCACATGTCTCAAATTCGCGTACTGCTGGCGTAACTGGCATTGCTTCACATATTTTGAACAGTCTGTGTCCATTGTGAGCCAATAAAATCCCTGGCGCATGACCTTCTTTGCTAAGGCCAGACCATTCATGTGAGTTCTACAAACACCGGCCTGAATCTCTTCTATAATCCTTTTGGCTTCTTTCTCCGCCAAACATCTCAACTGGATACCATCTGCTTGCCTCTTATATAAAGTTCTGTCCACACTAATGAACTAAGAGGATAACTTTCTAGTCATTCTCTGGTCTTTTTCAGTGGTTTCCTCTAGAAAAACTTAACGTTCGAAGTAGTTCTGAATATCATAATACAAAGGTTTCCCATCAGCGACCTCAACATCCATTATCTGCTCGGTTTCGAAACAAGGCCTCTTCGCACTAGAGATCAGCACAGGTCTCATAGAAACCCCCATTGGATTATGCCACATAGACACTAATGTCGCAAGAGCATTAGCTAACCGATTTTCATCCCTGGGAACGAAGTAAAAAGTGCAGGTCTCAAACTGGCTACTCAACATTTTCAAGTGCTTCACATAAGGCGACGGCCTCTCTTCCTTGACTGACCATTCCTCTCTTATCTGATGAATTACTAAGGATGAATCT